>BMAV01027275.1:210350-237102 GCA_019973955.1 Trichonephila inaurata madagascariensis
ACTATGGGGGGAAAGCCTAAAAATTTGTTTACATTCCTTATATAAAAAAAGATTTAAAAGGAAAATAGTGCTATTTAATAAAAACAGGGCAGCATTTTCATACATTTTAAGTATTTTCAGCAAATTATTTCTCTAAAAGAAAACTATCAGTTGCGATGTATTATTAAAAACTAAGATCGTATTAATTATTTTATACACGAAACAATGAATACTTTCTTAAAATTCAAAGTAATAAATTGGATTTGGAAAATTACTGGAAAATTCATTATTTATACTCATTATAAAAGGGAAAAAAACATTCAAAAAGAAAACATCTTTTTATCTGACGGAAAAATCTTTGATCTGCTTACGTACTATCCGTAAGTTGCTTTCCGCACTTGCGCTATGAGTGCTCAAACTCGTGTGTTCTGAGGTAGCTTTCCTATATAATTAACTGTTACTGGCATTTGGCGATTTTTCCAATTTTTTTTTTCGTTGTATTTTTACGGCTCCCCAAGACGGAAAAAGTACATCTTCTTTAAAAATAATTTTATGTATAAAGAAAGCAGAAACTTTTTTTTTAACTACAAAATTCCAAAATTTTTCTGAAGTTTTAATATTTTGTTTCAAATTAATTAAGCAGCGTTGGAAAAGGTTAAAAAAATTTATCAATGTGCTTGAAAAATAGTTTTATCTTTTTTAAGAATTTAAATTAGAAAAATTTAAAACATTGTAGAAATTGAGGTTTTAGTAATATATTTCAATCTAATCACATGTTAAAAGCATTTATACAATTCCTGCTATTAGCTCACATCCTCTATATATCTATTTGTTTATTTATTTTTATCTTGGTGGAATTTTCAATCATTAATAAAATACATTTTAAAGCGCTCGAGATGAACTTTTATATACGTAATTATTTTGGATGACAATACAATAATTTAACTGTAATTAATAAAAATTAATTGATTAAAATTAATTATTCAAAGAATAACAAATACAGCCACGTCGGCATCATTTTTGTCATTGACTTGTGTCAAAACTTGAAAAGGTTTTTTTTCTCATGTTTTAAAGCATTCAGTTGAACTGAAATTTTATAGACACGATTGTTTTGGATGACAATACGATACTTTAATGATAATTAATAAATATTAATTACCACTTAATGTTGTGATTCTGTCATATGTAAAAACATATTTATATTAATTGTAACTATTTAATAAAAAGTAGCTAAAATAAAATTTTCTTTGTTGATCTAAATAGGAACTGATTTAAAATTTTTTTTATATATTACCTGTTTTTTAAACAAAGTTAATTAATACAGTCCATAGAGCAACGTCATGAAATTCCACTTTGGCTGAAAACTGATTTTCGACTCCAACTTTTGTCATTGTTGTAACAATAACAATGTTACAACAATGCAGACAAATCAAAGTTGGCGCCAAAAACTGGTTTTAACTAATTGCTATATCGGACCGAATTGTGAATCTAAACCATTCTCGAATCCACTTGAACCCCCACAAAAAATGTCATCAAAATCGCTCCAGCCGCTTAGGAGGAGTTCAGTCACATACGCACGCACAGAAGATTTATATATATAAAGATATATATATATATATATTTCAATGTATTTCAAAACAATTTTTTTAAATTATCTTCCTGACGATTTTATACCGCTAGGCCGCCATCTTGTATTCCATTCCAGCGACAAGTGCTGCTTGGCATGATTCCTTTATCGCACCAAGCAGCGCTTGGCGTCATGCCCCGTGATATCAAACTAGCACTAAGTTTTCTACTACCACATTTCTCTACAGCAGCATTTTATTACTCTTTTTTCTTTTAGTAATTCAATTCCATATGTTCGTCTGCCTCTGTGGAGGCTGAAAATTATCATATTGGTGTGGAAGTTTGGAAAATGGGGTGTGAGAATTGGTGTCACTTGGCCGAGGTTCAGAATTACAAAGTCCATTGTCAACAGTCCTCGTGCAACTCTACAAAGTTATTAACTGTTAATAAAAAAAAAAGTTACAAGTTGTTTCAAAGTTAAGATCGTTAAAAAGCACAAATAAACAAAATCATGTTTATCTGCTGCCCTTTGTACCACTAAGCAGTGCCGATTTGATTTCATTTCGAGCCCTGGGCGCAGAAGACTCCCTCGGCACTGAAGGAGCGAAATCTGGTTAAGTCCAGCTTATTCAGGCCCTTCTTGTCCCTGGGCGTCCAATGGATGAACCGGCACTGCCACTAAGCTCTTATTCCACTTCACTTCACTTAATTCTTTATTATTTTTTTTTAAGAAAAAGGTGGAATATTCGCGAAAACATTTCCAAGGACCCAAAATGATTAATGAATAATTTAATTTTTAACTGGGATATTTCGGTCAAGTAAAATAACTTCTCCGAGGGTTTTAAAAGTTCCCGATTTTTAAAGCTCACACTACAATACACATTCATTTAATTGACATTCCAGAACCTTTGCACAAACAGTTCGAGGGAAGAGGCCGTAATAGATATACATCATTCACAGTGGCGCTCACAGGAATTTCTCAAGGGGGGAGGGTACAGGTTCGAAAGTCCAACATACTTAATACGTCACCAAACATATTCTTTTGACTTTAGGAAACAAAACAAACAGTAAAAAAATAAAATAATGAATAATTAGCATTAATTAATTATTAATAACAAATACTTAATTAAATGTTACGTACTTTATACATCGGATAATAAAACTACAAAAAAAAAAATCAGGGGGGATGGGGGCGGGGCCCCCTCCCCCCTTTTGTGCGCCTCTGATCATTCATCAATACTCATTGGTGTCCAAAATTAAGTTTACAAACATAAAGATGAGATTTTGACAAAAATTCGGAAAAATGCATAAAAATTTGGCACACTAATACCTTATGCTGTAAGGTAGTAAATGCACAAGAGCTCCACATGTAGGCTGACAAGCAAATGAGAGCGGCATTGATCAAAGAAGGTTACGTCATCATTCAGTATTGCTCGTCGAGTGAGAAGTGTTACAACTTTGTACAATGCGCGTGATTGTGGCGTGAGTGAATGAATATTAACGTCACACTGTTAAGCTACACGAGGGCTTTTGGCAACGGACCCCGACATTTTGAACCATGGTCAAGTGTCGAGGACGACACCTGAGCTGGCAACTCTCCTCTCCCAACTTCCATCACACCAGCGGGAGGACGTTTCAGCTCTCGACAGATTTAACGTGCGTCCCCCCCCCCCCATGAGGGGGGGGTTATAGTACTAGGCTCGAACTCCTAACACGCCAACCCCGAGTCCAATACCTTGACCACTTTTCATTGCGGCTATTCAATGAACCGTCTTGGTTGTAATAGCATCCCAAATTCTTTGGTCCATACAGAATCAAGGTAGAAAAATCGCAAGACTGAATGGATGTAATTAACATCAAAGAGTGTTAGGAAATCATGAATACCCAAAACCAACATTTCCGCAGCAGACCTCATAAAACAATGGTCTTCAAACTGTGTTCCTCGGGGCATACCCAAGGGTTTTCCACAAGTCACAGAATGAAAAAAAATTATAAATGTGTGTGCACATATGTCCAGTTTTATATGAAATTTGTATAATTACAAGTATCTCTAATGCTCGTCACCACCATTAAAACTGTAAATTGCATTTAAACATGAGAACTTTATTTTATAACACTATTATAACTTTTATTATAATATTAATAAAAGAACGTTAAAACATTTTTTCTTTATAGTACTAGAAAGTGAACAATCTAATGTTTTCTATCCCAGATCCAATGAAACAATTTTATACTCGTTGGTGCAATGTCTTCCATAACTGAATAGTTTTCCAAAGGAAAATGCACCTTTTCATTTGTGCTAAAAAAAGTCCCTATAATGAAGGAGAGGGAACAGTTTATCAACATATCCACATATTTTACACTAAAATTTAAACTTAAGCAAGAACAGCTCCTAAATTTTAGATTGCAAATTCCTGCAAAATAAACAGGATTTATCACACACCTAGAAACATTTTAATGCCATTCAGAACAATGTATTTAATAAAAAATATTATTTATTATGTATTTATTTAAAATATTTCTCAACGTGCATGGCTTCAAAAATGGAATACAAAAACAATTTAAATGCAAAATATGAAATGCAACTGCAGATAATTTCAATAGTCCTAGACTTCGACAGTTTGTGTATTAAAAAAAATGCAAGCATGTATGCCAGTAACTAATAGATATATAATGCATGCATAAGTGACAATTGGATCACAAATTACATTTAAAATTTTTAGTAACTTTTTTTAAAAAATTGTCTTTACACAAATTATCCATAACATGTGTTGATCTGTTTTAAATATTTTAAGATGTATTTTTCAAAGTGTATGTATGTGGGGGGGAGGGGTCCCTGAAAACACATAATAGCTCTAAGGGTTCTGTGAGTTGATAAAGTTTAAAGACCACTCTGTTTATGCAAAGTTAAACTGTAGAGGAAATTTTACCTCTATTATTTTTTTTGTACATTGTTGTTAACTTTTTAAAATTCTTAAGTATTTACCCAAAAACCAACCTGCAAAGGTACTAGAAATGATTGTATGTGTGACGGTATCTAAATAAGCGAGTAACAGCCCCCCGGACAGGAGTGATCACTTTTGTCTAGTGGTATGTTACGTGTTTACGAATCAAAATATCGTGGTTTCTAATCTCCGACAGCATGATCACGTGGTATCCCATTTTCCAGAATTCTATCCCTCAACTAGAGGGTGAACCCAGCAGCAGAGTCATACAAAAAAATGGGGAGAAATAAGTCTTGACCCCCTTGTAAGTGGGTTCGCTTCATTGTGGTCTCAGAATAAAGGCTGTGAACCCTTGTTAACTTCTTTCAAGTGTTGCAATATTCATGTTTTATCCAAAAAACGCATTTTTTATAAACAATCTTGGCCAACTTCATTCCCCTATAGACATTGATCCCCCTTATGTTCTCACTATCAAACCTATTGATTATGAGAAAAGAATAAATTACATTATAAACACGAAGAAATATAATTAACACAGGAACAGCAATATCTTTTAGAAAGTATTAAATAAAAAAAATCTTTTTCAAGAAAAGTTTAATTGGTTTTTAAAATACTATAAAAAAGTCCATTTATAATAACTCATGAAATCCATTTATATTAAAAATATATTTATTTTTTCTCATGTCTTTACATATTCAGTAATACATGTTTAAAGTTATTAATATAAGCCACATAGTTGGTATAGAATGTACATAAAAAATTTTTCCCATACAATAATTTGCTAATTATAAATACAAAGGGAATCAATTTCATGTAACATCTAAACATACTATTCAAAATAGCATCCAAAACAGCTCAAATTTGGCACTGCAATATAAGAATCTTTCAGTTTATTTTATGAATGGAAAGTAAAATAAAGTTCAATAATTTATTCATAAAATTCAAATAAAATGACTTCTCTTCAAATAACATCTACAAGCATTTATTAAAATGTTCTATAAAAATGAGCAATTGTTATTGACATAATTATAAAGACAGTTTGTAATTGATGCAGAAGGAAAAAACCTACATTTTTAGTTATAAAGAAGACGTAATAAAAAAAAACTGCCATCATTTGTTGTTAGACATGAATTAATTTCATTTAAAAGCTACAAATTGAATTACTTAAGACAAAATGAGTTTGATATGAATTAATGTTACTTCAGAGCTATTGGCAACAAACCTATTAACATAACAACTAGTAGCAGCATCCAAGTGAAACTATTGTGATAAGATACTCATAAATAAATCAACAATTGCTTTTTATATTATTGCAAAGCTATGCTTTAAAGCAGTGTTTCCCAAAGAGTGGTATGCAAAGCCCCAGGGGTACAGAAAGAGTTTGGTGGGGGTATGGACTGCACCATGCTTAGCTGCACCTAATTCTAAAAATATTGAATGGATAAATCCATTTAACATTAACAAAACAGCCATGCCAGAAGATTTGTTGCATGCAAAAGAAAAGCAATTGTTGGAACTGGCTTCAGAAGGATTCTTGAAAAACAAATATAAGGAGTGTACTTTAACATCATTCTGGTTACAAATACAACATTTTAACACAGAAAAAATTCCAGTAACACACACACATCTAGTTTTAACACAGAAAAAAATTCTGAAATACATCTTGCCTTTTCCAACTTCATATTTATGAGTAGTTGTTTTTTTAGCACTTGTAGACATTAAGTCAAAAAAACAAAAAACAAAAAAGGAATAGACTATTGGACATGGAACCGCATTTTCTTATTATTTTGTGTGTGACAAATATATATATATGTGTATATTGATTATTATTAAAATTCAACCATTTCTTTTTCTTTTAGATGAGGGTTACTCAGCATTACAAAAATTAAAGAAAGGATACACATGAGTCAAGTGTGTGGGAAACACTGCTTTAAAAGAATGTTGTGTCAAAAAAAAACAAGTTATATTTATTTTCAAATGAATAGTTAATTAAAAGTCAAGATTAAATTTTTTCAGGTACAAAAGAAATTTACAATAATTGTACACATTACTCAAATCAAATTATACAATCCTATCATAAAAAATTAATATGCATCAAATACATAACACATCATTTACATATGTCTTGTTAAAACTCATCCAAAATACTTGAAAAAAAGTAATACTTAGAATTTCAATATCCAAAAGATGTACTATAACAGAGTAAGATTTATTTCTTTTCCTTTCAAAATATCAGCTATAGAATTAAATTTTGAAAAATTCATTTTAAAAATAAGATAAAGACACATCACTCACAAGGAATACATAACAAACATTTTCAGAAACGCATTTTCCAGCCAATAAAATTCAAGAAATAAAATTACGCTTAAGATCTTTATATAAAAAATTATTTTTAAGTATTTGATAACTGAAATCTGTGAACTACCACAGGATTTCCTCCCTTTAAAAACAGAAACCTGAGAAGTTTTAACAATTTAACTTTCACTTCCTTTAAATTAAAAACAAAGACTGTTTAAAAATATATTACAGAAAAAAAAAATATTTGTTCGTATTAGGAAAATATAATAAACATTAAAATTCATAAACTGAAGAAACAAAACATTGCATTTTAAATAAAACAAGATTCAACAATATAAATACAACTTTCTTAAAAAAGGTTCAATGACATAAAAACATACTTTTTGTTAAACAAAATTTTTCGCATTTAATTTCAAAAAAAAATTCTCATTTGTTCATAATATATACATATATATAAATAACCAGCTATTTATACATACATTCACCTTACACTGAAAATGAGAAGCATAAAATTAAACAATACTAATAAAAAATATGATCAAAAGATACACAGTCAACAGCTTATAATCTATCCTTTAACCAGAGGCATAATGTACACGCCAGCATTGCAGGGAGGGAGGGGGGGGGGCAAAGCCTGATGTTATGGTTTTGCAATCCTTTGCAAGATTTGGCTTGGGGCCCCAAATCTGACTTTCCAGGAAAAGGGGGTCTTAATATTATCCATTATGCCACTGCCTTTAATCACAATTTTATTATTATTATTATTATACAATACAAAAATGTTTTTCATTCAGATATTATCAGAGCTTTCAGATAAGTCTCATTCTTCCTGACATATATAATCCCTCAAAACTTTTTTTTTAAATTTAAAAAAAAAATGAGATTAAAAGTAAACAAGAGAAACTCTTCTTTGTACTTAAAAATAATTTATCAAAAGTTAAGCAAAGGAAATTTCAAGATATTACTATAATAAAAAATATTTTAGTTTTTTTTAAGCTAATAATGAAACTAAATGTAGATAGCATAGAAATACAGCTCATATAAAAACACTATTAGATTAAATGAATTTTTTTTTTCAAACAATTAAAATCAAATCTCTTTCAAATTAAAGAGAATGGTGCCAAGTTTCCAAAATTAAGTTAATTAAAAGCTAAATATCTGGTTCCTTATATTAATAAGATATTTTGTTCATTGATTACTTTTTTGCTATAATACAAGATTTACAGATAAAGCAAATACAATAGAGATTTTATATAACAATATATGCAGAAAATATAGCTAAACTTTATAAAATGTACAATAATTTCTCACAATAAAGATAAGGAGACCATTTGTACAACTAAAGTTATTTAAATTAAGACAATTAATATGTATCAACTAAAAAAAATAGATCTAAATAAGGCAGGCTTATTCATATAATTTGCACACAATTCATACATCACTAACATTATATTTCTTATTAAAATAAATTTCAGTTCTTAAAAAAGAAGGCATCACAGATTCTGCACAGCTCCTGAGCAATGCTTACAAAAATCTAGGTCCTTTGTACATGTGTGGGGAAGTAAGTGACAGGTGAGGTCGTCACTGCCACTCTTGTGTTCTGTGGTCTGCAAAAGCTATAGTAAAAAGTAAAACATGTTCACATCTTATGTTCAAAAGAAGAATTCAACTAATAAATGTGTGAAATTTTTAAAAAATATATCCTTATCCTAAATAAATAAGTTATTTGCTTTTCAATATTAAAACAATGAGATTAAATAAATATAAGAAATAAAATATAAATAAAATCAAAATTCCGTTTGAAGGACATCCTAAAAAGTAGCAAAACTACAGCTTTTAAGCAAAATCTGTTATTTCTTCTTTTTTTAATTCAGAAATTTATCTAGAAGAAATCTTAACAATATCAATACCATAAATTATACTACAAAATGAACAAAAAAGAAAATTTGATTACCAAGTCTTCATCTGGTGAAAGATAACAAAAATACTACAAATGAGTTCCTCTTGCAGAATGAAGTTAGCAAAAATGCATAGTAGATTTTAGAGTATTAGACTAATAGTAGTATTAGACTAAGTAACATAGTAGTACTAGACTAATTTTTTGATGTATAATCAAAGAAATACAGCTTTAATTTCAAATTCCACAATTCCCAATTAATCAAATACCGACATGTAACTAAAATCTGTAACACGATTAAAATGATTCTCAAGTAATATTGCTACACTGAAAGAGAATTCAGATATAACAAAATTTCTCCCAAGAAAAATGAAATTTTAGATTATTTTTTAAAAATGGTAAAATAATTGAGTAAAAACAATTCTCTTATTAAAAATTCATTATAAAATGCATTTTCTCAAAGGGAAATATTCTAAAATATGCTTAATTATTGACAAAAATAATAATACAAAACTTTAAAAACTCTCAAATAATCAAATAAAAAAATTAAATAGTTCCCATTTAAACAAAAAATTATGATTATGTAACATTATTACTTTAATTACATGTCAACTACATATTCAATTTAAAATTTACCAAATTAGAATTACCTGATGGGCCTCATTTTCACTTCTGGTAAACTGCCGCACAACACTGTGTCGAACATCTGCCTGAACTGGTTGCTTCCCCAGAAGTTGTTCTCTAAGTTCACGTGATAAGCTCTTCATCTGCATTCCCAACTGCAGGAGGTCCTTAGGAGAGCCATTTGAAGGATGGATGTTGCCAACACCAAATGCCACAGCAATTGCCTCTAGGTGACTGAGAAAAAGAAAGGCATTTATATTCATACCAGTTTGATTTTACTTTCTGCACAATAGGAATGAATCAGACTCAGAAATATCTTACTCTCCAAACTTTCACATAACATCATTAATATGCTAGACACCTTGTAAGTTTTTAATTTAAAATCACCCTTAAAGAAATTTCATCTTTACATTTATATCAATATATCATTGCAACCAAATATTTTTTGAAGAAAAATGGATAAATGATTCATTTTTCCATTTTCAAACATTTTTTTTTTCAAAAAAAAATTTTTTTTTCTCCTTAGAATATTTAGATATTTTAAAATGACATATCTTTTCTTTTAAGGGAGGAAAGGACAAATAAGATTTTCTTTCTTTTTTTTAAAGAAGCTGCAATCAAATATGCAAACCTTTCTTATATACTTATCTTGGGTTTTTTTTGTATACTTTTATTTGCTGATGAGTAGTTCAGAAAATTCTGAATAAATGAATTAACAAAATACTTGAATAATTTCAGTACATTAAAAATCTAACATGCCCATGCTGTTTGAATTTTTCAAAAGAAGTGACATAGGAAAAATACATGGAATTGTCATTAATTAGATATATCCCTTTAACTGAGAAAGTGAGGAGATGTTATCTTTTTACTTTCATGCCAGCAATACTGAGATATAAAGTCAATGAGCCTATAAATGGGGATCTGGAATATTCAGTCTCCTTCCTCCAGATGAGCATTTTCCAGTTTTTGGGGGTGCTAAGAAGCCAGCAACTTGTCTGCCTAGAATGTTCCAAGCATGCTCTACTGAGTTGATGTCTGAAAATATGCTGGTCATTTCATTCAAATGATTACTTCCTTGAAAAGGAAATCTTCCACCAAATTAGCACGATTTAGCCAGCAATTGTTGTCCATTAACATGAAGTCATCTCCAATTGTTGCTGCATAAGGGACCACCACAGGTCTTAGGATTTTATCCCTATACCAGCAATTGGTCAGAGTTCCATTTCAAATTATATATATTGATTGGTATGGCCATCAATGGAGATGCCAACATAGACCATCATTCCTCCACTGCTAAATCTAATATTTCCATGCCAAACTTTGGATTGTTTCTAGTGCCACATTCCCTCCAGATGAATAAATGCCTTTTATCAGGATGAACAGAAAAACATGTCAAAGAAAAAAATATTGCGCCACTCGATTCTCTTCCAATTCACATGAACTGCTGCCCACTCCCTGTGAGTGCAATGGTGCCTTGCTGTTAAGTTAACACATAACATTGATTAGTGAGCATAAAGATCTACCGCATAGAGCTAATTTCAGAAAGTTTATATCAAAACTGTGGTTTGACGAGAAATGTGAAATAATTAATGAAAGAAAAAAATCAAGTTTATAGACCGATTATACTAGAACACTACACCAGGATAGGTAGAGAAGGAATACAAAAAAATCAGACGACAAAAGAAATGAATATTTAAACAAAACAAAAGAAAAGCATTGGGATGAGGTATATAAAGGAATAGAACACCCTAAAAAGCAAAAGGAAGCAAGAAAGTTCTACAATATAGTGAACAATGTAAGAAGAGAGTTTTGTCCTAGAACTCTCACTTGTAATGAAAACGGAGAACTTATTAATGATAATACTGAGATACTAAGGTGATGGAGAGAACATTTCAAAATGGCTCTTGAAGGAACAGACACTTTAGAGGAAAAAGAAGATATATAATCAGGACCCTATAAGATGAAGAAATTTAACCACCTTCCATAGATGAAGTTAAAAGAGCAGTAAATAAACTAAATAATAACAGTTCAGTGGGATTTGATGGTATCAAACCCAAGTACATGAATATAAAGGAAACTCATTCTAAAGAGGCCTAAACTCATCAAGGAAATACACACCAATTTCACTCGTGTTTGGACCGTGGAAAAAAATGCCCATTGAATGGGAAGATGGTTCCATTTGTCCAATATATAAGAAAGGAGACAAGCTAAGACTGTAAGAATTATAGAGGAATTACTTTCTTAAACACATTATCCAATATATTTTCAAACATCCTGGCAGAACGGCTTGTTACTTATGCTAGCAGAGTAGTTGGGGAATACCAGTGTGGATTTCAAAAAGGAAGATCAACTACAGATCAAATACACAGCATTAGACAAATAATTGAGAAGATCAAAGATTATAACATAGATACTTATCTTTTTATTGATGATAGCATCCTTAGAGAGAAATTGTATCAGGCAATGTTGGAGTTGGGAATCCATAAAAAATTGGTTTTAATCTGATAAGAATGACACTCAACTGAGTAAAATGTAGAGTAAAGTTGGGATCAGAATTATCAGATGCATACTATACTGAAAAGGGACTGGAACAAGGAGACTCCCTGTCCTGTCATCAGTTTAATATAGCACTAGAGAAGGCAATTAAGAGATTCTGGTATATAAACTTGGAAAAGAATTTTTTGTAAAATCCATACAACTACTAGCATTTGCAGAAAGTATTGATATCATGGAAAGAAATAAGGCAGCTATAGTATAGGCTTTCAGTACACTTGAGACAGCAACAAAAAACATAGGATTGACGGTAAATAAAGAAAAAATTAAATTCATGGCAATAAACAGAATCTCAAATCTACAACCGCTGAAAATTAATAAATATGAGTTTGAGCAAGAGACAATTTAAATATTTAGGCACAATTGTAAATAAAAGTAATGACATAAAAATTGAAATCCAAAATAGAATCAAGATGACTAACAGATGTTATCATGGATAGAAAAACCAGTTTAAATCAAAATGCATAAGTAGCAAAACAAAAAAAAAAGTTATACAAGACTAGTAAGACCAACTGTTTTATACAGCAGCAAAGAAGACAATGAGAAACTGATGACATTCAAGAGAAAAATCTTCAAAAATATTTTTGATGCAGTTAGAGAAAACGAAATCTGAAGAATACAATACAACCTTGAACAAACGGAATACAGAGAATTCAACACAGTCAAAGTGATCAAGGTTTACCAAATAATGTGGCTGGAACATATATTTCGATATAGAGATGAAAATCCTTAAAAGAAAATAACTTTGCAAACTCCAGAGAGAAAAAGGAAGACCGAGAACAAGGTGGATGGATTTGGGAGTTAACTGTGATGGAAGAAGATAGCCTCAAATAGATCAAGATGGAATATGCAGAAGGCCTGGGCCGGTAACCGGCTGTAGTGCTTGGAAGGAAGAACATGGTGATATCTTGGAAGCCCTTTTTATTCCTGATAATCTCATTCTTGGCATGGGCATCCTTAGAAATCCATGATTAATAATCTTGATTTATTTAATTTACTCTGTCCCTTAATGATCATGATTAATGGTTAGGTTTCAAATAAAATATTTCAAATAATACTGGGATTCAGGAGTTTAATTTTCTTTCAAAAAGCATCATAAGTTTTGTATACCCTTATGCCTTTATTTATTATGAATGAAAAAATGAATTTCAAGTGCAATAACTTGAACTACTTTTAGAATATCATATTTATTTCAGCAGAATAATACTGTATTATTAAGGAGAAATACTTAATTCACTGTTTGAAAAAGTGGAATTTTATGCAACTTTAGGTAAATAATAATAATTGAGATTCACCAAAAATAAGGTCTACTCCATAAATTCCTCAAAAAACAATGGGGTTTAGCAAAATGGTAAAACAAGAAATGAATTGCACGGCAGCATTTAGATTCATACGTATGTGATGTCATCTCCATAAAGTTGCATTTGTTGAGATTTTGCATGCAACAATGGCATTATGGCGACCTAAGTAATATACTTGTTATTACATCTTTAATTTAATTTATGCATGTTGTGTATGTATGCTTGTTATCATGTTTTTCTTAAAAATACAGTATGTCAATTTTTCTGTCCAGAAACTAATATGGAAAGAACATGCACAGGAATTTGTTTCCCACATGTGCGGAAATTATGACAACATTTGGCTCCTTTTTTTTACTCAGATTCTTTTTTTTTTTCTTTTTGGCAAAGTTGGTAGACTGTAAAATCCTTAAGTACCTTAAACAGAAATTTTAATAAAAATAAATCAATACATATTTAATGGCTTACATACACTATTAAAAAGCTTGAAATTACCCTTTTCTCTATAATACATTGAAATTTCCAAAAAAATGATAATGATAACCAGAATATAAAAATCACCTGTTATGCTTTTTTCAAAAAAACAATTTCAATTTTCTTCACTGCATCAAATCAAAATCAATAAAATGAGACATTTGAACGTGAGTGTATAATATAATTCTCTTTTTAATACTAAGTGAAATTATTTTTGCTATTTGTGAAGGAAACTTAAAAATAAACTACAGTTTTTAAAAATATGATCTTATGAAACTTATCTATTTTGTTCCTTTTAAGTTACCTGTGTGTAGAGTTCAGGGTTTCAAAAAGGGTGTTGTGTTCAGCAAGCAACATCTGTATCAACTCCTTTGAAGATTTTAGATTGTGGGAGAATGAAGCCTTCCACTGGGCAAGCTCTCGTACCAGAACGCTGAAATGAAAATCTTCCAGATATTTAAAATTGAAAGCATTTCTTATTTAATGGGTTTTTTTTTTTTTTCTCTAGGTATGAAATGCAACATTTTATATCAGACAATTATTCCAGCTTACATAATAAAAAATGTCCCTAACATGACAACCCTGCTAAAACAGTTATTCAAAGTAATAAATAGAACAAATGTTCCAGAAATTTTATCACCAAGTATCAAAACATTTATTTAAATTCTCTTTCAAGATCATAATTAATTTATCAAAAAGTACAACAAAATTAAATGAGAATATTTATAAAAATCTTTACACTACAAAGTTTATGCATTAATGTGACCCATTTGGAAATTCAATATGATGTTGTTGTTGCTTATGCCACCTGCCTGACATAGTCAGATCGAGGCCCACGAAATTCATCGTGGCAATGGGCTAGATGTATGCCTGTTGTTGGCTTTTAGCTTTGAGCACCATACAGGTGACAGTACGATTTAGCTCAGAGAAATTCCCAAAGGAACGATAGATGGCGACACCACCTATCTCAACCTCCACAATTTAGGCATGGAACTGGAGGGAAATTTTCTCCAGTTCCCTGACTCGTGATTCAGCCCACAAGACTTTTGGACCCACTGATTTAACCAGAACATGCTCTGTGTGTACTCGGAGGGTATTTGGCGGCACGGGCATCGAACCCAGGCCTTACAGTCCGGTGCTCTAACCACTAGGCTACCCACGGCCCCTCAATATGATTATAACAAATAATAAGAAAAGGTTTTTAACTTTGGAAACAAATTTGTATTTTTCATTCTATTATTTTATACACATAAATAATACAAAATACATGATCCAACATTTCAATGTTTTCATAAAAAGAACTTTAGAAAATCATGAGGACATGGGTTTAGCTCTAATCCACAAATAGAAAAAAGAATATGTATACATTTACAAACATAATATAACTACCTCCCCACATTCTTTCAGAAATAAAGATGACAAAAAAGGCTACAGTATACAAAAGTTGAAAATATTTTGAAGGATGTTCAAACACTGTTTACCTTTGTTCTAAAATTTAATATGTGTGGATTATGTGGTAAATAGTAAACCAAGTAACATAAATCCAAGTAAGCAAAAAAATTCACTACATTAAATCCCCAGAAGATAATACCTTATTCCAATAATCCAATAAATATTATCTTGTGTTTTACTGCTGTACGCAGTACTTAATGATCATTTCAATTTTTCCAATACACAAAAACAGCATTCTTAAAAGTTTAGAAAATGGTCTATAACATTTAAAAGCATCTACATGCAAATAATCATAATTTAGAAATTGTGTTTCATTTTAAGATTCTTTTAACTCCATAAATGAAAATCAACAGAAAGAATTTCACCTGGATGCTTTAAACTTCCCTTCCCACAGATCTGCACGGAGTGACATCTGTTCTGCTTCTTCACTCACTTGCTCCAGCTCTGCAGAGAGACGGAGCACCTCTTGTCCTAACTGGGCCTTATCCTGGGTCATCAACTGTACCTTCACCTGCACATCCTCCCCTAAAGATGCCACAAGCATCTTTTTTAGATCCATGTTCACCTACAAAGAGTACACAGAATGACTTGACAAAATATACCTTAGTATGTGTATTAAAAAATCTTTTGATTGAATTAATGCAAAAACATTTGAAAATAATTCAATGCGTAAACATTCTTTAGCTATTAGCTGTTTTGAAAACTGAAGTAGAAATATAACTACAATTAATAATTATATTTTTAAAAAAATTAAAGCAATATCAATTAAAGATGAAAAAATTTCATTATCTAGGATTTTCATTTAAATAAACATATTGAGAAATTTAACTTCACAAATAAAGTTCCACTGGACCATTTTGAAATTTCATTGACCATTTTCAAGTTATTGCTACTGGAATACTTAAAACTTACTTCTGTCAGAGTTTGATACTGAGTGGCAAGTTCCTTCTTCTCTTTCTCCAGAGCAGCAATCTTCTCCTCAAGTGATTTAACACTGCTGGAGCATTCTGGGGAGCAGTTAATTGAAGATTTACCACCTGTATCTGAGTGTAGGCGGAGAACACTGGAGGCCAGAGACTGTACTTTCTGTGAGTCAATAACATATTCAGGTACATGGGATGTTGAAACAATGGGGGAGACTGCAGCTCGATAAGGCTCATAAGGAACAAATTTAGGTCCCTTTGTCTTATTCTGAGATGGGATGAAGCTTTTGTGATAATAGTTAGAGAAGGAAGTATGGATGGTTTCACACCTTGGGTGATGTGTGCTTTCCATGCCATCGCCTTCTGAACGGCTTGGGCACCTCAAAAGGGTTTTTCCTGTTAAAATGAGACAAAACTTTAAAATAATACAATGAGAGTACAATTAAAGCTTCTAAATTTTCAAATTTGACAAAAGATATTTTAAAAATTTGTATGTATATAAGTAAATACATGTCTTTATATTAGTGGTTTTTTACATTTCTTAGGGGTTAATCCAAATCTAACGAAAACCTAAGATAATCCTTTTTTTACAAAGTGTGACAATTTGAATATAGGTAAAGTTTTGTATTTAAATACTTAATGTGACTGAAATAACATTCCAATGAACATAGTGAAAAACACATTAAAGTTATGATATATAATGCGAATAAATCAAATTATGGGTGATAATTTAATGTAAGAGTGTTATGTGCCAAGTTGTAGTTAATGTTCACCAAGATGAGTGATAACATTACAATATGGTTACCGTGATATTTCTATCATTTGGTGATGTGGTTGTCTTGGGGATGATGTTTATTATAGTTAACTTTATTGGTTTCTTTTTTTTTTTTGCTGCAACCCTATTAATTTCAGAAAATTTTAATTTGATTTCTTAACAAATTTTTCCATTTTCAATGCATTTATTCTTCACCTGCTGCTCTACTCTGGTGTTGAATTTCGTTCTACTCTTTACGAACATGGATACTTCCACTATTATTGATGCATACCAGGATATTTTTTAAAGAAAATAAGAGGGATGTTCTTTTAATTTTTGAGACCAAAAGATGTTCCAAATTCTCACTTTTGGCCCCTTTTATTTTCCAAAACTAGTGACTTTCTATTCTCTTTCTTATGAAAGATTTCGCAAATACTGACCATCCTAAAATGTGGCAGTGATATGAGAATTATTTCACAACATCACAAAAAGTCTGATGAGCTAGTCTTTTTCAAATTATTTTATTTACTTCATATATATATATATATAATTCGCACTGTCAAAACAAAAAGTCTATCTGATTTAATTCTTTTTTTACAGTTTCTACCAATTGCCAATTTCTACCATTTTAATTCAAATTAATGAATTCTTCAAATGTTCCTTGTTTGATTAAATTCATAAGGAACTCAGAATTTTTTCACCTGTTGCTGATTAGCCCAGCTATGCATTCGATGTGTAGATCGATTTTATTGTGGTTAACACAGAGAAGCTTAGGGGGCAGGGGTGTAAAACTGTTGAAATTGACTAGATTAAAATTTGGAAAAGGATATGTAAAAGAGAACATATCATAGAAGGACAATGGGTTTTTGGCAGAGTCGAATGCAAGACAGATTGCTGTTTCCTGGTTGTAGTTCACAACAAGATGACAAAAACATTTCTCGGCCTTATCAAATCATGGATCGAACCAGAAACAACTTATTTCTGACTGTTGGAAATCGTATAAAAGGTTGAGGGAAAGAGGTTATGATCACCTAACTGTTACCTATTCGCTTGAATTCATTGATTCTGAGACTGATGCTCATACCAATTCTAATGAAGTTACCTGGAGTCACCTCAAAGCTTCCTTATCTGAATACAATCTACTAGGAAGATTTGAAGGATACATTGCATGGTACATGTTTAGGAAAATTTGTTTCACATTAAAGGAGGATCCTCTTATCAAATTTCTTTACCTAATATGCAAAAATAATTGGGTTGACTGGAAAATCGTTTCAGGAGGGGGAATCGAAGAATCGAATTCATAACTTTTTGTAAGATTCCTCAATCAATCATTCTTAATTTTTCCAGTAATTACTTACCTTTCTTTTGTGTTTACTTCTTCAATACTTTTTGTTAAATTTGTTTTCTTTTGTAAATTCATCTTTTTTTTTAACAATGCATTTCTAATATTTCTCTTTTTTTTCACTTTTCCTACGACATTTCACAATTCCTCATAATCATTTATTTAAAATCCTGGTATTCATCATTTCTGATACTCCAAAAAAAAGTAAGTAAATTTTTCAATATTTCTTTCTTTGTTTTCCACTTAAACTCTGCCCTTTTCACCATTTCAAAAACTTTTGTTGGGTATAATCTATTCTAGAACTACTTTTAATGACGATTGTTACATCTATGCCACCATTTTGGATTTTATTCCAGCAACAACTGCTGTTTGGCACGTAGTATCAATATATCAAATTAGTTCCAAATTCTGAAACAATGAAAAATTATACAATACAAAATTTGTTTTTGAAGAAAAAAACAAATGCTACTGTGGCTTATTAAAACTCTTGTAAAAAAGCTATACATTCATCCTTCATAAGTCAGGTGGTTAATGAACTTAAATGTATCTGAGTTTCCTAAATCAGCACATTTTGTTTTTTAGTATAATTTTTCCTAGTTTCAAAAAAAAAAAAAACTGAATACTTTACTTTTGATGCAGTAATCTAATAAAGCAATAAACAAAAATACAAGACAGAAAAGTTCTAAAATAAGATAGCCTTTGTACTACATTTGCAAACTCTTATTCTAATTGGGAGCTAAGATTTAGGGTTAAAGATTTCAAGATCAACCTGCCCATACCAATGGGCTGCAATAAATGTGAGGGGAAAAAAATGTCAAACTATATATACAAATAGTTACTAAACCAAAATGTGCTTAATTTATACTAAAATAATAAAAATTAATAATGTGAATCTATAATAAAAAATAATTAATCTCTACTAGCTGCATGACCTGGCATTGCATGGAATTTCTCTACTTTTATAAATTTTTCCTTCACTTCACAAAATCAGCCCTTCCAATATTCTTTTCAAAATTACTTCGTTTTTATTTCCCTCCACTTAGCCTGGCATTGCTCAGGCTTTTAGTGAATGTATAACTTAAACTTCCCTGTTTCGAAAATTTTTCGCTTCTTTTCTGTCAGACAGGTTTCTTTCCCCCGGCGAACAATATTGAATGCATAACATGTTGTCATGGAAATTCTCCTTCCCCTCTTACTATCAGCCCTTCCTGGTGTGTGTGTGATTGCTATATTAACGTCATTACAAAATTCTTGTGGTAATTTACCACAACTAATTATTACTGCCCTTTTAAAATTTTGGCTACCGCTGAAGACCCGCTGTTGAGGGGCAATGCATGTTGAATCTGTCCAGAGCTTAAAGGTCCTAGCATTGGTGTGGCATGGTAGGAGAGATGGGTGCCAGCTCAAGTCTCATCCTCATCACTTGACCATGGTTCAAAATTTCAAAGTCTGTAGCCAAAAGCTCTCAAGTAGGTGTGAACAGTGTGACTTTAATATTCACTTACTAACTTTGCAATTTTTTAGCCCCCGGAAACAAAAATGTACCTTTTTTAAAAATAGTTATATGGTGAAAAAAGACAAAAAAGAAGAAATTTTCATAATTACAAAATTCTACAACTATATTAAATGTTGAATTAAAATTATAAGCATTTTTTTAAATGTTTGAGTGTCCTAGCATTCGTGTGGTGTGATAGTTAGGAGAGATGGGTGTCAGCTCAGGCCTCATCCTCATCACTTGACCATGGTTTAAAATTTCCAAGTCCGTCGCCAAAAGCTCTCTACAGAAAACTCTTGAGTGAACAGTACGACTTTAATATTCCCTCATTTACTTTGCAAGTTTTTAGCCCCAGGAAACAAAAATGTAACTTTTTAAAAATAGTTGTATGTTGAAAAAAGACAGAAAAGTAGAAATTTTTATAATTACAAAATTTCACAAGAATATGAAATGTTGAATTAAAATTGTGAGCAGTTTATTAAATGTTTGATACATGGGAAAAAAGTTTTATGCAATTATTTTTATAAATGAAAAAGTTATTAAACATTTAAAATTTGAGTATTTTTTAAAAATTCGTAAAAAAAAAGTTTTTGGCATTTTATTTTTTTAATTGCTAACTCTAAGAGATCAAAGTATGAATTTTTTAAAAATCATTTTCATATAAACGCATCGATATTGATTCCTTTTAGAAAAAATCATAAAATATGTAAAGTATTGTTGTTTTGTAAAAAACGTACTGTACTGTAGCGAAATAAATTATCTTTCCAATTACAAAATTGCAGGCGAAGTTATTAAATGCATGAATAAAATTTTGAGTACTTTTTAAAAAATCATAAAAATGAAGCAATGATGTTGTTTTGAACTCGGGTACAAATGGTAGAAATCAAACGCTTTGCCAAACAAGCCACGGTATTCTCGGAAATAGGAGTGAAAAGAACTTTTAAAATAAAAGAGGAAGAGTTATTCAATTTCGCCAAATCTGGTGATTTTCATTATTTATAGGCATCTTCTTTTCTAGTGTAACCTTTCATCAAACATAAAGTGCACACAGGAAAAGTTACTCATTTGGCATCAAACAAGTTTTCGCCACCAAACCCTTGGCTATTGTAAAATTGCGTTATTTGTTAAGGTTTTTTTAATTTTTTTTTTGAGGGCCCAATTTTTAAGTTAATGCCTTTAAACTTCACATATCGATTGCTACGATAATTTTTAAACAAAAAATGGAAAAAAATACTACTTTGTGTGTGTGTGATTAACTCTTGCAATGAGGGTAAAAAATGAAAAACACAAATTTTTTTTTAAGAACCATAACTTTTAAGCAAGTTTTTCAATCTTTGTACAGATTACAGATAATATTGTTCTACACATGGAAAAAAAGTTTCAGGAGATTATTTTTTTTTAATAATGAAGTTATTTAGTATTTAATTAAAATTTTGAGTATTTTTTGAAAAATCGTAAAAAAAAGTTTTTGGACATTTTATTTTTAAATTACTGATTCTAAAAGAGAAAAGCATGAACTTTTTTTAGTATAGAATATCATTTCATTCACGCGAAAGAAATTTCAAATGGAACAATTTAGAAATCATTTTCATAAAAACGTATCAATTTTGACTCATTTTAAAAAAAAGTGGTAAGAAATAGAAAACATCATTATTTTGTAAAAAAAATTATACTGTATCATGGCGAAATAAATTATCTCTCCGATTCTGTAATTATTTTTGGTCCGAATCTCATAGAAAAAATTAGATTGTGTTTTAAAAACGTTGGAGGTAAAAAAAATTCTCACCTCCCAGCTTTTCAATCTCTTTGGTGGAAGAAACAATACGCAGGAGTAAAACAAAGGTACTTAATATATTTTTAACTAATTGCAATATCGGAATATAAATGGTAAAAACGGATTCCTTGGATAATTTCCGATCTTTTGGTACCTTCCGCGAGTTCCTGCGTCATGTGGTTCATAAGAAAATAGATGTACATACGAACATACAAAGCGACATACATTCTTTTACCTACAAATTTTAATAGTGTAGATTGATTCATACCAATTAATACTCATTTTAAATTGATAAGGTTTTGAATTTTAGGACATTTACATAAAAATGATTAATGGAATAGTTATTAAAAAAAACCAATAAAAAAATGTGTCAAAATCATAATCTTATAGGAACCATTTTAAAAAATATTACAATAAATTATTTTATAAATATTTCTACTAATTTTTAAATTCAGGAAATAGAAAATAATTTAATGGATTCAAAATTACAAATCCTTTCCTTGTAACAGGAAACTTTTATTGTGACTTATTATTCAGATAACTAAAAGGTTTTCCTTGTAACGGAAAGTTTTATCGTGACTTATTATTCAGCTAACTAAAAGGATTTAAGTTTTAATTCTAACTGATTGTATTTTTAAAGTTTTTTCCAAACAAATTTGTTATGATTGTGGTTTTTACATGTTATTGTTAAAAATTATGCATACATTATAACCTAACCAGTTTTTAACAAAAATGAAGATGAAGTATAGAAAGACAAAAGGGAGCATTTCCTTCCTGTAAAAAAAAAAAAAAAAATACTGTGATTGTTATATGACTATTAAGTTTGTGCTTTGATGGTTAATTACTACATCAGACAGGCCCCATTATATATTTACAAAAAGATGAAAATTTTGTCAAACTCTTTTATAAGGTAATATATAAGGGATCATAAACTTACAGCCAAGATTTTGTGAACAAAGAATTATTACCACTTTACCGATGCAGCTTGCAAACTTTTTAACACACATTTTAGGCCTAGTCACATGCACTGTGTAGATATTATCATTATTCAGATATTGCCTTAACACATTAAGTCCCAATACTTATTTGTTGAATAATTGCTATCACATTTATTAAATGCAGATAAAAAAAACAATTTATACAATTATTACACCTTATATAGTTATTTTACAAGCAAGTAATACAACTTTTAATGCAGCACCTTATATCATTTACAAATATTTTCTTTAATATGAGATAATTGCTCTCACATGGAAAAAAAAACATCACATTTTACATACCATGTATATATATGTGTGTGTGTGCTATAAACTCGTTGATAAATTAAACATATATCAAATATTTCGGAAAATTACAGTTCATAATTTTGTCAAAAAACATTAATTTTGATTTAATTATAAAAAATATGAACAAAATAAATTATATAAAATCAATGATCATATCTAATAAAGCTTGAAAACAAACATAATAAGCCATCCTATATCACAAGCACAAATAGCATATATTATAATTTAACTACTTACTAATTTTTATCTGTGGTAGTAAATACCACAGATAAAAATTAGAAAAAAAAACCCTAAGATCATTATACTGATATAAAAATATTAATCACAGTTTTACTATTAGAGTACAAAAAATTATTGAAACAGATACCATTTTGCACTTTAAAAATATGGCTTTAATGTGAAATGTAAAATTATAAGAATTCATTACGAGACATAACACTTAAGTTTTAATTTCCTCCCATTTTATAACATGTAAGTGTTTCTATAGAATTATTGAAACATATTTAAAATGATTCCATAGTTGAAAAATAAATCTTTTACGAAACCTCATTTCATCTAAAATATGAACCTAATACTAGGAAACCTAAAGCCTTCAATTGTCATAATTTTTTCAACTAAACTGCTTGAAATTTCTCTAGGAATTTTGATCAACACTACATTTTTTAAAACACATTCCAAAAATTTTAAGATTTATTGGGCAATAAATATTTTAGTGATATATACACCACTACACAGAAAATATAACAAAAGGTAATATAAAAGTATAATCCAGATTTAGTTAATAACTGCTGCACACATTTAACCAGAATTCATTACTTCAAGCTAAAGTTGTGGCTAAAGGAATATACATTCTAAACAAAACCTCTCAAACCAGAAATAATGAGAGAAATATTCTTTCATTACTTTTATAATAGTGTAATTATTAATTGAGTTTTTGTTATTGATCATACAAACCTGATTAAGCATTTTTCCATATGTATGGATTATCGCAACAATCACCAACTTTATTAATAACTCATCAAGCTGACAACCACGATTTCTTATGTGTCATATGAGCTGAATTGCCAACCAGGTACTTCATTTCATATTATAGTTGCGATAATATGTATGTACCCATTTTTCTCTTTCTCTGTTTAGTTTATTTTAATATGGAAAAATTCAGTATTTACATATTATTGCAACAATTGCCAACAGTTGGCAACCCCAATTTCCCAAGTGCCATATGTGCTGAATTGGTAATCATGTGCTGTGTTTCATATAATGTCGCCAATAAATTGCGATAATACATAAGAACAAAAAATTCCTATCACTGAATACATGATAAAACTAATTTATCAAAAAATTCAATTCTGTTCAACTCTTATATCTCGCTAACATTTCAACCACTATTTTTTATTTTAATTCAGTTTATCTTATTACATTTTGTCCAATGGGTTTTAAGTAAACATAAAAAAAATTGATTAGTCGATGTGATATGAAATGAAAAGATCAAAAGAATCAGATATTTACAAAAGTTTGTAAATGTAAAAAGTTTTCAATTCCTAAATATACCTATCCTATCCTATTTCACATATTCTTTACATAAAGTAGATCTTCATTGACTAGACTAATTAGGTCTAGATTGTCTGGATTAAACATAATATACATAAATAGGCAAGATATATAGCTAAATACTCTGTACAGCAAGAAACAAATGTCAAAGTTGTTTTTTTTTAAATTGAAGCAAAATGATACATTATTACGCTAAAGATAACTCACATGAACTTATTAGCATATATATTAGGACGAAAAAACTGGTCAGAGAAGTTGACAGCTCTACGCTCATCTGCAATCATAGTGAATTTATTGGCTGCCTGGATTATGAAGCAGGCATGTTAACGCAAGTTCAACTTGATGCGGATTTACACTATCTAAAATTTCAGTCTTTACCATGAAGAATTATAGATTTAAAATTGCAAGTTTTTATCTTTATTTGAAATCTTACATCTTCAAGAATAACGATAAACTATTTATTATCAAGAAAATAGTTCTGTTCACGATGCATAATCTCTCATAAATCACTGGCATAGGCCAAATAATTTTAACTGGACACATATTTATCATATTGGCACACATTTATTTCCAAAACAATATATTTTAGATATTTTTGGTTCATAATTTGAATGGAATCGAATAATATCATTAATTAATAATTTTTTAAATTAGCAACACTTAAAATTGTATGATGAAAAATTCACCTTTTTCTTCCATTTATTTTATGTAGTCCCTTATTCATTAACACAGCAACACACAACAGACGTCACATAAACATCAAAAAACCAAACACGACAAAGTAATTGCCAGTAATTTAATAAATTAATTTCGTAGTCATGCAGGTTTTTTAGGTCAAATTGGAAGTAAATTTAATTATTGCTGAAAGGTATCAATATAAAAAAAAGTTTCTTAACATCATTTTAGAATTGGTTAAAAACGGAAGTTAAAATGAGAAAAAGAACATTAATCAAAAGTTTTTTTGAGTGCCCCTCGAGACATGGGAACGAATTTGGAATGTTCGTAGTAAATAAGTCACAAAATAAAGTTTTACTCAAATTTAGGATTGAAAACTTTTTTAATTTGTAATGAATAAGATTTTGCTTTATTCAAAAGCTTCGAAACCTTTGATACATAAAACTGTGCATTAGTTAGGGATTCAATATCGATAGAAGATTGAATACTGTATTGAACTGAACTGATAAATCGTTGTTATGTTTAAACATTATTAAAATTTTCATTTTCATCACTTGCGTGATATATTTGCTTTCCTGTAGACGTTCTGTAATGGCTCATATCGGTGATCTCGAGATGTAGCCTTTGTTGCTCCAAATCCCACATAAAGATATTAACTGAAACTGTAACTGTAATCAGTAATCTTCCGTTTGAAATTCTTGTAAAGATATTTTTGGACATATTAATAATTGAATCACAGTTTTATTTAATTAATAATGTTGCAAGGACCTGTTCATACTGGTCAAAAAAGTATGCGACAATGCTTCATTATGGCGTGTGTATGATGGGACATTATCTTTTCGTACTCTTCAAATATTTTGTAAAAAAGGACGCTTAGCAAATGTTGAAACGTTTTCTTTGAGCAAAAACAAATCGGAGGTCACACGAGAAAAGTTGAAATTAATTCATAGCAATTTACCAAATGTTAAATGCATTAATTTCTCAAATGTAAGATTCGAATTTCAAAAGAGACAATGCTACCTCATTTCCGAATTTCGAGATCATTGTCCGAAGTTAAAGGAACAAAGTCTATGTCATAATTTTCAATTAAGATCCAGTTTATTTGACAATTCCTTTGACTTACGAGTACCAAAATTAGTTTTGATTTTTCAAATCTTAAGAGTTTGTTTTTAATTACTGCTTCATCATGCCCGAATTTAGAACATTTGAAAGCTCTGAATTTTCGAGGCCAAATCCAAAGTCCTAATCACTAAGTTCAAATCACTTTCCAACTAAAATTATGCAGGAAGGTTTGAAAAAATTGAAAACATTATGTATAGGATGGTCAATTATACTCAGAAGTAAAATCTCCTTAAAAACCAATGGGTTCCCATCTTTAGAAATCTTTTCTCATCCATGCGGTTTCAACATTTTAATTCATGATCAAAGTTTCAAAAGATTACTAATGAAATCTCCTAATTTGAAAATACTTGATGTTAGGGGGATGTATCAAACTAACTGCCGAAGCTCTTTGTGCTTTTCTTACTTCTAATTTAAAAAGATTCTGTTTCTCGTACAGAATTATATAACCGTCTAAATTTCATTGATGTTCTTAGAAAGTGGGGTCACGGTCTATAAAAGTTCTTAATTTCTCTAAGATGAAAGGAAGTATAATTAATGCTCATTTTACATCTATTATTTCCAATTGTAATTTACGAAATTTGGAAAGTTTAGATATCAGTAATACAGCAGTGACTGACGACTGGAGTTTACCCCTTAAGTACGGTTGTCTTTGGTTATATACACTGGTGTGCAAGGTGGGTTTATTGCCATAACTTCACGAAAAATCATCTGAGAGACATGAAATTCTGAAATGAGGGAGAGTAT
>BMAV01027275.1:252102-296676 GCA_019973955.1 Trichonephila inaurata madagascariensis
TTGAACCATGGTCAAGTGACGTGGACGACACCTGAGCTGGCACCCCCTCTCCTAACTACCACACCAATGGGAGGACGTTTCAGCTCTCGACAGATTTAACGTGCATCGCTGCCTTACACGGCGGGTCTTTAGTGGTACTGGGCTCGAACTCGTGACAAGGCAAGCCACGATCCGATACCTATACCACTCGGCTACCGCGACCCCAAAGTTGATAACGGATACCAAGCGTACATATCTAAAGGAGAATTTTGCTAATACCTAATCAGTCTTTTTTGATTATGTTAGGAAAGTTCACTGCTCTCTTGTGTGTATCGAGAATCTCTAGCCCGATTAAACCTGTTCTCACCACAAAAACTATTCAACCCTATTCCTTATCTATCCAGTTCTTATGCTTACAACACTACAGAAACCATTTTAAATGAGCAGGCATTAATAAGACACTGCATCGGTTATCACACCGATTGTGCAACCTCTTTTCCAGAATAAAACGCATTATTAGTTGTCTGTTGTGCGTGACTTTCAAATTCTCCTGCTGTTCATTTCCATCTGTCGCACAATACACTGGTCATCTGCTACTGTGATCGTTCAGGAATGACCACTGTTGAAATCTCAACGAGTTGTTCCTGTGTACACCGTCGAGCCAAAACATTATAAACACCTATACATTTTTCAATGAACTCGTCCGCATGACGTGAAACCTAGGTGATTATGAGAGAATGGCTTTTAACTGCAGCCGGAAAAGGTAAGCTATCATTCTTGCGAGTGAGGGGAAAGAAAATGGTCTAAACGAATTTAAAATAGTGGCTCGAACGAGTATCTCCGAAACAGCATGACTGGTAGGTTGTTTGGGTTTTGCTGTTTTTAGCGTTTGTGCAAAGTGGATAAATAACGGTGGAACCAGAAGTAGACACCTAACTGTTGGACGTCTACGCATCATTATCATAAAAAAAAGACGTCGGAAATTGTTTCGCTTAGTAAAGCGAAGCACAATGGCTGAGTGGTTAGTGAATCGCGCTTCCACACCACAGGTCCGAGGTTCAAACCCCGGACTGGGCAAGGATGACTCAGCCTTTCATCCCTTCAGTGGGTCGATAAAATGAGTACCAAGCTTGCTTGGGAACTTAACATTGGGGGTTTTGCGTCAGACTGACCGGAACATCTGCTCATGTACCTCAGGGCCCAAGGTCCTGTATACTGAGTTGGGCACAGTAGGCCTTGGCCACCATGAGCTGTCGCGCCACTCAGTTAAGTAAAGCAAAATCGGCGCCAGATAGTGGATCAGTTGACGGTCTCAATACGATGCAAGTTCAAGTGTTTCGGAACACACAGCTCAGCAGACACTATTGAATATGGGACTGAACAGCAGACGTTCCCCTCTGCTGACCACGCGTCGTTGTCCAACATGCTTAAAGTGGTCCCAGAAACACAGCGACGACCATAAATAAATGAAAGAGGGTTCCCTGGATTGATGAATCACGATTTCTCATAGTCGCTCCCTCCATGTACACGACGTTATTACACTTTGGAGAACATTTTCATGGGTGACCCTTAGTTCTGGTAGAAGGGACAGTGTAAGTAGTAGACTATCTGAGCATAATTGAGCATCAATTGCACCCGTACATGGTGGTGTATCTCGACCACTGTTAAGACAATTGGTACAACCAGTCATCTATCAAGAACTTTGGGTATCCATGCCAAGGCTGATTACACGCAGAAAGTGGGGCAATGTGTTATTATTGAGTAAGAGAAAAGGGAACAGATTAATTGTGGATGTAAGAAGTTTTAATTTTTTTAAAGGTACAGTTTTTACTTTAAAACTTCCAAATTCCACACATCAGTAAATTTTAAACACAAAGTGTCAGAGAAAACAATTGCATAAATAAAATCTCTACAAGACTTAGATAAAAAACACATAAAATTTCAAATAAGCAGTGCAAATTTTCAATTTTCGGCCAAAGCAAGGATAAGATATGAACACTCAGAATTTTCATACAATTAGTTTCATAAATTGCGAAATTTAAGTCAAATTTTCAAAAATCCTAAAAATAAATAAATAAATAATATATTTATATATTGAGAAAATCAGAATTTTAAATCACCAGGTCTATGGAAGCAAAACGGGCATTTTTTCAAGTCATAAGCTCGATTGATCACGAAGGTGAGAAAGAGATAGAGAAATTGAAACTTTCGGCTAGTGAAAACCAATGATATCCATAAGGAAATTGACAGGGGTGTACTCGAGTGTTATGGGGTTCAATTCCCCTCGCGCAGCATGGAGCAACAGGTTTTAAACTCTAAGCACATAAAGAATACGTCTCAGTACTTTCATCTATGTTTTCTTAAAAATATAACATCTCTTATGAAAGTAGTCTGTATATTCCATGGAAATCGATGAATTAACAATTGAAAGAAAATAGGAGAAATAAACCACCAGAGAGATAGAACTTGTTTTATGAGATATTTATTACCACATGCTATAAATATCCTTTTTTTTAGCTGCATTTGAGTAAAAATTATCTTAATACTTACTTTGAAATTTGCTTAACAAATGGAGATTAGAATAGTGAAATTCCCACACACCTTAGTAACTTTTACATTTCCAGCAAAGTTAGATAAAATTAAAAGTAATGTCAATAGCACAAAACTAAATTTTTTTTTATGGTATTCATAGATTAATTTAATTAACTTCACATTAATTTAAACTTCAAATATAAAATTCTGTTAGATAGTTTTAGAATTATAAAATGTTTATAAATGTGTCATTCTTGTAATGCACTTATACATTGCAAGGATATACTAACATGTATCAGCTTATAGATCTCAGTTTGTTATACTTAATGGATGTTCCTTTGTTTAAGTAATATCTGAATTGGTTTTGACTGATCAAATAAATTTTCCAGGATCTCTTCCCCCCTCCAAATTAGTATTTCATTCAAACTCCCATATTTCTGCTACTCCCCTTGTCAAACCAGTTTCTCTTCCTGCAGTTCTATTTTTAGACCAAAAAGGGAGGGGCATTGCTTTATAGGTAAATACGTAATTTGCAGAGTTCTGAAGTCTAATTTTTATTTGAGGTCTTAATTTTTAAGTTAAAATTTGAAGATTTCCCATACTGATAACAATGATAATTAAAAAATAACATAAGGAAAAAATTGCATAAATAAAGCCTCAAGAAGAAACTGCTAGATGATTTTTTTTCTTTTTTCAATCTTCGGTCTAAACACTGATAAGGTTTGACACTCGGGGAAAAAGTTTTGTGCTAAATTGTGAAGTTATTAAATGTTTAAGACAAATTTTGAGTAATTTTCAAAAAACCGTTAAAAAAAGTTTTAGGAATTACATTTTTTAAATCACTCGGTCTAAAAGAGCAAAGTGTACAGTTTTTTTCAAGACGTGAGCTCGATTGATCATAAGAACGAAAAAGAGATACAGCAATTGAAATTGGCTCATTTTTTAAAAAATTCACCTACATTGTACCTAATTATTTACAATAAAAAAACCCACATATTTTAAGAAAAATACCACACAAAGAAAAAAAGATTTTTTTTTTCATAAAAAGAGTGAAAAAGCACACATATTTTATTTTACAGAGATAAATATAAGTAAGACAATCACTAGAAGTGTTGCGGGAATCCTCCCTGTTGGCCAGAATTGTAGTTCATTGAAGACTGTTGGACACCAAGGTGAGACTAAAATGAAAGGATGATCAAGCATTAAGTTTCATATAATTATTCATTTTCATCATCATAAATAATTTTTTACAACGAGTAATAAAAGGAAGCATTAACACATCAAAATTACTAATCTAATCCTGGACAGAGAGTACTTACAAGGAGAGGGCACGATTAAGGAAATTCAGTTGGGATCGAGACTTGGTGTAATAGTAGTACTCCTTTCGGGTGTTCATCCCTCAATGTAATTTCGCCAAATGGCCAGTCAATTCGGAGAAATCAGGCTTCGAAATTCATGCTTAGCTTTTATACAATTGAATTTTAATTTTCCACAATGAGTTCGTAGCTTAATTGGTAAATCATCTGCTTACAATGCGCGAGGTCAGGGTTCGATTCCACGCGAACAATTTTTTTTCTTCAATTCATTTAATTATTTTTTAAAATTAAATAAATTTATTTATGAAGGGTTTATTAAATATTAAATGATTTTAATATTTTATAAAGTAAAAAAATTACTGTAAGTATATAAATAATTACATTAAATTTTATAAATATATTGTTACGAATTTTGTGTAAATAGTGTAAATAATTTGTATTTGAGTGTTTAATGCATTTATATTATTCTATGTTATGTTTATTTCATGTTAAAATTGTACCATTCACAAGCAATGCCGACCCTTACGTTATAATGGCGATCCAATGAGAACTTGGCGAAATTTTGGCGGTAGAGCCAAGTTGGCATCATTTTTGGCGACCAAGTTGGCGATTTTGGCGTCATTGGCGACCATGTTGGCGAGTTTGGAACCCTCGGGAATCTTCTAGAAAGTAGTAGATCTCTCCACTAGTGTCACGTTCAATGACACGAGCTGTTATATTTCTGGAAGTTTCTGTCGCGCCTATAAAGGAGATGCTCGCTGGGCGAGGAGTCTGGATTAAACCAGCGAGTAGTGAGGATTGTTTTGACTCGCGATTAGCTCGGCTGTGCTTGTGAATAATCTTTACTTACGTGTATTTTTTAAACACTGTTATTGTGTTTGATTGCTGTTGAAGGTGTTAAGACCTTCGGATATTTACTCTGTGAATATTGCTGCTGAATCCTGTATTTAAAGGATTGGATTTTTGATAATAAATTCGCATCGCTCTTAAAGAACTGTTTATTTTCTTTGTGATTGTTTTGCATAAAATCCTCGAACCCTTAGATCTACGAAACAATATTTTATATTAATAAATGATATTTGACAAAAAAATTAGTTACAAATAGTTCTATAATGTGAAATACAATATACTATAAATAGAATATTATGTATAATATAAAATATGTCTCTTTTTTTATATATTATTAATTTAACAATTTTATGAAATACTGGCGGTCCCGACAGATGTTGTCCTTTGCACACGTCTTAAATCCGAAAATACCAAAATTTTGAATAAGTTGTAACAATCTGGATCGTTTAAATGAAATTTTTTATAAAAAAAGTTATTACAATACCTGACACCATCACATGTACAGTTACCACAATTCGACCTATCGATTGTGTGTGAGTATGTATTTACTATGATCTAAGTTGAATATAGAAGCTATTCTGAATAGAAACTTGAACTTGTTTTGATTAAGGGTAAAAAAGGTAAAACTCGAACTATTTTCATAACAGGTATATTCTTTTAATGCACGAAAAATAAATTTATCGTAATGCCATTGAATGTACAATGCTTTTGGTTAATCCTTGAGGGGCATAAACAAACAAATGCGATGGTTTGCCAAACCTCAGACATGCAACATATAATTGGCCGTGCAAAAAGCAAAGGTTTTTTAAATCTTAGCCACAAATTGTCATTGTTTGACCTTATGACTTATTAATGGTCATAGCAAATACCAAGTGAAATGGAAATTGCAAACATTTGTATGGGTAGGCAAGTCTGAAAGAATCATTGGGATCTGTGGTAGAAGTACAACTTCACCTTGAAGTTTGCCGCTCAAAATAGTGGCTTCAAGAATATTGCCCACGATTTATTTATGAACAATCGCACGCCCTTACATAATTTTGGCGCATTTTTAACTAATTGGGGTATCGGACCGAATTGTGAATCTAAATCATTCTCAAATCCACTTGAACCCACACAAAAAATATCATCCAAAACGGTCCAGCCATTTAGGAGGAGTTCAGTCACATACACATGCACAGAAGAATTATATATATAAAGATATATGCCGTATCGTGGCGAAATGAATCTTTCCGATTTTGTAATTCTTTTTTGTCTAATTTTGATAGAAAAATTAGATTGCAATTTTAAAAACGGCGAAAATATCGGAAAATTCTCCCCTCTTTCTTGCTGCGCATTTGCAGAATAAACAGCACACAGGAGAAAATCAATTATGCGTTCTAAGGTTTTTAATTAATATCTTTTTAGCTAATTGCGATATTGGACCAAATTGTGAATCTAAACCATTCTCAAATCCACTTGAACCCACTGAAAAAATTTCATCAAAATCGGTCCAGCCGTTTAGGAGGGGTTTAGTTACATACACACGCACAGAAGATTTTTTTTATATATAAAGATTTAATAAGTACTTTTCAAATAAATTTATTTAATTTCAAAAAGTTTATTTAAATAATTTCTATAATAAATTAATAATAATTTTAATAATAAATTAATAATATTTCTTATTAATACTAATGCTTAATAGCAATGAATTAATTAAATAAATAGTAATTAATTAATTATAATAAATAGTAATTAATTAGTTAATTTTAAAAAATAATTTTAAATATTACTAATAAATAATTTAAGTTATATATTTAAAAAATTTTTTTTTACTTTATAAAATACAAAATAATTGCAAAAAGTATCCTTTAATATTTAATAAAACTTTCATAAATAAATTTATTTAATTTAAAAAAAATAATTAAATGAAGAAAAAAAGTTGATTGCATGGAATCGAACCCTGACTCCGCGCATTGTAAGCAGACGATTTACCAATCAAGCTATGAACTCGTTGCGAAAAATTAAAATTTAATTGTTTAAAAGCTAAGCATGAATTTTAAAGGCCGATTTCTCCAAATTGACAGGCTATTCGGCAGAATTACACATTGAGGGGTAAACACCCAAAAGGAATACTACTATTACACCAAGTCTCGATCCCAAATGAATTTCCTTAGTCGTGCCCTCTCCTTGTTAGACTAAAATTTTCTATCAGATACATTTTTAGAATGATAAATGAATTAATGTAAAATTCAACCATTAACATCGTCACAAAAACATCACATAAAACATTACTACAAACCAATCTCAAAAAATGATGTGAACCAGAAACAAGATATACCATCTAAAGGAGTATTAAGAATTTCATTAATTAAATAGTCTTTTTTAACACCTGAAAAACACCATTACAAATAAAAATACTCTAAAATTAGTGTTATGAATAACTTCACAAAATTCATCAGATATATTCCATGAAAATTCGATTTGGTGCAGAGCCAGTCTGTAATGGAATTACATTTTAAAATACTCATAAAAAAATTGACTTTTTAAGAAGCAGTTTACATAAAATATGTTTCAATTTAAACATACAAGGCCTTTTTAAAATTATCTTGAAAAATTCCTAGAAATTGAACACTTTGGCATAAACAGTTCAGTTTCATATAAAATAAGAATAATCAGTAGAAATTGAAAATATCAATCACCGATGAAAAACAAACATGTCAGGAGTAGCAACAAATTGAAACTGACCTGAGATGAGGCAGTGGCGGCAGTAGTGTTAGGGGGTGGGGGTGCCATGCGCACACGCTTCACACTTGGACCATGGTTATTATTGTCTTGATTCCCTTGATTGTTGTTGGCATTTGTCTACAAACAGATAATTAACAATTAAATGTCCACACAAAAAGCAAAGCCTTGTAGGGAACTAATACTATCTAAATTATTAAATACAAGAATTTTCTTTTTTTTTTTTACAACAAAAAACGATCTTTATTAAAATTGGAATTTTTACCTTGTTGGTGTCTGACTTGTCTTCTTGTTCATCATCAGTCAGGAATTCTCTCTTGGGATATGGAATGTGATAGCCAGAAAACACACTGAAAAAGAAGTCTTATAAAATAAAAATGCTAAAAATAAAAAAATAATTGTTTTTTTAAATAAAGAAAATAATTAGCATATTGATTTTTTTAAATATAATACATAGTTGTTTATAATAATACAGGTTGATTAAACTCATATAAACAAAAAGTATGCTGAAAACTCTTTTTGAGCTTCAGAAAAATTATATTCAAACACAAATAACTCCATTACATTAATTTTTCTTTAGTGGCTCACCAAATCATTTTTTAAAATTCTTCACTCCTTTTTAAAAGTTGGAAAATTTTTCAGGAAATGAATATCCTTTGAATATTTCTAAAATATTGCATTAGAAATAAAAGAAGTTTTGATAAATTAAATAGTTTTTATTAAAAACAGTATAGATGAAATTTGCCAGTTATCATTATAGAAGTATTAGTTACATATTAAGATACATCATTTGTTAACAGCCATAAAAAGCACAATATGGAAGAGAAAAATTAGGAATATTGAACACACGGGGGAGGAATGAAAAATCTATTTTTGGAGCTTGGAAAAAAATGCACCTCAACTAAAAAAGTGCTTTTAAAAAACACAAAATCTCGAGGAAAAAAAAATAATATCAATGATTCACTCCAAATTTCAATGCATATATAATACACTACAGCAAAATTACATCATAACAAAATAGCTTTCCTGCCAGTTACTGCTTTCAAAAAGAGAGAGAAAAAATTCAACACTCAGCAGTCTTATTTTTGTCAGTATAAATTACAATACCTGGAGAAATAACAAGATTTTGTTAAAACATGAAATCATTGCTCAACAGCATTTCAATAAAAGTAGGAACACTTGAACTCGAATTACGATGTTTACACTTAACAATTAAGTGACAAGGGCCCTTTGAAAGAAATTAAGCTATAACAAAAATAAATATTCATACACATTTTATATATAGCACCTTAAAAAAGCAACAGCTTTCCCGAATTCATGTATTTATTTTTATACTGTAAAATTATATGTACAGAATTATCGAGAAAAAGAATTTTGAACTAAAGTCTTCAAATTAAGGTAACATAATAAAAATACTAAAATTTTTTAAATCCAATCAATCATATTTTTCAAATTAATGTTAAACAGTTTTCTCAGTCATCATGTGTATTTGAAATTTAATTACACTATTTTCGAAGAAAAAAAAATAATATTTAAACATAAATTTAAAATGCAAATACTCACTCTTGTGTTGGCAAAGGATCCTCCTGAAAATAACCATCTTGCATTGCTTGCTCAGATGTGATGCGCTTGGTTGGATCCATCAGAAGAAGTTTTTGTAACTAAAATGTAAAGCATTTAAATCGTACCCTAGAGTAAAAGTTAATGGTACTTTCAAACATAACTTTTTATAATAAAAAAGAATTTTAAAATTAGAATATTGTAATTTTTGTAAATTGAAATATTTAAATATACTAATAACTGTTTTTTTTATATTAAGAATTTCTCTTTTTAAGTATGAAGCCTACAATTCAGATAATTAGACACTTAAAATTTCTGTGTTTAAATCTACTGGAAAAAAAATGATAAAGTAAAAAACATTTGTATATTTAACACAGATTTTATCCAAATAAAGTTTAATTATCAGGTTTTTTTTCAATTCACTCATTATTACATAATGCCTTCGAGACACAAATTATTACAAAGGAATTCTACTTAAAAAGAACGAACGTAACATACACAAAACTTTATTTCTGGATCTTACTCATTAAAAATTGAAATTTTACGTAGAAGTTCTGATGTACACTGAGACATTTGAAGGCATATTACAGAAAGTTGTTTCCGTAAGTTTCATATTAGCAATCTGACCAAAGAGAAAAGCAGTATATTTAAAAAAGTAACTCACCAACATAAAGGCTTTGCTGTCTGGTTTCACTTTATGCTTCTCCATATACTTGATAAGAGAACAATTAGAATAACTGGGGGAAGAGATAGAGGAAAATTCTGTGACAATCATTTGATTTAAATAACAGTTTTAACTCAGGAAAAGATGGACTTAATTGAATTAAAACTCCATAATTTTACTACATTGTAATCCAATTACTAAGCAACAAATAATGAAATGAGTTATCAAAAACAATGACATAAATTAACTCCAATACCTATTATATAATGAATGTCATAGAAAATGCAGAAAAAGATTATTATTCACTTATGAAGTATTATAAAAGAAAATTTCTCAATTTATTTTTATTAAATTTACTTCATATTTAACAATAAAATGTAAAATACAATTTTTTAGGAAGGATACAATGAGAGGAGTGTAGTTGTAAGATAAGCACAAACTAATGAAAATCTTAGTTATATCTTTTTAAAGTATGAAATAAAAGACAAAAATACATTTAAAAAAAAAGTACTGACTTTCATACAATTAATTTCACTCTTAATAATAATAATGAAAACCAGTAAATCTCGGATGTAATTCTCATTAGTGCTTGAAAACAAAAATCTGGACCATGCTGAAGCATTTGAAAACTCTTTTTTAAGAAATTATTACCACCCCTGAATGAGATGTTACTATAGATCAGGGGTACTCAACCTTTTTTTCTGCTGGGCCGCATACATATGTCAGCCATTTCACGTGGTCCGCAACATGAGGATAAATGGGGGTGGGGAGAATAGTGAGTGAATATTAACGTCGAACTGTTCAGCTACACTAGGGTTTTTGGTGACGGACCACATAATTTTGAGCCATGGTCAAGTGATGGGGACGACACCTGAGCTGGCACCTTCCTCTCCTAACTACCACACCACACCAACAGGAGGACGTTTCAGCTCTCGACAACGTGCATCACTGCCCTATACGGTGGGTCTTTAGTGGTACTGGGCTCGAACTCATGACGTGCCTGCCATGATCTGATGCTTTAAGATCAAGATAACATCGGAAATTTAAAATGTGGAAAATAGATCAAAATACTATAATTCCTGTTTTGCTTTTTTTAATTATTTATATATATATTTTATATTTGTTACTAACACTAAATTAGAAGCATTTAAGAAACACTCCTTCACAATTTATGCATCAGTAAACGGTTTCATATGATTACCAATAATATAACAAACTTCATGGATGTCTTTGTTACGCTGTGATATTACCACTGGCAAAATACTTTGTTGCTGTTGCAAGGATTATTCACGAAAAAGCCTATTTATCACCTCTTGAAAGAGATCTTCGAGGAAAAGTGTCATTGAATGATTCCTGTTAATTGGTATTTTTTAAATTCAGCACTTTTGTGACAAATCAAACAATTGCTGATCCAAGTTTGTTTTTCACTACAAAATACTCAACTTTCCAATTGTCTTGAAACAATATATTTTCTTCCAATATTTTTCGCTTGCAAGATATGAAAGGTAGTTAAAAATTATTTCCACCTACTGTTCATTCCACTGTTGTCTGTTATCACTAACCGTAACTGTTCCAAATAGAAAAAGAATATCAATTCGTAACCGTACAATATCGACAACAAAAAGCAAAATTGTTATATTATATTTCTTGACGAAGAATTTCCCACCAAATTTTTTATACAATGTTCTTAAATACCGTAAAATCCGATGTATAACACGCACTTTTAACGTTAAAAATAAGATCGAAACTTAAGGGTGCACGTTATACGTCGGGTATAAAAACGATAGCTTTGAAAATAACAAAAGAGATGAGCAAAAAATAAAAATATAACATCTATATGTATCGAAATATTGTTTATTTAAAAGAAATGGCATGCCTTATGAACTAAAAGAGTTGTAGTTCTACAAGTACACAATTTTTTTCAAAAGTCTTCGATATTACCTTGAATAAATTACTTTAAATCATAAGAGAATTGTATACTAACATTTCAGATTTCTACGTAAAAAAGGGGGTGCGCATTATACGGCGAATATACCTAAAAATTAAATGCAGTTTGAAAGTATAGGTGCGCGTTATACGCCGGATTTTACGGTAAATGAATTTCTCAGAGCAATGGGCCATTACCGGGCCACTTAAAAAGGCTCGGCGGACCACATGCGGCCTGCAGGTTGAGTATCGCTGCTATAGATGAAAGTCTTATGTTGTTCACTTGTTGTCCCAGCATTCAAAGTGACTTTATACAAATCCTAGCAATCATATGACATTAAAAGCTCTTCGTCCAATTACAATTCTCTGCTATAAATACTCATATAAACACGTATATGTATTAATTAATATTTAAATCAAGTATACTAATATAAAATAGTCAAAAATTAATTGCCATGTGAGGAGTGTCTTTATCATTTTTAATTTAGTGATCACTTTAAATGAATTCTACATATGTGACAAATCACACATAAAGAATAGATTTCCAGTGAGTGGTTTTTACATTAAAAGAGCCTTTTAACACACAACTGTTCCATAGGTAGAGAGGACTGGATGATATTCTCCTCCCATACAAATTTCAAGGAAGGTCAGGATTTAAATTATAACCAAGGTTGGAAACTCAAAACAGGCTCACATAAAAACTTTTGTGACAACAGGTATTGTTTCTGTTTTGAATGGGGACTATCAGAGACTATTATTACCTATACCCAATTGGCAAGAAGCTATTATTTCACTTATACCCAATCGGCAAAAAATGGATCACATTTTTGGAGAGGCATACCATATTCAATCTACAGGCATACCATATTCAATCTACACTAACTGCAGAATCAAAAGTGAGAGAGATATCTCAGATATTCATTGCTTAAACATCATTATTCTTGTGAACATTCTTGCAACTGTCCATGGATATTTAATTAATTAATATGATTAATGTTCAACACCAATTCGCATTTTAAATTGTAAGTGCAACAAGTATCAATAATATTTTTATTTAAAATACGATTTATATTGCAACATAAATTTGTGGAGAGAGGAGTGGCATTTCCGTATTAAATATGGTAATTTTTACACTTACCCTAGGAAACAAAAATAATAACAATCCATGAATGCTAAAAAGATGCAAAACTACAATGAGACACCAAACTTCAAAATCAGGAAGTGTAGCAATATAGACCATGGCGTAATTAAGATGTTGATCAAACATCTAGAGCCAAAAGACATAAAAAAGGACCTCCCCAAGTAATTTACATGTAATGAAGTCTCGGTATAAAAAGGCAAGTATGACAAAAAAGCTCTCTCCTTTAAATTTCTTCCCACTAGTATGTACTAAACAGAACCACTTTTTGAGGGACCATGGATCTGATTACAAATTTCCCTCACTTATCTCAGACAAAATTAATGCAAATACAATCAAACAGTAATTTTTTAATTTATGTAAATATACTTTATTTGGGTTGGAGTACAGAGCTTGATTAATTAAGACCTGTATAAATTACTTACAGTCAATTACTGATACTTAAATGTTAGAATGCCATTAGATTGAAAATTTCACCTATGAAAGATGTAGCTCCATATCACATGTAAATTAGTTCTTTACTTCACTTTAGCAAATTTCAATAGCTTTTAAATATTTCATAAAGAAAAAATTAAATAAATATACTCACTTTGACCTCTTGAAATCTTTCATAAGTGTAGTATGCTCTGGCATTTTTTTGATGTCTTCCCAATCTTTCTCTGAAGGGACAATAATTTATTTTACCATATTTGATAAAAAACTTTCAAAAGTTAATTTAATGTATAAAAAAAGCATTTAAAAGTTTTAGACTTTTTTTTTTAAATGAAAAGGCAATTTAGTATACTGAGAACAATAAAAAGTAACCACTAAGTTTTATATAAAAGTAGAAGTGATTCTTACATATATATTTCATGGCTAATAAACTCATATATATATTTCTAGTAGGACTACTAAGAGAATAAAAGGATTTTAGATAGGATTTTAAAAAATATTCTTTTTACAATTGCAAAAAAATGCATTTTTACTAAAAAAAAACGCACGCACGCACACCCACCAACCAAAAAAGGTTTTAAAAAATGCAAGGTATTTATGATAAATAATGTAAACCAGTGGTGCACACAAGGGGGGTCCTGACCTCCCAAAGCCCTTGATTTTTTTCTGACTGGTTATAATTCTAAGTATATAATACGTAAAATTTAATTACATATTTGTCATTAATGATTAATTTTATTAATTAATGCTAATTATTTATTCAATAATTAGTTCTTTACTGTGTTTTGTTCCTGAAAATCGACAAAATCATAAATAGCATGATACAAGAATGATGAACTTTCAATCTCTGACCCCCCACCCCCCTTGAAAAATTCCTGTGTGCGCTACTGATGTAAACTGAATTTTATGAAATCTTATGCTACTGCCAAGACTTGAGAATTATCAATTTTTACTCCATTGCAAATGAAAAATAAGAAGGAACAGTTTTGATTCTTTAATAAATATAATGGTTTTATATATCTTGATAATACATGTCACATGCAAACAGTTCATGAAATTACAAAAAATAACCGAGAATGAAAAGTTAGAAATAACAAAATTTCTAGTAATATTTTTAAGAGAAATTTTAAAACCTTATAATGATAAATATTACAGAACATAGAGAACAATTATAATGAATTACATTATACTCCTCATAAGATATGACATTCTCCCTCAGGATATGATAAACTTAACTTGGTGGCTCAAGGCCTACTGCACCCAGCTCAGTGTTTGTGACCTTGAGTACTAAGGTGCATGAGCAGATGTTTTACTCAGGTGGTCAGTCTGACCTGAAACCTCCAGTGTTTAGTTCCCAAGCAAGCTTGGTGCTTGTTTATCGACCCACTGAAGGGATGAAAGGCTGGGTCGACTTAGCCCAGTCCAGGTTTTTACCCCCAAACCTGTGGTTTGGAAACACAATATGCTACAATTTGACCATGGGGCAATGATAAATAATAATACATTAATTTTTTTAAAGAACTTATTGCAAGAGAAAAAACTGCAATTTTAAGCTTACACTTTTCAATAAAATCACCTAGTACAATGTATTATTACTATCAGAGATGCTAAAAACTTATCGCAAACAAAAAACAAATTTTAGTCTATATATTTAAGGCAATGATATTGATACAAGTGTTTACAAATATTAACACAATATACACATCAAATGGACACAAAATTAATTGAAATTAAAACAAAGGAAATAACAATTTTGTAACTTATGATGATGAATAATTTTTATTATCAATGGCTTTAGCCCAATTAAAATGAAGGCAAAGAACTTGACTCACCTAAAGGAAAACCCATGACATTAAATATCCTGTCTAATTGGTCATGATGATAAGGATTACTTGTTTTAATGTCTTCTTGACGGCAATGAAATATAGGCTCCGAAGTTAGTAGTTCCGCAAAAATACATCCAATAGCCCAAATGTCTGCAACACAATTAGGAATTGAATAAATAAGTTCATAAAAATGAACTATAAATTGGTTGCCCCATTAACATGAGGTTTTACCACATGGCTTTTTTGATAAAAAATTACAATATCCCCCTCTAGACATACTAGTCATAACTTTTTTTTCACCATCTGAAAATCAGATTAACTTTTAAAATAATGACTTCCTGTTATGAGAAGGTGTTCATACTTTTTCTCTTTCTATTGATAAAACAATAAATTCAAGTAACTTTACATATTTTAAGAGTTCTCTTTTCACATGTTTTTTGCAACATGCAACTGATTTATTATAGTAAAAATAATGCACTTACTATAAATTTATTTTTTTTGAATTTACCAGTGTCAAATGTCCACTTGTTTAGAGTGCAAAGTTGTTTTTGTAACAAGTATGATTAATAAAACAAGTTTTGAAAATATAAGAATAAGTCACTTATATATAGGATTTAATTTATTTACTATGATACAATAAGAATTAAAAATATTAGAATAAAAAAAGGAATTTTAATGGAAAAAAAGAAGACAATTTTAATGTAGTAAAGCTGTGCAGCCCCGCATTGCACAGGGTTTTCGAGTGTACAATATTTTCCTTCTTTTTCCTGCAGGGAAATTTCCACTTCTGTTGCATTTTCAACATTAACATTTCCTCATGATATCTATATTTATGTCATTATAACTACTTTTTAGAAATTTTCCCCACTTCTCCCTTCCCCCATCAAAAGTGTTTCTTTCTTTCCTTTCTGTTCAATTTTTTGATTGAAAGGTGTGTGGTGGTAGTTCTTAAAAAAAAGTGCATACCTTAATTGCAGATGTATGAAATCTTGATTTTCTTTTTAATAGTTTAGTTTTTATGTTAAAACTTCCAAATGTTACACATTCATAACAAACAGCAGGAAAAAGTATATAAAAAAAAAAAAAAAAAAACCAATTAAATTTTTTTTTAAAAATTTACAATTGTAATTACCGTAAAACCTAGCATATAAAGCACACCTATACTTTCAAGCTGAATTTTTAGGTATATTCGCCCTGTAATGCGTACCCCCTTTTTAACGAAGAAATCTGAAATATTAGCATACATTGCTTTTATGTTTTGAAGTCATTTATTTGAGGTATTATCTCAGACCTTTGAAAAAATAGTATATTTCTAGAACTACAACTCTTTTAGTTTATAAGGCAAGTCATTTCTTTTAAATAAAGTGTTTCGATACATTCAGAAGTAATTTTTTTTAAATGCTCATATCTTTTGTTATTTTTAAAGTTGTCATTTTTATACCCAGCGTATAACGTGCACCCTTAAGTTTCGATCTTATTTTTTGAGTTCAAAGTGCGCGTTATACGCCGGATTTTATGGTACATTTTTCAATCCTCAGTCAAAACACAGATAAAGAGGTTTGACTCATGGGAAAGTTTCATGAGATTTTTATAAATTCTTAACGTTTTAGTCAAATTTCAAATAATTTTTGTAAAAATGTAAAAAAAGTTTGGAGAATCTGATTTTTTATATCATTGTCTAAAAGAACAAAGCATGTACTTTTTCATGATGTAAGCTTGATTGATAACTATAAAAAAAAGAGATAAGGAGTGATTGGAAAATTGTGACTCATTTTAGGGGAAAAAAATTGCAAAGAATCACTATTTATCAAAAGGTTAGTCCAATTCTAGAATTATTTATTTATTTTTTTGTTTGATTTCAGTATGGAAGGAAGGATAAGTTTTAAAAATGACAGAAATCATTTCCCTAGCTGTCCTTCAGAGTATCTGAACAATAGTTGGCATACAGGCGTAGATTAATCATGCATTTTAATATTTTTAATCAATATCTTTTCAACTAATTGTGATTTTGAAATTTAAATGGTCAAAATGGATTTCTCGGATCATTTCACATCTTTTGGTCCCTTTGCAACATTCCAGCATTAAGTGGGTCATGAGAAGATAGCCTAACAGATAGATACATATATACATTTGGTTACCCTTTAATTTTGATAGTGTAGTTAAAACATGAAATGTGGTTTCTAAATTTTTTGCAATAAGATTTTATGCAGATTTTAATAAAAATTTTTTCCAAAATACAGGAATAAGTCACACATAAGATCCAATTTGTTTACAATGATACAAAAAGAGAATTAAATATCAGAATAAAAAAATAAAATTTTGATGTAGTAAAGAGGAAAATTTGTAAAAAAAATATACTATTAAAACAATGAAGTTTTAGAAGTAAATATTTCTGTCTATTTATTGATTCAAGACACATTCACAGGCATTTAACATACCACATTCTTTAACTATATAAATATGCCCAGAACCCCCCCTTTTTCTTCGCAATCAAGATATCATCCAAAAGATAGAAAAAATGTATAATTTTCAAATAAAAATACCAACATCAAAGGTCAAAATGATTAAGTATTATCAAAAAAGGAAAAGGAAGCAATAATTACCAATGGCTTTTGTATAATGCCTTGCTCCGAGCAAAAGTTCTGGGGCTCTGTACCAAAATGTTACAACTACAGGATCTAGATCAGCTAAAGGTTTCAAAGGTGAATTGAATAAGCGAGCGAAACCCATATCAGCTGAAAAGAAGAAAAAGATTTAGATAAGGTATCGAATGTTTCTTTAAGTTTGACACGAATATGCAAGATATACTCTAGGTCAAATTCAGAAGGTGGCTTATTTTAAAAAGCAAGCTTACAAGGCATAGCTTACTTATAAGCTTGTGTTTTGAACTTACTTTTAGGTGGTTTAGCCTTATTTTTGCTAAATATTTAAATTTGCATGCTTAAAAAAGTGCAATGTACTCTAACAAATGTAAAGTTGCATTTAGAAATATAAATTAGCAAAAAAGTATCTTAAATTTCTTTTCAGAAAGACCTTTTCTCTTTTAGTTTTACTTTAATAACTAGATATAAGAAAACTTGAGATATTTTAAAAGAAATGAAGGGATAATGAAGCCAAGAAAGAATTGCGGTAGTTAATATTTATTGTAAGAAATTAATTTGTATATTATACATATATTCTGTCATAGTATTTTAAACATCTAATTTTTAAGGGTGAAAAACTTATAAGTAAATATATATTCTTACAAATGTCAAAAATTAATTAGAACTAAAAAAAATTGTTTTCAGTATTTTTAAAAAGTTTAAATATAATGCATTTACTAAAAATGTTCTTGCTAATTTAAAATATAAAATACAAATTTAAAAGTCAATATCATGCTTCAATTCATACAGCAACCCCCACCCCTCTTAAATTTGCATTCATTTACAAGATTTAAAAATTCATTAAATAATACTCACCTATTTTGACCCTTCCTCTTTCAGGTCCCTCTCCCATTACTAAAATATTAGCTGGTTTCTACAAAAGAAAAGTTTAAGCAGATTAATACAAATTTATATGTATGATAAAAACAACGATACATAATTAAGATAATTTTAGAAAATCAAAGTAGTTATAAGATTAACATAAATTTTCACAAATTTAAAATTCTCATAGAATTAGTTCTAAAAGAGAAAACTATGTTAGTTTTAATGGCAATCTTTGTAAACAAGTTAAAGGTTTGCATCAATGTGGACAAGCTAACAATGGTTAGGGTAATTTATATTTACATCATTATGAAAATATATTATTAATAATGACATTTTTAGTTATATTAATGACTTAATTGTCTTAAGTAAAAATAAAAATTTTACTCCAACATTAATTTTTATCCTAAATAATCCTAGTTAATACTAACAATAATCCTTTTAAAACTGATTACTTAGATGCTTTTTTTTTTATTTCAAAGTAATAGCACTTAGACATACATCTATACACAACGATGTTTATAGCCCCCCCCCCCCAAATAACTAAATAATAAATAAACAGAACAATATGCAAAACAAGAGTGACACAAAGAAACTTTTGAGAAAACAAAAAGTCAACTATTCACAGGAAATACATAATTTAGGCTGATGTTCTGCAGTGCCCTAAGCACTTCAAATTGTTACACTCTACCCACATTATTTCCAAAGCACTCCCTTCAATTTTTACCTTGCAAGCTTTAGTTTGCCAAAGATTTTCTCTCTGCACACACTTTTGTAATCTTTTCCCTTTCTTTGCTTTTGCTCTTTGGAGAGTCTTTCCATTATCCGCTATCGTGTTCTGGACTGGCAACCGGTAGCTGTAAGGTAAGGATGGTAGCATGGTTTGGAAACTCTTGTTCATTTCTTGCCTTACAGCATCACCGACCACTTGCCCACCCTTTTGTAAATTAGTACAGTAAATTAATTAAATCGTTTGTAATTACACTAAAGAACACCAGCTGCAAAACTTTTGTGACCTCAAGGACCAGTAAATTCATAATTTAAATCCTGTGAATCACTAATAGGATTTTTTAAGTGTTAAATTGTTATGAACTGAATTATTTCAATGCATCTAATTGTTTCAACGCAGCAAAAATTTCGCTGGTCCCCAGAAAAATGTGAGTGGAATGTACTTACTCATCATGTTATGTTTTAAGATGCATTGAAACAATTCAATTCATAACAATAAGCTAACACTTAAAAAATCCTATTAATGGTCCGTGAGGGCAAAAAGTTTGACGGCCACTGTTAAAGAGTATACATTATTGTATGAATTGTTTTTAACTTGTTAACTATCTTTTTCATTGCTTATCACTATTATTTTTTACTTTTAGACATCCTTATTCTTTATTGAGTCATTGTACTACTGCAACAAAGACTTTCTTCAAGTTTTGATCATTGCAAAACCATTAATGACAACATTGTACTCATTTTCCATTGCAATATCATTTTGAGTGCATAGCAACATCAAACTGTTCAGCTTTTCTTTCCCCACAGTAGATCACATTTCAGATTTTACTCTCTTAAGAGCAGAGATGCCTCTCTCATGACTCGCAAGGCGGTGGTACGTTTGCTGTATAATTAAAATTTTTTCTATTTTTTGCACCTTAGGCAAGAGCTGAGCATGCCTAAGCGGAAAAGCGTTCCTGTGTGGTGTTCCTCGGCATCCACCTAAATTCCTCTTAACTGGAACTAGCTTGCAGCAGAGACAGGTGAACTGATCTGAATAAACATTCAGAAAACCCTTTCTTCTTGGAAGAATTCACTTACTCTCTGACTCGCAAAGTAACAAGAGCAAGCACTCTTCCCTTCACTTACTTTTCTATGCCTTAACCATACTAGTTTCAGCAATTCTGTAATGATCTTAAATACAATTAAAATATCAATCATATTTTTAATTTTAATCATAATTTAATATTATTTTAATGGTGTGAATTCAAATCTTAACTAGATTACCTCATCATACCATACGGGGCACAGTAGTAAGTGCTGTGCATTCAAGATTACATCCTGTCTACAATAGAGCAATTTGGACTTTCGGGGATACGAAATCTGAAAAATTCATTAAATAGACAATCATGTAGCGTGGCAAATCTCAATAAGGCAACACTTGTTCTTGATGTTGTAGAAAAATGAGAAATCACATTTTCCATCCTCTTTATTTTCAATTTCACTCAGGTTTTTCCTTTCATATTGAGAATTCATTTTTTCTCTTAATAATTCTTGATATTGAAATGAAAGATATTTTGTTTGTATTATTTTATTTCCTTTTTTGACCAATAAGTTAGTCCATTCCCGTGAATTCCACTGACAGGATCCATTGTATTTCTCCCTCTCAGTCTACTTCCTTTCCACTATTTTTCAGTTGTTTAAAGTTTTTCCTGCAATCTTCAATTCTTGAGTTGGGGATTAAAGGGAGTTAATGCTTGATTAGCAGAGATAGAATCCGATGGAATAACTGCTTTTTTGAAATTCTTTTTTCTTATAATTAATTGTTGTGTGGCAACACTGATAGCCTACACCTCTCCATTGAAAAGTGTTGCATTTTTTCCCAAGAGATGCATAAAATGCTAAAAGTTCTGAGTCATTTCTAGCACCTGCATTCTCTTCCAGAGTCGAGAGCCGTCTGTAAAAATGTGGAGTCATTCGCTTACACAACTGCTCACTGCTCTCGGCAACTTGCAGAACTGTGTGCAAATCTTGACAGTTTTTCAGTATTTGCTCTTTTGGAATATTTTTAACTTGTTTAAGTCATAGAGAAAACCAAAATTTTAAAAATGTTGATTTAAAGACACAAATCTTGAATTCATATTGTTATCACAGAATCACTCATGGTATTAAAAAAGTCTGTTTCATACCGGCTTTTGACACACTGTATAGGTTGGTCGCCGCCTTCATAATATAACATGCTTTTCTTTTTGGATACCTTTTTATTTTTAAGTTCATACTTTTCTGTGGATTTATTGATAACATTCAATAAACTTCAATAAAACAAAAAACTTAATAATTTAAATTACCAAATTAAAATATTAGACTGAAAATAATCAAGATAAAAATCCTAGAAAACAATGGCACACCTAGTTATGCTGAAGTCAAAATCAAGATTACAAAATTATCCATGAAAAACAACAGCACCTAGAATGCTGAAGTTCAAGATTAACACTCAGGCAGAATCTGTTACACATGGTTTTTGTTGAGATAGACCACGGGGGTTTGAGCATGTTGTCAGCTATGCTCCACCCACTCAGGAGTTCATACAGTTCACAACAGATGAGCTTATAGATTGCCAAAATCTGCTTATGGTATTGACACGTGTTGATAACTTATACAATACATGTAATGATACAATATATATTCCAAACTGAACACTCCATTTAAAACGGAATCACATTCACTGAGTGTGTTGGATTGTTAAGTTTGGTTTTTTAAGATTTCAATGCACTCAACAATATCATCAAATTTTAACAATACGGCTTTCACCGCCTGAATTCTGCTTTTCCACCTTGTGTCTGATAAAGGCTTAATAGTAAGCTTTAATTTATCTTTGATAACTTTCCAGCATTTGCTGGAACTTGAAAATAGTAAAAAACATCTTCTGAATAAAACCAAAAAATGTTTTTGTTGCCACTGACGAATTAGCTATGTCTACCAATAACAGATTCCAGCTATGATAACTGCAAGTTGTGAAAAATGACCTGGGATTTATATTTAATATGAGTTTTAACTCCACTATTTATGCCTACCTTGTTTGCATCATTATCGTAGCCTTGCCCATGAAAGTTCTAAATATCTAAGCCATTTTTTTATAGTTCTCCCAGTATTGCATTTGTCAAATATTCTCCAGTCATTTCAGTAACAGCAAGAAATCCGATCAAGTTTTCATTTATACTTTTGATTGATGTACTGAAATATCTTAAAATGACTGACATTTGTTAAATTCTACTACAGTCCCTGGTACAGTCAAGTGAAAAAGAATAATATTTCGCCTTTTTTATCCTACCAATCATTTTACTGGTAACTGTGTTTGATATGATTGTGATAAATTCATTTTGAATACCATGGCTTAGATAATGATGTGCAAGTTGTTAACTATAGATGCGATTTATATATTCCCGTAACATAGGATCATATTTAGCTATTAATTTAAATAAATCTAGGAAGTTTCCAGAATTCTTAGTGTCTTAGTTTGTTTTGAGAGATTCTCTGTGACCTCTAAATGCCAGATTAAGATAAGCTAAAAAAAATTTATATAAGTTAATCTCTCAAACAAATTGTACCAATGTTTTTGAGATTCAAGAATTCGCCTTTCGTTTTTTCAGTCTAATGTTCTTCTGTACTTTATTCCTTTCTCTAATGATATCCACTGGAACATATATAGGCCATAAATTATCTAGTATTCTCATGTCTGTGTAAAATACTACTTAAGTGTTCCTGAAACCATTGGAGTTTGTGAATTGCCAAATAGTCTGCATGAAAAACAGAAAATTTTATTTTTAGAACTTGAATAAACCAACCAGCGAGGACGTTAAGTTTCACCATTATTTAGTTTTCTTGAAAAATGAAAACTGGAAAAGTGTCTATATGATCATCATCTTTAGGATAATATTCATCACTGTAATTTAACTGCTGTGTGGGACCGCTTTGAATTATATCATGACCGGTGAGCATTCGTCATGGAAAACAAACAATTCTGGGTCAAAACTGGAAAATGCTTGTTTCACTATATCACTGGCATCTCTGTTCAAAGGCGAAGAACTAATCTCAATCTCTTCTTCTTGACTGTGACTTAAGCTACTCAACATAAACACAAATCTCAGCATCAGATTATGATTTGAAAGCTTTTGATCCTATTTCGTTTTCTGACTTTCATCCTTCGGTATCAATAGTTGGTGCATCTGGAGTAACTTTCTAATTCAACGGAGACTCGGATACGGATAAATGTGTAATTGAGAGAGAAGTTGAAGGAACAGATTAATTTTTCTATACTGCCAGATTAAGTCTGACCAAGAAATTTCATCATACCTGAACTTTAAACCTGACATTTCTTTCTTTTTTGCTTGCACCATATTCCCATTTTCTCCCTTTATCTCTATCTCTCTTAGTGCCTAAGCCTGACACGATTGATAAATTATGAAAAATTCCCAGTACCACTATTATTTATTCTCACATAAAATACTTTTAAGATTTATATAATACAGAAACATGAAGCGAGACTGCATCTACATGCAATACTTAATTGGCTTTCTTATGATGGGAAGTTCCGAGTTATGCCCCATCTCTGACCGGGGACCGCGATAGCAGCATAACTCCAGCTAATGTTGCCAGAAATATGAGCAGAAATGACAAAGTTGAGAAATTTTTAATAAAAGAAAATGAAAAACAATATTTTTACGAATTATTTATTCATATGCTTTCATGCACTGATAAATTGAATATCTTTTTAAAAAAAGTCGATACATAAATTTTTCGATATCTTTTGGCAAAAAACGGATATGGAGAATTTTCTAATTTATTAATTTTAAAAAAACCCCATAGCGTGCATTTTTGGATTTTTTTCCCTTACTTATCATTTAATTTATTTCGGCTTTGAGGCGCGAGGCCCTATGCACCACGAGGCTGTGGGCGGTGGTCCACGCCTAACACCTCCTCTAACTCCAGCATCCTTTTTCCTAATTGGGTACAACAATTCTGTGTTACCCCATATAAAAGATAACTCAGATTTATGATGGTGAACAGCTTTTCAGGATTACCAAAAAGTTCAAGGTGATACTCAATTACTTTTTCATGAATCCCTGTAGAGTTTTTAACTTTCTTAATTGTTCAGTATTATATTATCTCCAGTAATTATTTGAAGGTAGTCTAATAAGTTCCCCAAATAAAATTAATGCCATTTCTTTAACAATATCTTCAATAGGTTTATTATTTGTTAAACACTGCATTGCCCAGATTGGATGTCGTTTTAACTGCACCGGTTATCAGTGACTCACAGAAATACGTTATTGAAGGCTACCTGTACATATTATTCTCAGTATTGAGGGTGTTTACTCAGAAGTATCATTGTATATTATTTACACTATTAAAATTTGTAGGTAAACAAATGTATGTAACTATCTATCTATGTATGTACATTTATCTTCTGACGAACCGCACAACGCAGAAACTGGTCAGAGGTACCAAAAGATCAGGAATTATCCGAGGAAGTCGTTTTCACCATTTATATTCCAATTAGTTAAAAAGATATTGATTAAAAATGTTAAAACACATAATTGTTTTACACCTGTGAGCTGTATATTCAGCCGAGCGTCGTTCCAAATTTTCCCATGTTTTTAAAAAAGACATCTAATTCTTTCTATCAAAATCAGACAAAAAATAATTACAGAATCGGAAAGGTCGTTTATTTCGCCACAATACGGTACAATTTTTTTTTACAAAATAACGATGTTTTCTATTTTTTCTAAAATGAGAGAAGATTGATAAGTTTTTATTAAAATGATTTCTAAATCATTCTGTTAGAACTTCCTTTCATGTTAATGAATTGATATTCTACAACAGGGGTGGCCAAGACATCAACCGTGAAGACATTTTAGGTAGTCCATGCAACCATCCCAATAATGACCTTGGATATTAACAATTTAATTCATGGCTTATGACATAGAATTAATGAATTATTTAAAATAAAAATTTACTGCAGTTTACGCTTTAAAACCTAAAACAAACTGTGCAAAGTAATACTATGAATTTATCATTTTACAATGGAGAATTAAATAGAAACAACTTGACAAAGTGGGATGCTTAGATTATATCCAGTAGGTGGTGCGATGAGAGCGACGTGGCGATTTGACTAGTCTACCCGTCCCACCTGCCCATTTAGTTTCAGTTCTCAGTTAATCGTCTTACGTTGCAGGTCGCTCACTTCCTACTGCACTGATACGATAATTTGTTATTTCAAAAACCCGTCCAAAATGACTCAGCCAGGTACCAGTGCTAAGAGAAGTAAAACATACTATTATCACAATGAGTGGGAAGATTATTTCTTTTTTGTTATGGTGAAGGAGAAATGTGTTTGTCTCATATGTAACTCAAGTGTGGCATTACCAAAAAAAGCAAACTTTGAAAGACATTTTAAAACCATGCACTTAAAATACGCTACAGACTTTCCAATCAGCAGTGAACTTCAAAAAGTTAAAGTGCATGAATTAAAGTCGAATTTACATTTACAGCAATCGTTATATATTTACGAGACCAGGCACCAAAGCTAAAGCAGTAACATTGGCGTTGTTTAAAATTACAGAAGTTTTGATAAAGCGAAAAAAACCATTCGAAGACGGACAATTGATAAAAGAAGCTTTCTGTAAAGCGGGAGAAGTGCTTTTCCACGATTTTAAAAACAAATCTGAAATAATATCGTCAATAAATAATATTTCTTTATTGCATAACATTGTGATGCAACGGACTGAAGCTATGAATAATAATTTGGAGGATCTATTAAATGACGATTTAAAAGCTTGTAAGTTCCTATCACTTCAATTTGATGAATCCACGGATATTAGTGACATTGCACAGTTATGCATTTTTGTGAGAATGGTTTTCGAAAAGATATGACTTCAAAAGAAAAGTTATTAACTATAATTTCATTAAAAGGACAAACAAGAGGCCAAGATATCTACAATTCATTTAAAAACTTTATTGATAAGACAGGATTTCCAATATATAAATTGGTCTCTATTACAACAGATGGAGCTCCAGCAATGGTTGGGAATCGAATTGGTTTTATTGCCTTGTGCAATAATGAGGAAATTCCTAGCTTTACCAGCTATCTCATTGCATTATCCATCAACAGGTATTGTGTTCAAAAATATTTGTCTAATGATATAATGCAAATTGCTTTTAAAATCGTCAATTCAATTCGTTCAAGAAGTCTTCAGAGACAACAATTTCGGGCGCTTTTGGAAGAAACTGAATCAGAGTACGGAGATATCTTATTGAATACAGATGTGAGGTGGCTAAGCCGTGGAGCTTTTTAAAAAAGATTTCGTATTCTGTTACCAGAAATAAAAATTTTTCTACAAATGAAAGGAGAGCACATTACTGAATTGGAAGATGAGAAATTGCTCATGAAATTAGCTTTTCACTGCGATATCAGTGCAAAACTTAACGACTTAAACTTACATCTACAAAAAAAGAATAAATGTTTAACAGACATGATGAACGCGATTAAAACTTTCAAAGAAATGATAAAAAGGCATGTGTCTCAATTAAGAAAACACGAATTGAGAAACTTCAAAAACATGGAGGAAGAGTGGATCCATAATTCAAACCGAGACTTTGAAGATTTCGCCGAACACTTAGATGTTTTGTTTGAAGAATTTGAAAGAAGATTTGCTGATTTAATTAGGTTGGAAGAAATATTCATTTTTATGATATTTCCATTTAATCAAAATGTCAACACTGATAGAGTATCTGAAAAAATAGGACATTTAATAGATACCACATCAGTCACGGTCGAGGAAGAAATTATGTAATCAAGATGCGATATATTCTTAAATCCAGAGCATCTAGCGATACTGATTTTTGGAAATTAATTTCTGAGGAAACGTTTCCAAATATTTACAAAAATTGATTTTGTATTTGAAATCATACTTTGGAATGACGTATCTTTGCAAATCTGCTTTTTCAACCATAAACGCCATAAAAACCAAACATCGGTCGCGTTTAACAGATGAACATTTAATTTCGTGTTTACGCATTGCAATAAGTTCGTACCAGCCACAATATGATAAACTTGTTGCAGATATACAGTGCCAAATTTCAACTAAACAAAATGAATAGGATGGTCAATTTTTGATACATGAAAACTTTGATTATTTTCGTCAGTAAATTTTTTTATTTTGTAAATATTAATATTAAGTTTTTTTAGAAAAATTAGATAATTTGCCATTTTTTCTTGTTACAGAAAATAAAAATATAAACATGTACGTTATGTTAATTTAGCTCTGTCATTGGTAGACTGCCTTTGATTTTTTTAAATCTGGAGTAGACCACGGATCCCAAAAGTTTGGCCACCCCTGTTCTACACTATAAAAGTTCATATTTTCTCTTTTAGAATCAGTCATTTAAAAAATAAAATACCAAAAACTTTTTCAAACAAATACTCAAAAAATTTTAAGTAAACATTTAATACCTTCGTCATTTATAAAGATAATCGCACGAAAAAATTTTTTTGCATGCGTAGCAACAATATTATTTAACATCTGTACAAAGATTGAAAAAACTGCTAAAAAATTACGGATTTTAAATTTTTTTTTTTTCAAACACGCTTTTTTTGATGATCTATTATTACAGTATTTTTCTCACATTTTTTGTTTAAAAATTATTGTTGTTAGCAATTGATGAGTGAAATCTGGAAACTTCAACTTAAAAACTAAACCCTAAAAAATAATGAAAACTTTAAAAAAACATTCACAATATTTTGAGTGAGTTGTGCATACGCAAGAGCGCGAATCAGCTAAAGTCACTCTGTTCGTGGATCCATTTAGAAATGGGAAGGAGTGTTTTGAGTGATGAAAGATTACAGAAATTTTTTCCCCTTGTTTTATGCTCTCTCATTGCTTAAGTTATTTGCTATGTATAGCAGTATTTCATTCATTACAGATAAATGCTTTAAGGTGCAAGTGTTTATTTTTATAACTGATAGTTTTCTTCATTTTTAAAGAATGATTTGTTGAAGAATAGTGGAATAAAAAACCTTAAAAATAAAAGAAAATTCTGAAATATATTTTTATCACAAAGTATTATTTTCTTTTTGAATGATTTTATACAGTGAATGCAAATAAATTTCCAGCCTTTTTACCTTTTTATTCTTATATATTTTTAATTCACCACAATACGGGATGTTTTTTTTTTTTGTACAAAATAATGATACTTTGCATATTATGATTATTTCTAAAATGAAGAAAATCAATGCATTTAAATGAAAATGATTTTTAAAAAAATTCATACTTTGATCTTTTAGAATCAGTGATTTAAAAATAAAATGCTGAAAACTTTTTTTTGCGAATTTTTAAAAAATACTCAAAATATAAATCAAACATTTAATGACTTCTTCATTTATAAAGATAATTGCATGAAACTTTTCCCCGTGTGTCAAACATTTCAAAAAATGCTCACAATTTTAATTCAACATTTAATAAAATTGTGGAATTTTGAAAATTTCTACTTCTCTGTCTTTTTTCAACATACAACTATTTATAAAAAAAGGTACATTTTCGTTTCCGGGGGCTAAAAAGCTGCAAAATGAGTGAGTGAAAATTAAAGTCACACTATTCACCTACTCAAGTGCTTTTGGCTTCGAAATTTTGAACAATGGTGTAGTGACGAGGATGCCACCTGAGCTGGCAACCATCTCTCCTAACTACCACATCACACCACACCAACGCTAGGACGTTTGAGTTTTCAACAGATTAAATGTGTATCGCTCCTCTTAGTGGTAGCCAAAATTGCTAAAGGGCAGTAATGGGCAGAAAAATAAATTCGGCAACTTTACTACTCCCCCCCCCCTTCTTTTTTGCCGTTGAGATGGATATCAATAAATGAAATTTTTCTTTTATTGTCATTTTTTAAGCAAACAGTATGTCACAATTGCTAAATGAACATTTTTAATCAATTTTATAATAATATAATAAATATGTTAGTTTTGTAGAATATACATTTTATTCATCAGATACATGTTTAAATAATTTACTAAACACAGTGGAATGAAAAACTATAAAAATATAATAAAATACTAAAATATTTTTATCAGATAATATTCTTTTCTTTTAGAATTTTTTTTTTAGTAAATGTAAACATATATCTAGGCCTTCCGCCAAAGTGTTTTTCTTTACATTGACATGTTTAATCAAACATTCAAACAATCAGAAAAGAAAAGAAAAAAAAATCATTTCAATAGCTATCTGTAAGATTTTTTAATTCATTATCTGTATGTAATGATTGACTGATTAATGAAAATCTGAAATCTGTTTTATTATTTTTGATTATTAAAAAATAATGAATTTTTTTTTTTTTTTTTACTCTCAGCATCAGAATTGTTTTCTTTTTATAACTTTAAATTTATAATTTTTTAACTTAAGCAATATTGTTTTTTTTATAAGTTATTAATCAAAATTTGTAGATAAATCAAAAATCTGGGGGGGGGGGGCCGCAAAAATTCTACACTCAAAATAGCTGCTGTAATGCTGGGCTATAGAGAGATAAAAGAAACGTGTCTGACAATGAAAATATGTGGAAGAAATTTCGAAAAAGGGAACTGTAATGACGTTAATACAAAAATCACACACACACCAGGAAGTGTTGACAGCGAGAGGGAAAGGGGAATTTTGATGACAATATGTTATGCATTCAAAAATGTTCCTGCAATGCTGAGGGTAAATGGAAGGGAAAGAAACCTGTCTAACAATAAAAAGTGAAAAATTTTTGAAAAAGGGAATTTTAATGAGATTATAATAGCAATTACTCGCATTGTACTTGTACACACCCACACAGAAGTGCCTAGCATCATGAAGAAAAGAGGAAATTAATATGGGGATTAAGTTATACACTCAGTAAAAGCCTGTGCAATGCCGAGCTAAGTGGAGGGGAAAGAAACAAACAAGTCAAAGTAACTTCGAGAAAGAACAATGGAAGTGATGATTTTATAAAGGAAAGGGAAAATTGATAAAAGTAGAGAAAGCCCATGAAACGCTGGGCCATGCAGCTAGTGAATAATAAATTACATAGTAATATTTATGATAAAAGAAATGTATTAAAATTTTAATATTATTATTAACAATATAAATCATTACAATATATTGGTTAGTGATAAATCTAATATCATTTAATAAATTAGTTATTGAACATGAATATCTCACTAATTTTCTTTACAATTACATTTCTAATAGGCTTAAATTTTATTTTTCTACTTTTTAGCTATCCAATTTATTTTGTATTATTTTTCAGTGAAATGTTTTCCAATTTTATTGCAAACAGTCACAAGATGGTGCCACAAGTTAAATAAATGTAAATATATTTTAATTTATAATAGTCTTGTTCTGCATGATTGTGAGGGCCCTCTTTTTTCTTAAATTTTCCTTAAAAATAAATTAGATTTTAAGCTTGATTTATAACTGATCTTTCCAATTTACTACTTTTTACTTTATGCTCTAAGATGTATCTATTGGTGGGAAGTTTAATATGGCGATGTGTTGTGAGGATATGTTTTATTGTTTTAATAGTACTTTTTACACTAATATTTTAAATTTTCTACATTAAGTAAGTAGATTTAATTAATTTTTCATGTTATAACTTTGTGTAATAATAGCATTAGTGTAGTTAGTCTTCTAATAATATGACATATTCATAATCCTATTTCCTTTCCCAAAAGGTCATTAGTACAACTTTAGTATAACTTTAAATTTATAATTTTTTAACTTAAGCAATATTGTTTTTTTTATAAGTTTAAACAAAACAATGTTTAAACTTGCATTCTTAGTTCCAAAGGCTAAGAGTTTGCTACTGTACTACTGTGGCTACTTATTTCTTATCTATACTGCTTGGTTATATTTCTACTTATGATTATTTAGAATTATGGTTATACAGTATACAGTTGGACCATCATTTTACGAACCTCCATTTTGTGAATATCTATGTTTTACAAACTTTATCATGGAACCAAGAACGTAATACATATTGTAAATGAATCTCTAATGAATTTTTCAGAAACGAGCTTTTTTTTGAGATTTAGTGACTTTGTTATAGGTTCGACTGTATATACATATGTATAAAGTTATTTTTAAAAATTATTTTCATAACTAAAAGAATAATAAATAAACAATAAAAACATTTAAAAATAAAATTTAATGCAATCAGAATGTTTAATTACTTACCAAATCTCTATGTAGCACCCAATTGGAATGTAAGTAATGGATACCATCTAAAATTTGATATAAAAGTGATTTTACCATTCCTTTTGGCACCATCACTGGTTTTTTATTGGCTTTGGCAGCTCTGTGAAATTTGATAATATGCTGCAAAATTGATTTAAATTAGAATTTTTATAGTAATATAAACATACAAAAAATTTTTATTATCAAAATATTATATAATATCTCCCACCTTCCAAATATTAACGATTTTGCTATCCACAAATGATTCTTCAAAATCTAGAGCTTTGAAAAAGTATTTTTTAGAAATAAATCGGATAATGAAGAATCTATTTTCTTTCAGAAAGTGTACCACGGAAGGTAGGGAAAGGAAAACTTCTATATTTTCCCCACTCCTTTAAAAAAAGCTTTAAACTCATTCTGGCTCTGTCAGGTTTTTGAAAGATTAAAATTATCTTATAAATTTGCTTTTAAACAATATTCATAAAAGATCTTTCAGCTGAAACTTTCTTTAAATTAGCAAAAAAATTTCAAAGTGACTGCTTTTATTAATTAACCCCTTAATGGTCACATAATTTTGAAGAAAATGGCCATAAAAGTGCTTTTTATTAAAAAAAATCATAAAACTAAGTTTATGCACAATACTTGTATTTATTTTTAAATTGTGTAAATTTTTAGCTTGAAATACAAAAAATTAATTTTTTAAGAAAAGGCAACATTTAGGGCTATTATGACTGAATTTTGGTTTTCCAGCAACGAGAATTTTTTTTAAAAAAAACATGGTTTAAAGAATAAAGGAAATTTTTTTTTTACACTTATGCATAATGTAAATACACATTAGAAATTTTTTCTCGTGAGATAAATTTCAAAGCATGAGATACAAAGGGAAGCATCACAGGTGACAGTACAGATCCAAAATCATTACTCTGAGATTCACTAACCAAACTTTCAAAACAGTCAGTTATTTCAGAATCTCTCTCGGATCCACTTATATTTTAAGTACAATCTGATTCCTTTCACGACTAATTCCATAATGTACACTATTATAAAAAATTTATATCTTTTATCACAGAATGCAATTTACGTGTATTCCTGAAGAGCAGAACAAAGTAACTGAGCTATGGTTACAAAAACTAACCGCTAATACTTTTGTTTGATTGTGCTAACATCTAGTTTAAAATAAAATAACTATCTCTAAACATGTTACTAATAATCTAGTATTGCCATCTGGCAAAAAATGAACATAATTCCGGGTATAAGAAATAGATAGTTTTTATTTTTTTAGAGCATTACTTTTGAACACTCCAGCCCAGAAATATCACACGCGCAAAAAAATAGAGGGGGAAATTTTACCCTGTGATTTTGATGGGAGCAAGAAGGAAGGGGTTAAATCATAACTGAAGTGTACAACAGTCTTTGAAAAGTAACAAATTAGCTAATCATATTACACAAAAAATTTAAGAATGAAATAAGACAAATTGGAATCCTCTTAAAAATGCAAATAGTTTTTAGCATGCAGTTTTTTAAGAAATAGATGAATATTTATAAAATACAGATATAAATACAGTAAATAATCCTAAAAAAATCAATATGAATAAAAAAAAATTTTTTTTGTTGCTTAACAATGATTTGGATAGGAACAAACTAATTTCTCTTTTTTTTCAAACTTAAAATAATTCTTAAAATTCATTAATATTGAAATATTTAATACAAATATGACATTAACTGAACCAAAATTTTGCAAGAAAACTGACAATTTTTACATTGATTTCAATAGAATATAAAAAATTAAATTTCCACGAACATTAATATTAAGATATAGAATATTTCACTGAAAATGTTCCTGAAATAATTAAAATCCAGGGATTAATTCTGTTTAACATATTAACTGCAATTATAGAATGATATATATACATCATAGCAGCAAGCACTCTATCAGCGATAACAAGACAAAGTTGGACAGAAAACTAATAAATAGAAGTTACAAGGTACATATTTTTAAGAAGGGGACAGGATGACTGACTGATTTTTCACTTTACAATCCTAAGTGATGAACAATTCAAACAGTTTTTGAATCCTACAATTTACACCAAATCAAACCATTTGTTAAAAATAATTTTTAAGTTAAAAAAAAATACTATAAATCAATTTTAAAATAAATGACCAGATGAAAATCCATCAAAGGCTCTATCATGGGCTACATTTTCTTCCACAGAAGTATTAAGGAAATACAGGACATAAAATATCCATCTTTTATTTAGAATTAAAAAGTTTGAGATTTTTCAATTGTAACATTCTTTTATTTTAAAAGTACATTTTTTAACTTTTTTTTATTTTAGTATTTACAAATGAAGTTTATGCAAAGCAATAAAAGTAATTTAACACTTCGAATAAACCATGGAAATAAATTTAAACATCCATGACTCTACCCAATGTACAATATATTTCTCTTTTGTGCATATGAAATCATAAAGCCAGTAAACTTACCCATAAGTCATGTTCTGCATAATCAAATAAAAGGAAAACTTTTCTGTCAGTGTGAGAAAGGAAAACCCTTTGAAGGCTAATGACATTTGGATGCTTTAGCTCTCGAAGAAGCTATTTAAAATAAATATTTTAAGTTGGTAACTTAAAATTTTTGAATTTCTATACTTATATATATGAATGGAAACTCTTAAGAATTCTTTAAATAAATATGGATTTTTAAATTGACTATCATATAGTTAATATTATATACACTGGACATACACAATAAAAAAACCTTATGAATATATATATAGGAGAAAAGCAACTTGCTCTCTCTATCGCTCATCACCTCAGAACTACAGATTCGAAATTCGGGTTTCTTTTGTTAAGTAGAAATCTGCTAAGACCAGGTTTTGAGGAAATTGACTCCCACATTGCTAGGGGGGATATAGGGGTTGCTAGGGGGATATAGGGACGTTTTAGATTTCTTAAAAAATTTGTTTTTGAATTATTAGACCCATAGATTTGAAACTTGGCAGACATGTATCTTTTTTAAAATAAAGATTTGATAAGAAAGGATTTTTTTGGAAACTGATGCACAAAAGGGATTAATCTGAGAGTTTAAAAGGGTATTACTAATGACAATTACCATTTTTGTACTATTTAACCTACAGATTTGAAAATTGGTAAGCATGTTTCTTTTGTCAATTACATACCCACTTAGAATGGAATATGTGGAACTCTAATTCCAAGGAAGGTCGCAGGTGGTTAATGAGGAAAAGATAAAAAAATTCCTCTTTAAAACTATTTAACCTACAGTGTTGAAATCTGTAAGCACACTTCTCTTGCTGAATAAAGATCTGCTAAGAATAGGTCTCCTAAGGAGGGTAGAAAGGAGTTAAGTGGGTGTTATAGATGAAAAATTCCTTATTTTTGAAATATTGGACTTGCAGACTTGAAATTTAGCAAGCATGTTTCTTTTGTCAAATACAGGTCTGCTAAGAACAAGTTTTGTGGACATTGACTAAAAGGGTGGGGGGGGGGGCAAAAGGAAGTTAAGGGAGCATTATTGATGAAATTTCCCATTTTTGAACAATGAGATCTCAGACTTGAAATTTATATATAGTAAGCATATTTCTTTTGTTGAGTAGAGATCCACTAAGAACAGGTTTTATTGAAAATCAACTTCAAAAAGGAGTTACAAGGCATAAAAAAACAACAAAAAGAATAGAAGATTCTCTTGCTAAGAAATCCGCTAAGAACAGAAATATACTTTCAAGAAAGGTTATGAGAGGTTAAAAAATGGTGTAACAGATGAAATTTTCGATTTTCGAAATATTAGATTTACAGACTTGAAATAAGGCAAGAATGTTTCTTTTGTTGAATAGAGATTCACAAAGTAGAAGTTTTACCAAAATTATCTTCCAAGGGAGGTTGCGGGGCTAAGTAGATAAAAAAAATTCCCATTTTTACACTATTTGACCTACAGTATGGAAATTTGGTTAGCATGTTTTTTTTGTTGAGTAGAAGTCTGCTAAGAACAGGTTTTAAGGAAATTGACTCCCAAGGAGGGTTTATTTGGGGTTAAGACACAACAATTGTTGAAACTTCTTTTAAAACTATTAGATCTAAAGACTTGAAATTTGGCAAGCATGTTTATTTTGTTGAGTAAAGATGTGCTAAAAATGGGTTGTGAAGAAATCGAATCGGGGGAAAGTAAAAGATAACTATACTTCCATTTTAGAAGTTTAAGTCCTGTCCTTTTTAAATCAAGAGGTGATGGCTATAAGAATGATTTTCTGTACAATCCAAAGCTAAATGATAGGGCTTGGATATCAAAAACTTAAACATATTTTTGCATCAGGTATTCTAAATAAAAATCAGTAGCTGAATTTTGAACTCACTTCCCAACTCTTATAATTAATACAGATAAAATAAATATATGCACAAAATTCACGCAAGCAAGAATCTTTAAAACATATTCAACACAATAAGTTAATATATACACAATACAGTTTTAAGCCTCAATAATCTTTTTATTTATCATTCTCCAGCAATTCTTAATTGGAAGGTGATTAATTATTATTCCATATTCTGAGAAGACTGGTAAAAATGACACAGAATTCTCCCTTTTAAATAAAAAGAAAGAATATTCAACTAAAAATACAACTATAAAGAATTAAAAATTTACAAAAGGAAGATTTTGAAACAAATGAATTTCATTGAGTGAAAAAACTTTATTCTTAAGGGTACTTTGCATATAATGCCATTATCTTTTGATTTGATGAAATTGTTTGACTATATAATATATAAGTACCCAAATATTTCAAACATTTTAACAGACACTCAGGGGGAAATTCTCTTCATTAAAAATGCTTTAATTTAAAATTTTATAACATGAAAGAATAACTGCTAGTGGTGCATTAAAAAATTTAAAGAAGAAAGACTTACAGCAATTTCTCTGCAAGCAGACATGGATATACCAGTTCCTTCTATCTGTTTTAAGGCATAATCTTTGGGATCAGACCTAAAGAAATAATTTGGGCATAAGTAACATTTATAAGATGGATTGATTCCAGTAATGTTTCATGTGGTAAATATCATTAAAAATTTAAAAAATATTTTGAATAAATTCATTGGTATAATTATAATAAATCTCTGAACAAGATCATTCATAATTCAATAGGTATAGTTACTTTTATTTCACTTGTATCCATTCATCCATTACAACATAATCTTACTAAGGTAAAACACTCATTTCCAAAATTGATCTTTTGATATCTTGAACAGATTTTGATTCCTATTGTTTCAATGTTAGTCACTCCTCAAACGTATGCATTCCTTTAATAATTCCTTTAACCGGTTGATTGAAAATAAGTGTAACTAATTTTAAAAGAATATAACTATTTATGATGAATTTTTTCATTTAACTACTGGTTTTATTTAAAAAATGAAACACTTGAATTACTAATCTAACCACACACATTTTTATTACTTGGAGTAAATTACAGTACTGAAATTAGCTCAAATCCAGAACAAAATTTTACAGCTTTTGAAGGATGGTTGCTCAAATTCTGTAAGTAATAAAGCATTTAAAAATCAAAAGACATTTTTCTATTGTATTACTATCTAAACTTCCAAAATAAGTAAAATTTGGCTCGCAATCAAAAGCTCCAGGAAAAAAATGTGAACAAAAGGAAGTCCTTAATGAAAGAGATAAAAAGAAGTTGAAAAGAATTAATGTTGTAGATAATTTTTTGCCTCAAAAACCTATAGATATAGCAATTGACAATTTATCGTCAGATAAAGAAAATTGGCTATAAAAAGGTAACTTAAATCATCCTCATTCTCACCATATATGGTACCAGAATCACATAACAAAGATGTTTAGTAAAATAGGAGATCCAAATCTTAAATGATTTCTCCGTGGAAAGTTGACATATTTTTTCATCTGATGTGTCTGATTCATACTTATCCTGTTTAAAATGTCAATACCTCTTATTTTTCTTTAAATTCATCATAATTAAAATCTACCTTCATTGAAAATTTATTAATTAGACATAATTAAAAACATTTTAGGAGAGATTTTTACAATTATATTGGGTTGGAGGGAAAGTTCTGTCGTATTTTAAATAGGCAGGTGATTTTTGTTGTAAATAAAAAAAAAACATCTGGCTAGTGAGTCATTCGGATTTTTTTTGTTTTTTTAGGTGCTGTATAATATAAAAAGAGTCATTTTTTACCGTTCATCATTTACTTGTAATATTTAAAGTGAAAAACGTGTCAGTAGATAAAGTGCATTTATGACACTGCATTTTGTATGAATTCCAAAAAGGAAGCAACACATCGGTTGCATGTAAAAATTTATGTGCGGTATTTGGAAAAGATATTGTAAATGTTCGTACCTGTCAAAGATGGTTTAGCAAATTTTTTTCCAGGGAATTGAGCCTCCAAGAAAGTAATCAATCTGGATGACCATCAAAGATTGATAATGATGTTTTGGATCCATGTGTTGGAAAGTAATCCACATTTAACAAGTCAAGAAATTGCAGAAGAGTTTTGCATTCATCATACAACTGTTGGAGATCACATTAAATCTCTTGGGTTTGTGTTAAAGCAAAGTGTTTGGGTTCCACATGAATTAACGGAAAAGAATTTGTCTGATCATGTAAGAATGTGTTCATCACTTCTGATTAGACACAATGTGAAGCCGTTTTTGGACAAGCTGATTACTGGAGATGAAAAGTGGATTCTTTACGAGAATATTAAGAGAAAAAAATCTTACTGCAAACCAGGAACATCATCTGCAACAGTTGCAAAACCAAGAATCTATCAACGAAAAGTACTGCTTTGTTTGTGGTGGGACAGGAAAGGTCCAGTGTACTACGAGTTGCTGAAACAGGGAAAAACCATCAACGCGGATCTCTACTGCAATCAACTGGATAAAATGAATGCAGCTATCAAAGAAAAAAGGCCAGCATTAGCCTCCAGAAAAGGAATAGTGTTCCACCTCAGTAACGCTCGACCACATACTGCAATGGTGACACAACAAAAACTGAATACGTTAGGATGGGAAGTCCTTGGTCATCCACCGTATTCACCTGACATTGCACCATTTTATTATTACTTGTTCAGATCTCTGCAAAATTATCTAATGGAAAAAAAAAGTGTGTCTTTTGAAAGTGTTTCTAAGGCAGTTGCTGACTATTTTAACTCCAAGGACGAGAACTTCTACAAAATAGAAATTTATATGTTACCTGAAAGATGGCAACAAGTTGTAACAAATAATGGGGCATATATAATTGATTAATATTAAACACATATTTTTATAAATGCATTCAAATGTTTTCTTTAAAATACGACAGAACTTTCCCTCCAACTCGATATAACAAACAAAATTATTCTTCATTTAAATCAAATAATTCATACATTTGTTTGTTCCTAAAAATGAGAAATTGTATAAAATTCTTTGTTTAAAATAAATCAGATTTCCAAACATAAAAATTGTGTTTTCATTTTATATAATTGCTTGTGATTCATTTCTTTAAAGAATTTACAGAACTGAAGCATACACCAAATATGTGGACCTACTAGTATTATCCTCACTAACTTGATTAGATATTATAACCATTATTTATTTGAATTTAAGCTGTCATAGATTCTAAGCAACGAATTCTCAATTTTTGTGAAAAATGGAGTAAAGTGGAGTATTGACACATAATTTTATGAAATTAAAAAAAAAAAATTATAGAACTAAGAAGTGAATAATTAATTATTTTACCAATATTATAAACTTTTAAATACATGCAGGAACCTGCAATTGCTCTAATTGCCCCAGCATGCAAATTTTTTCCCTTCAATTCTAAGCCACACCCGATTTTCAGTAGAATTAACATTGGAAAAAAAGTGCGGCTTAGATTCGAGAAAATATGGTATTTGGTCCATTCAAGTCTTCAAGATACAGCTGCTTTGAAATAAGTTTTTTACCCACATTTTAACCTTTTGTTTACAGTTTTTTACAGTACATACTCCCAAAACTTGTTTTTTAGAAAAAAAAGTTATAGAATATCAATTTTCACATTCTCTATAGTGAAGAAAAATGAATTATTGAAGAAATGAAAGACTTTCCACTCACACCAATCAACCACTTTAATGATTCATATTGACTAAAAGATGCATTTAAGGAAAAAAAAAAGCAAAAAAGCTGATTATTTTAAAGGAGATAAATGGATGTGCAATCAAGCATTTTGTGTATATCATGAAATGTAAAAAGCATGAAGGGTATGGGGTCATAATGATCAGTATTTACTGCCCTTGGTATTAAATACACATAATAAAAAGTACATACTACTATACATATTACATAAAAATGACAAGATTATTTAATTTTTTAATAGAATAATTTAAACATATTTGAATAATTACCCATGAAAAATAAGTATAAATTCATTTCATGAAAATTACTTAGCAAAAATTTTAAACAGAACTGCGTAAGAAAGTGCTGTATAATAAACTTACCCATCTTTCCTCCTTGCCTTATAAACATGTCCATAAGTTCCTCGGCCAACTTTACAGCCTTCATATTCAAATAAATCTTCTACTTTAGCACGTTCGTTCGCAGTTCGGACTTTAAAATCATAATCCATCGTGTACAAGAAGACTGAAATCAATAGAAGCCATAAAGCATCTCAATATAATGAATAACTAAGAGGAAAAAAAATTAAATTACACCATATCACAAGACAAATTTTTCTTTCTTTTTTTTGCTATTATGTGTTTTCCTTATAACAATCTTTCATCTTAACTAATTTGTGATCTATCCATCAATGTGTCAATATATATTCAAATTTTATTACACATTAACTTCAAAATAAAAAACTGCTACTGAAAAAAGAAATTTTAGGTAAAAAAGATAGTATCTGATTTCAGAGCCAGCTCTCGCAGTTGTGCCACCCCAGACAAAAATGGAAAATGCCACCCCTCTCTCCAAATATAAATATATATAGTAATTAAAAAAGATCAATTGTTTCCATTGATACACACAAATAAAACTGAATTCTTGCGAACAAAAAGGCAGAATAATAATAATAATATAAATATATATATTATTTTAAGTCTTAAAAATACAAAATAATTTGAAATGAATGACATAATTACTTATTATTTCAAACAAGTAAAATGTAAGAGAAGGAATTGTCCATTTCAATAGGCCAGTTTCTTTGAAAAAGAGTCTATTGATGTTAAGGATCACACACACACACAAGCGTTTATTTTCACTTATGGTAAAACTACACTCAAGGCTAAAATAAAACACCTCCTTTGGATCTCTTCCAAAATCTCTTATTAGCCCTGTCCCCTTTTGGATAGTTAACACCGGACATCGTATGGGTGAAAGGAATATCTGTTGTGCCCTCGATCCAGGATGGGGGAAAAGTTACTAGTGAAAGAGATGTGTAAATATATCAAATTTCATAATTTAACATATACTCCCACTGTAAACCCTACAAGTTTCAACATAAAAGAAAACTGACTTAAAACATACAGGGATTTTATAAAACGGAAGTAAGAGACGTGAAATGAAATACTAAATTAACACCCAATAACATTTCAGAAAATATATCAAATTTTTGTAACAAAACATATTTTTTAAATTTGATCCAAATGCCGCCCCAGGCAGGGGTCTGATTTGTCTGTCCCTAGAGCCACCCTTGCTGATTTATAAAGATAGCTATATGTATTAATTTTTTACTTATCTATAAAAACCTTCTGTCACACAAAAATCTTTTATGATGTAACAGAACACACATCTTTCTAAAAATGAAACGTGTAAGACCTCAGAAGATGTATTTCACACTAAAAAAAACTCAAAGAAATCAGAAACAAATAAAGTTAATTTCTTGGAACAAACCAGGAGATCATACAGGTTGACAGAAAAATGTCAAAAAGTGATGTACATAAGCAATTGTAAATTTTTTTCAGTGTAAGATCCAATTTTGTTATGCTAGACAAACAAAATAAATCTCTGATTTAGATTTTATGATACTAAGACAAGCACAGGTTGACTAGGGGGATTGAAAATAGAGAAAGATTATTAAGGTTCTCCAGGATGAATCACACAGTTAACTAAAGTGAATTTTAAGGAAAAAAAGGATATCTTGGATAAAAATAGTGTCAGAAGCTTGCATTTTAATACACCAGGATCACACCATTTAATTGGAAAGAAACTTATTCAACAAAATCCTAAAAGTTTACACAAGGAAGAAAAAATTCATATCCATCAAAAATTTTATTCTTAAGATATATTTTGGGTACTTATGTTTTATAACATCAACCAATTTCTTCAAATCAAAAGGCATCACCAAATGCCACAATGTGCAGTCAATAACAGGAAAACTATTCCCAAACAATAACAACAAAGACAGTATTTAGCGACGTCTTTTTACTTGGCAAAATTAATATAGTTTAAGTACCATATTTTATATTACAACTTAAATTTTGGAAAAAAAGATGATATATAATTTACAAAGGTGCTTATAAATTTCTATATTCCTTTGGAAATTTTTTTTTAGATTTTACAAAAAGTTTGATTTTTGAAATTGTAAGATGAAGATAACTATAATTAAATGAAAAAATTCTCCCAATATTACTTTTTTTAAATGTTAAAAATATTACTAAAATTAATATTTATGCTCCGAAATTCCAATAAGCAAAATACATCAATTTCCATATCTAAGGAATCTTATGGGAGAGTTCTATATCACAAGAATAAATTTATACAATGAAAATTCTTGAAGAAAGGTCATCTCCAACTTTTAGGATAAATCCCATTTTGAAATAAGTTATAGAAATGAAACTTAAAAACTAACAAATTTTACAGAATAAAACTTACAAACTAATTTTATTTCTGTATTGTAATACTAGTTGATTTTCGTGAAGTAATCCATTTGTAAAAATAAAAGATCATATTTTAAAGTTTTAAAATTAACCTATAAATTAATCTAAAACAGAACAGTATTTTGTGTTTTAAGAAATTCTATATTATATAGTATCTTTTTTTTTGCCACTGGCATAGCTAGTTCTGAACGGACCCTGCATCAAAATTCCATCGGGGCCCTTTTTTAGATATGAGAACCTTCTTAGTAGGACTGTAGTTACACATGTTGGGGCCCCTTTATCTTGGGGGCTCCATATCATTGATACGGCAGTAGCTACGCCCCTGCTTTTCACATATTAACAAACAATGGGTACTTAGCTACATGGGCCATGGGGCCAAACAACATGTTGAAAAATGCATATACAATTCTTCTCTGCCATATATAGTAAACGTATCTTATCAAATATGTCGGCAAAGTTTGTGTTAGCAACAACTTAGAAAAACAGTTGCTAACCCATGAATCCTAATAACTTAAAGCACCACACAATAACAATGAAGAGTAAAATTAAGGGGTAATCAACCTTTTTTGCCTCAGGCTGCATTCATATGACAGCTATTTCAAACGGGCCGCAATATGAGGATTAATGTCAAAAATAAGACCAAGGCAAAAGTAGACATTTAAATTATCGATTTATGGAAATTACATTATGGACATTAATTTGCGGAAAATTGATCAAAATATTGAAACTTGTTTTTGGCTTTTATTTTAATGCTGTGTTAACTTCTCTATCACACACACACTAAATTCGGTTTTATGCATATTTTGCCAAGTAACAGGATACTTTCAATTTCTTTTAGTCCACACACATAAATGACCAAAACCCCTTGTTTACATTCTATCATCATAAAAACTAAGCTGCCATGTACTTTGATAATTTTATTCTTTTTTGACAAAATCTCACTTACTTTTATAATACTTTTGATATTTATTTATTAAGTGTTTAGGATGACAGCTAAGATTTTTAACTGAACTGCTGACAAAAATCAGTATTATTTGTTTATAATTTGTTCAGACAGACATGTGCATTGTTTTCCAAATTTATTCAAACAAGTTTTGATTTTATTAAATTAAATAGTTCTTTTGAGAACTAAAAGTCATTTTAGCTTTCATTTGTTGATAAAAATAATAACTATGAACCTTATAACATGCAAATATAAAAAAACATTTTTTTTAGTATGGCATCTGAATAAAGAAAGAAATGAAGGCAGAAATAATCTGAAACTGTACCAATTTTTGATGAAAACAACTGCAATACAGCAGCAAGTTGATCCTACAGCAAGGTCAGTCATCCAATACTGGTGTATGACATCTTTCCAATCAGAAGAAAATTATATTTTAATACACAAGCTATGTTTTTTGAATTATTGCAGAAAGTTCCTTGTAAAAACAATTTACTATGTTACAACACCACCACTCTATGGAGTAAGATGGAACTTTTATACGTCTTATAATGAAAGTTACAGAACTGTTTACTCAAGTTTTCAAGAGGATGCAAAAAGCTCAACGAAATATAATTGCTCAGCAATGAATAGAATGCTGATTAGAGCCTTCTTATTCAGAAGCCAAGATACCTTTGGAATTTTTTTCTTTTTTGCTAAGCAGCCAACAAAAGATAAAAATATATTATATTTGTTCAGTGCATACATAATTTACTGATGAAAAATGAAGTAAAGAAACATGCTTGAAGTTTCAAGCCAAGCAGCCAGAGAAACTGACATAAAAGTCAATGATTCTTTAAAAAAATGAAAACATCATTGATGTGTCTCATATGTTGACACTTTTCAAAAACATAGACGTACGAATATTCTAGGATTAGGTAGTTATCGATATGCTTAGTGAGCTTATCCTTAACTTTGTATGTGAGAAAAGTTTTGTTAAAGAACTATCAGAATTGTAGAAGACTTATGGGAGCTGACAGAGTATCACATATCAAAAAAAGGACAAGTTGGTGCATGTGATAAGAATTTTGATAGAGAATTTGGAGCCATAGATATGAATGCTGCCTAAATAAGATGACAATCAATTAAAGAATGCCAAATAAAATTTGTTTCAATACTGAGTTATGGTAACTAAAATCCTTTAAATTTTTAACAGAAAACATGAATCAGATTACAAAATTAAAAAAGAGGAGTTACTGAGCCATATTGGAATGAAGGTAACTTGGTAAACCTAAGCAGGGAAACTTTATTAATAAAAAAAATGTAATGAAAATACTAAATGTTCATAGAAATGCAATAAAAGACAATGCACCACACACTCAAAGAAGGAAAATTTATGCTGGCCTAAAAAAACTATGTTCATCAACCGACA
>BMAV01027275.1:296776-307049 GCA_019973955.1 Trichonephila inaurata madagascariensis
CCCCCCCCCCCTCTATATCTGGAAAGGGAATCGCATAGTTCCATGAAGACTCCTTTGTTGCAGCAAATTATTGAAAAAATATATCAACCTTTAGCATCAAGTAAGTTATATCAACATTTAGTATCAAACTCTACACTTGATAGAAGCATTGCTGGAAAACTCAAAACTTTAATGAAAGTGTTCATAGCTGCATTTGATGATAATGTCCAATGGTTTGTCTCAAAAAGAAGTCCAGAATTAGCTGGATAGATGCAGGTGAAAAGTATAATTTAGGTTACGTAAAGTATCTTGAATGAAAAGTACAGCTGTGTAGAAATGAAAATTTTAAATTATCACTAAAAGGTGGAATCCATATATATATATATATATCTATATATATATCCTAAAAAAAGAAATACTTCCAATATAGATTCAACCTATGGTAGCAGGGTATTTTAATTTTTGTTGTGAAAGACTTCGTAAAAAATTTTCTGTTGATATGAGAATTTTTGAATTCGTAATATTGTATTGAAACATTTTCTTACAACTTACAGCAATTATTGAAATGCATCAAACGTAATATATGGTTAATGTAATAATAATAAAGTATATTATTGTATTAGAATTCTTTTAAATCAAATTTGTGGTTATATTTAATTTGTTTGTTTTTTTAAAAAAAATTGTTAAAATTATTAAAAAAAAATATCTTTAAATAAAAATTTTGCCTCAAAACCAAAATTTAAAATACTTCATGCTTTGAAATTTTTGTCAAGTTATTACAAAACTCACCAAAAGTATTCCTTAAACTCACCAAAAGAACGTCACTATAGATTTTTGAATCTTCAGTGATTCAATTCTCGAGTCCGAATGTAATTCACCACACCTATAACAGTTTTTATGACAGTTTCCAATTCAGGATTAAAAAAAAAGTCCAGGCATATTTTTCTGGTGAATATTGCTATGAAATGATATAGCAGACTTATCAATTTATATTTGTGTTCAACAGGGAATTGTAGTCAGTTGAACACAAATATAAAATAAGTCATACCCAGTCATTGAAGAACAGCCTTCGGGACACACTAATTTTTTTAAATATCTATATTCTGCTCTAGAAAAGAGGAAATAACATCAATATAATATATACACCTCTAGTTTTGCTCTTCATTGGAAGGAATTTCAAAAACTCAATGCTCCATTTTTGCTTTAAAAACCATAAAATATCCGAACTAAAGTCAATAGCCAAGCTAAAATACTTGCAGTTTTTTAAGTTATTAGAAATTTGCCTTGCAATATCATCAATACACTGAGCACCGGCAGAATACGAGAGCTGGATTTATTTTATTTATGAAATTATTCGATTGTTACTGAATTTATCAAAACAGATAATCAGGAGCATTTGAGAAACATTCCTTCACAATTCCTGTATCAGTAAACTGTTACATGTTTACCAATAAAATAGTAAATTTCATAGCAGGCTTTTGTTAAGGCTGCATCTTGTAACGTTACCACCATCAAAACATTTTGTGTTCGTGTTGCAAAGTCTTTTCTCAAAAACTCAGTTTATTGCCTCTTGAAAGAGATCATTGGGTGGAAAATGACATGAAACTATCTGTATTTAGTGGTAATATGACAAGAAATAAGGTAATTCAGGGGAAGACTCCAGTTTGTTAATAGTACTTTTATGCATCAATAGATGACAATTTTGAGCCACTTGTGTGAAGAATCAGGGCCAACATTGAGCGTGGCCTGCGAATTTATGTGAATTAATCATCTTTAATGGGCTTTATTTTTCAATCTTGTGAGCATTTAAAGTGGTGAGTGCTTTTTAATATTTTGTTCCTTATATTTAAAGTTCATAAATGTACTTGTTATTTAAAATAAGATATTAGCAATATAATTGAGTTATGCATAATGTTACACATACGATGCATGTAGAAACTGCCATAACACTGCAGCAAAAAGGAAATAAGCGTGTGTGGCATCCGATCCCTACACTTGGGGGAAGACGCCACATAGTTAAAAAATAAATGAAATTAACTTTTAACATTTTTTTCTCATTTTATAACACTGTATATTATCGTACAAAATATAACTACAATTTATAATTATGCTGTGAGGATGGCATAGACAATCTCCATAGGACGAGGATTAGCAATGTGTAGGGCTGAAGTGGACTACTACTTCAGCCTGCTGTAGACCGGGAAAGTTATAGAGAAGAAAGGATCGCTTAGTAACCACCACATCATGTCAGGGGAAAAGGGAGAGATCATAACTGTAATGGCATGCTACAATGCCGAAGGTAATTTCCATCCTCCATATTGTATTTTTAAAGGTAAATGGGAGAAGCCTGAGTTTGAGGATGGCATGCCACTGGTTTCACATGTAGAGATGAACGAAACATCCACCTACATCAACTTGAATGTGTTCATGAAGTTTTCGAAGAATCATTTTATACCCAGGAAAGTTCTCCTTATTTTAGATAGCCACACATCCCATTGCTCAGATGTGGCAGTATTAGATTTAGTTGCAGAAAATGAAGCAATTTTTTTTTCTCTTCCAAACCACTTCAACCAGTATTTACAGTCACTCGATCGCTCGTTTTACAAACCACAGAAAACATATTGGTGACAAGCTCTGAGCTCCTTAATACACAACAAGCCAAATTGTAAACTATCAAGACTTCAGTTTGGATCTCTTCTTAATGCAGCTTGGAGCAAGGCAGCCACTGTAAGAAATGGTACTTTTGAGTTTTCAGCAACTGAGACTTACCCCTATAACCCACAAGAAATCCAATAGCAAGCAAGTATGCATTTGCTATTTCTGATGGTTCCAGCAATGATACAGCTGTAACTTCCACAAGTAGAGCATGGGACATGTCTATACCAGTAGCTGCTTTCACCAGAAGAGCTAGTGCCAGTGGACTATCACTATCAGCTGCCTTCACCAGCAGAGAAGGGATTTCCTGTCTAGAATCAATTAGCCCTATCCCTTTGGTCAGAAAACGTAAGCCATCCGGGTGTAAAAACAAACATCAGAAGTCTTAATTAAATCACAGAGGAGAGCAACTATGAGGGAAAAGGCACAAGGAAAGCTAGAAAAGTGGGTAAGGGCAAAACAAATAACAAGAAACATTAAAAAAAAAAAAGAGAGACACATGTCAGCTTGACGTTCTCAAGTGAAGAAATTCCCTAGATACCAGTGATGACAGTTTTGATGAGGATACTAATGATGACTTTTGTGCTGTGTGTTAAGGGTACTTTTATACTAAAAAAGTTCCAAGTGTGACTGGATTCAGTGCATCGAATGCAACAAATGATTACAAGATTGTAATGATAATTATTTGCACTGAGTGAAATGTTGTGTAGGCTATCATTTGAACCTGTACTGTTATTTTTAGCAAACTAATTATGAAAGAATTTAATTTTTTGTTTGCCAATAGTTATAGTTACTTCACATTTAATTTGGTAATGTTTGTTTCATTTTTTTTATTTACTGTGGTGTTGCATTTTACTCCATGACTGGTGGCATCTTCCCCATATATGGGGGAACATGCCACAATTAAATGAATTTCTTTAACACATGAAATTTCTTAATTATTTTCATACAATGAAGAGAATTAACTTGCATACATAACCAAATAAATATTGAAAAATAAAGTATTTTTTCCATGGTCTTGTTATTTCAATTTTCAATGTACTAATCGAAAAATCCTTAAATGTGGCAAATTTCCCCGATTTACCTTATATATATATTTTAAAATCATACTTTCGCAACAAATTAAACGAGTTGCTGATTCATGTTTGTTTTCCACAGCAAAATAGTCAATGATCATCCTGAAGCAACCTATCTTTTTTGGATATTTTTACCTTGAAAGGAATGAAGGATGGTTAAAAATTAACACCAAATGGAATATTCTTGATGGTAATTTTTTACCACCACCTTTTCAAAACAATTAGTGATCTTTTCTTATCAGTAATGTCTTTTTCATAATACATCAAAAATGGTTGAAAAACCAATGAGAACTAGCTTTACGGTACTTACATATTGGCAACATTATATAAAATGAAGCCCACAATTGCCAATTCAGCACACACATGCGAAATTAGGGTTGCCAACTTAGTGAGTTATCTTGAACGTTGGCGATTGTTGCGATAATACGCAAGTATTAAAATTAATTACTCCCATTAAATGGTCGCTACTTAACTGTTATGTAGTATTACTAACTATTACAAATAGAATTGACTGATAGAATTTGTTGCTAAAATTTTAATACATTGATCTTAAATAGTTTAGTTTCTTACTCTAAATTCCTCCAAATGACATGACAATTTATACCAATGGCAGTAAAATAGATATACGGGCAGGCAGTGGAGCTTATATTCAAACACATCTAGAGAAACTCCATAAAACAAAGTAACGCAGATTTCTGTTCCGTTTTCTGAAGCAAATTAATTGCAATTGACATGGGACTAGAGAAAATCATGAGCGAAAGTAACTACGACGACCTCTGGATTCTATCTGATAGTTATAGTTCAATTCAACACCTCAAAAACTGGGCACACATAGGAGGTAAAATTAGTTCATCTATCCTTCAAAAAGTTAAGCTCATTTAACACCATCACAAAAGTACATTTTCAATGGATCCCATCCCATGTCAATATTTATGGAAATGAATTGGCTGACACTCTTGCAAAGGAGGGATTAGACCATCCTGTCCCTTTCACCTCAGAGCTCACACATTTAGAATTATTCTCAAGGTAAAAGGCTCAAAATAAAGAAAAATGGTTAAAACCTCTTTTTCAAAAATGGTGTAAAGGCAAAAGACCAGGGCTTTCTTTATCTCTTCCTTGTGACAGACAGACCAACACTTGACTGTCCTGACTTGCCAGTGGAAACTTAAAGTCTCACTTTTTCTGGAGGCAATAAGAGGTTTCCTATTTGCCCTAAATGCCAGCTAGAACAGACTTCACCTCAGTACATCTTGGGCTGGACTGGGAAGATATCTATGATAGCTCATTTCTAGTATCAGACTTCATTAAAGTCAACAGTTTCACAGATCTAGTCTGACCAGATGGGAGATAAGTAACAACAATAATTTCTTACTACACTGGACCATAGACGGGCCGCTTAAAACTCCCACTGGGTCGTAAGTTGAGTATATTGCTGGTAAAATTCATCAACTGAAATTCTTAAAGAAAGTTCCTGAAAAAAAGACCATCTCTAATGCATATTAGCACACACACAGTTTAAAAAAATCATTTATAAATTAAAATTTTCTTTCCCTAAAAAATTTTTTTGAAGTACCATGTGCAAAAAGTTATGAAATTTCCAATGGTAGTCTTATGTATGAGCTGTAAATAACAATACTAAAATAAAATGACAAGAACATGATTAATTGATCAAAATAAGATGCAAACCAAAACTGATGACTTTATGGCTTGTTAACTATTTCATTCCGGCAAATTGTTTTGGTAACTGATAAATTAAAATATAGAAGAAATCTGCACAGGCAATGTATTTTCTCTTTTTAATTTCTGTTTTTATAGTAGCAGGCATTTTTCAAACCCTTTTTTTTTGTGTGTGTTTGCAAAATGATTTGTTTTAAGGAATTCGTCACCCAATATGTTGTGTTTGGTAGATGACAACAGAATTTCTATTTTTAAAATTTAAATGTAAAACTCCATTGTATTATATTTTCCTGAGCAGAAAGAAAGAGTAGAATGCTAGGATTTATTAGCAAGAGAGTGGAATGAGCAAGCATTGTATTAGAAGAACAGTGAGAAATAATAGTTTACTTTAAATTAACAAGTTAAGAATGACAGACTTTAAAGATTAATATGCAGGTACCAAAGACTAATTGTGATTTCATGTCTTCAGAGATAAATGTCACAAGGGACCCCTCCCTTGAATCCATCAAGAAAAGTACATTGTTCCATGGAACATATAATTGCAAGAATCAATTGATTTCTTATCTTGTAAAGTTTGTGGTTAAAAAAGGTAAGCAAAACCAGCAATTAAAATGATATATTTTGTATCTTTCTCTATACTCTTAAAAAGGCTTATCTCCTATTGAAAGAATTGAATTTTTTTAAAAAGTATCAGTCTTTTTTTTTAAATAAAATATTGAATAATTCTTATTTATATTGAAATGGTTGATTTGTCGAATCGGCCGCTTCTCGAGCCAAGTGTTTTCTCGCCAAATCGATAAATGCGCTAAATCTGGTAACCCTTCTGAATTTGTTCTCCAGTGAAGGAGAAGTCGTTTTTGACAAAAACGTGCCAAATACGCGATTTTTCTAAATTTGGCGGAGAAGGGGCCGATTCGACAATTTCACCATTGAAATTTGCATTTGAAATAGCTAAAACAATAAGCTTGAATTTTAGCAATGCTAAAATAAATTTAATTTTGATATATCTCTAATATTGAAAATTGATATTTTGGTGATCTATTTTAGATGCCACCTAAAAATTCATCAACTCGCACACTATATTTCATTTTTAACTGAATATAATGGTTGAAAGATGTGATAAGGTAAAGCACACAAACAATGGAATTTGAAAAAAAAAAACCCTATTATTTCATTTTTGTCACCTCCACCCTACAAAACTACTGACAGAAAATAATGGATTCAAAATAAAATTCTTAACTTACTGTATTACAATAACCATTTGCAAAGCATATTTTCTTTACATTTCCAAATAGCATTAACTACAAAAACTCAGACTAAGAGATATAATTATATGTTTAAATAAGCAGAAGACTTATGTTAGAATATAGTTGGAGACCTTGAATAGAAAGAAAATGTTACAACATATAAAAATAATTCTACCTTATAATATTAAAAATCCATGTACATGAATTTTTCAAAATAAAAATCAAAGGGAAAAAGAATTTGCTTGGATTTTGTTTAATTTTCTTAATACACAATATACTTATATATGAAAAAACAAATGCAATACAAAAATAATCTGACAGCATTTTTTTTTTATTTTGTATTGTAAGAAAATTTATATTAAGTCATAAAATGCAAAATAAAACGTATTAGAGAATAAGTAATTTGAAACAAAATCTTTCGTTGATTGAAAATAAGATTAATTTTTACCTCCCTAAAGAATATATTTGCTTACCTATAAAACAAGTAAAAGATTAAAAATGAAAAAATGTTTATAAAATGAATACAACTGTGAGAGCAATTATAATCCTTAAGCACAACAATATTTTTTTAAAGCTCCAATATGAAAGACCAAACTCTTTATCACATTAATTACTACGAAAAATGAAGTCGTCCTTTCTCTATGCTAAAAATTTTCTCATTTTCTTTCCCCATTCAAGCAGATTTTCACGCTCTTGAAATGAAAAACATACCGGAGCGGTTAACAAGAAAAGTCTAAGCCACGAGGTCAGATTTCATTGCAGAATGGCGCATGCGCAAATATAATTGTTTTTAATAATACTTCAGCAAGTCATTCGATTCGAGTTTGTCTCTCTGAAGGATTTTCTAATTCAATAAATTTTTGTGGAAAAAAAGAAAGATAAGTTTAAGAAATTGTGTAATAATTAATACAGCAATAATGATAGTAGCATTACTTACTCTGAATTTTAAAAAAATTAAAAGTTATTAATAAGTAGCTGAAAACTCCTAAAAATCAACGTTTTTTTTGTATTAGTTTGATTTGGGCTTTGAATGGCTAATATTTTTCCTGTAACTTATCTTAAAGTGTTAAACATGTGTTTATGATTACATATTTTTATTTGATCTATGTTCTTTTTAAATGTAGACCGATCCTTTTACAACAATGGTCTAATACAGCACTCTTTCTTTTTTCTAGAAAAATAAATTAGATTAGATTGCTCTTATATTTAAATTAGAAACTTGTCTATGCAAATTTTATAAGTATTATACTTCATTAAATTTATAGCACCACATTTATTTTGTAGAAAGCTGCTTAACTACTTTGATCATGAGGTGTCTAGGGATGTGAAAATGGGCATGCGTTGTAGTGCAATAAATACTTTCAACAATCACAATTTCAACCAATGAGCACTTTGCTGCAGGCGGCAGTCAGAGCACAAGCTTCAGATTGTTTTGTATAATTCCTTTTTTTGTTGTATTGTGCTTGTCTTATCCTAGGTGTTAGTAGCCCGGTTTGGTATATATCGACGCATTTTGTTATTTCATTAGAATAATGTTATTACAATAATTTATTTCTACATTTGTGAAAATGTAGTTTATATGCTTTGATTGTATAGTAGTCTAGGTCTTTGTTATAAAGTGCCGCGCGTGATATTTTTGTAATTGTTAAGCCTATTGTGTAGTATAATATAGAATAAATTTCAAATGATTTTAACGCAAGTTGCTGAAATTTCATGTAAATCGTACATTATCAATGCTGCATACTTGCATAATAGCAACATTCAGATCAGTTCCATCTTTTGAAGAAGTATAGATATTTACTTTATTCAGACGCTACGGCTAATTGTCAAATCATATCCCAAGTTTCATTTTCAACTTTTTATACCATGAGAGTAAGTTTTGCTGTTCCTCATTTTTACTTTTATTCTTAATTTATTTTCAAAGTAAACATATATGAGTGCTCTATTAAATTTCGTGTTCCTTATTTCTTAGATTATTATTAAAATGTACTTGTATAAGTGGATTGTATCAAGATCTGTCTAACAATGCAATTTTACGGGACAAACGTTGCTTACTGTTTTGATTTTGTTCTTTCTTTGTTTTTATGTTGTATTGACTTGTTTTATATGTACAAATAATTTAAAATATATGAAATATCAATCTTAAAAATTATTTTCTTGAAATTTGGTAAATGATCGCTTACTGTTCGCAATATATTAACTGTTAAATCAGGAATGAAAGAAACCGAGTGATTTAAAAACGAAGGAAAAACATCAATCATGAAATGCATATTAATTTTTCTTGAGAGAGAAAGATCTAATAATCAGATTAGAATTAGTAAAAAAAAATATTTAAATCGTTTTATCACTGTTTTCGTAATTAGGTGCTTTGAAATTAAGAAATATATAAAATTTTATGAGTGTTATATGAATATTATTTTTGGGTTAAAATACTGATTGAAATGTTTTAAAATTAAAAATTTAACATCCTTGTTTTTGAAAATTTTAAAAGAAGGTATTTCATGAACTGTACAAATTATTTGAAGCACTTTTTTTTCTAAAATGTATGTCAAATCTTTTGAAATTATTGACCAGCAATGGGCTGATGGAAAAGAAACAACTGATGTTTTTTACTGTTTATCCAATGATATTTGATGGAAGCTTAATGAGAAATTAAGGAATTTTATGTGAATGCTATGGAAGCCTTGAAATATTTTTAAATGATGGTATTGGAATAGGATATGAGTAATTTATTTAATTAAATTTTAGTGGATAGAGCAGGTTCAAGTGTAGTATAGGGGGGCCACTTGGCGCAGTCCATTTTTTTGGCGACTAAAAGTGGTCGCTAAGGTACTTTTTTCGGAATTATTTATTATTTATTTTATAATGAATTCGATATCTCACCATAACATGAAGATAAAAATCGCCAAATCCGAAGTGGCCCCCCTGTACTACACTTGAACCGATAGAGCATATTAATCTGTTATTGCTAGGAGCCGCTCTTTTGAATTTCTTCAAATATTTTTACAGTGGTTTTTGACCATCAGGTATATTTTAGTGGTAATTTGGCATAAAAAAATTTGGCAAAATAAGTGGGGCCATGCAAGGTTCAAATGCATTTTAGTTTATGAAACCAGTTGCATGGTTTTCTCTACTTTTATAAATTTTCCCTTTCCTTCACAAAATCAGCACTTCTATTACTCGTTTTCAAAGTGACTTCCACCCTCCTTCGCTTAGCCTGGCGTTGTTTGGGCTTTTACCGAGTGTATAACTTAAAATTCTCTGTTTCGAAATTTTTTCGCTTTTTTTAGACAGGTTTATTTCTTCCCCCCCCCAAGCGTTGCATGAACATTTCTAAATGCATAACATATTGTCATGGAAATTCCCCTTCCCCTCTCCCTATTAGCCGTTCCTGGTATGTGTGTGGGATTTGGAACTAATTTGATAACAGGGGTAATAGCGCCAAGTGCTGCTTGGCGTGATAAGGATCACGCCAAGCAGCGCTTCTTGTTGCTGGAATGAAATCCAATATGGCGGCCTAGCGATAATTTAATGATACACAATAATTTAAAAGAATTGTTATGAAATAAATTGAAATGTATTTAAAATAAAAGATATAGGAAGAGATTGAGAATAACCTAGATCAATCAATAAATAATG
>BMAV01027275.1:315675-329189 GCA_019973955.1 Trichonephila inaurata madagascariensis
TTCCATGTACCACTTCCAGATTTGGTGACTTATTCCATGTACCACTTTCAGATTTGGGGACTTATTGCATGAACCATTTTCAGATTTGGCGACTTATTCCATATGCCATTTCCAGGTTTGGCGACTAAAAGATTAAGGTGCAACCCTAAAACTGCAAATAGGCTTGTGGTTAATACAAATAAAACAAAAGAAAAAAAAGTGTTCTCTTTATGTTAGAAAGAGTAGGGTGGGTTAGCAATTTCTTACAATAATATAAGTCTAGTTTTTCTGAAAATGGAAATAAAGATAAAAGACTTGTGCATGTGCAAAAAAATAATTTATTTTCTAACTTCAAAATATTTTTATTTTTGTAAAGCAATATATGTTTAGAAGTTATGTACGAATTAACATTATAGCAATACGTGTAAAAGGTGATAATACAATTGACATTTACTATTTCTTCTAAACACACTTTTATTAGTTAGACCTGTATCTATAGAGACGGAATCTTTGAAATATAACAATACAGGACTCATCTGAGGTCCCATAAACAGAGAATAAATACCCTTCAGACTCATTAATCAATATCCATTGAAAAGAAAGACTAATTCTAGCAGCCACGTAATTCCAGCTCCAAATATCAAACTCAAGGATAAATTCAATAAAAGATAAATGATAGTTTTAAAACTTAAAAATATAAATTATAGTTTTTAAAAAATTCTTAATATAAGAATAAAATTATTAACGAGAAAATTAATGTGTCATTGTGTTAAAAGCGTGGGGTGCTTGGTACTACATTTTTACACTAACTCAGCATTTCAGAATAGAACAAGTACAAAATTATAATTAATATAAAGCACCCCATGCTTTTACTTCAGTGACATTAATTTTCTTGCTAAACATTTTATTCTTATATTAAGAATTATTTTTACTTTTTAGTTCAATTCACCATAAAAGTTTGTTTTTTAGTTTTTTTTTTAAATTATAATTTATTATAGTAATACAACAGTAGTTAATGAGAGATTTCATATAGTCACTTTGAAAAAAAAAATTGTTCTTTTACAATATGAACTAATCAGAATAGGTTCTAACAAAAATGTTAATGTTTTAAAACGGATGTCAGCAATCTTATAAAAGCATTTGTTTGTTGTTCAGGTATTTTATGTAACAGTTATTTTATGTATTAATTTGCTTTTAATTCATTAACATGTACTTAAGCTTACTTACACTTACTTCACTACAGTCAGAACTTTAATTCTTTTAATGTAATTAGTAGCACCAGATATCAAAAAGACACTTAAGGGGACACAGTACGATTCAATTGACTAAAATCGGTCGAAAAATCAAATTTAATTTTTTTAGCCTAAATTTTTCTTTATATACTTTTTATAACCTCACAAAATTTGAAAGCTCTAAACGTAAAAAACGCAGAATTATGATAGGTTTCACGTTCGTTTTTATTCACATTTCTATGGCAAATCAAAACTTTAAACTGCCGTATCTCAGAAAGATAAAATAACTATTTTGTCTTCATTTAAAATGCTAAGGCTTTTTTTCTATTGCGCCTAATGCTTTGAAATTTTTTTTTACCTATTCCCAATAGTACATGTAACAAAAGTTGGTATGCATTTTTGAATCAAAGCAATATCGATCATTTGTTAATCATTAGTATATTAAATATGTACCTATATTAAAATATTAATTAAAGTGTAGAACAGAGGGGGTCCATTGGCAAAGTCAATTTTTTGGCAACCGGAATCAGTCACCAAACTACCTATATATAGTGATAGGTGTTCTGAGAGTAATGAAGGGGAGCTGAATTCCTTTTGGCATCACCATATCCTACGGGACATTATTCTTCACTTTAACCTAAATATTTTTTTTTTACCAAATAAAATCCATTATTTACTTAGTATTTCATTAGTGTCAGAAAGAAATTTTTAATAATTTTTTTGTCATTTTCTGTATTAATATTCAGTTATATTTTAATGATTATTTAGTGTACCATCTATTTTATTATTTGTATCTCTTGAATTTCATAAAATTTTTCAGATTGCATTTTATTAATTTTTGATATAGATTGGAAACTTTTTTATCATTTTGATATAGTGAATTCAATTTGTAAAAAATGATTTTTTTTAGCTTAATATTGATGATTTTTTGAGATAATTAAATTTAGGTGATAATTTTTTTTTTCTTTTTTTTTGTGAAAATACGTAGAAATATAACCAAACTTTTCTGTTGTATACCTACAAGTAGCATTTTCAACCAAATAATTTATCCTTAAGTATTTGATGTCCATAAAAAAAAAGTCTGAGAAAATTTTTTTGTATAAAGGACTGCATTTTGATTTCCTTTGTAGGATGAACATGGCCATTTAGTGCAGATGAATGGAATGAGTGGACCTCTCTTAATGGGACGGGGGATCCCCATTGCCATGGTGCCTGTCTTGCCCGTGGTGAATGGAAATGAGACTGCAGCAGTGTCGATCCCTCCTGTCCCTGCACCTGCTCCTCCCCCAGCTCCTGCCTTAGGGAATGGTGCAAGAGAGTGCAAATATGAAGATAAGAATGTGAGTATTCTATTTGCTTCGTGTGCCTATATATTTGCCTGTTGACCATTTTTGCCAAATCAAACTATTGTTAAATATTCAGACAAAAACTAGCTTCATGGCCCGGGGTTGCACAGGCTTTCCTCTACTTTTATAAATTTTCCCTTCCTTTCACAAAATCAGCACTTCCAATATTCTTTTTCGAAATTATTTTGACTTTGTTTCTTTTTCCTCCATTTAACCCTGCATTGCTCAGACATATTCTAATGCATAACATGTTGGCATAAAAATTCCCCTTCCCCTCTCAGTGTCAGCACTTTCCGGTGTGTGCGATTTCATGCTAAAATCATTGCAATTCCCTTTTCCAAAATTTCGTCCACTTTTCATTGTCAAATAGGTTTCTTTTCTCTCTCTATAGCTTGACGTTACACAGGCTTTTTGAGTGTAAAATTATTTCTCACGCCCCCCCCCCACCAAGATAAGATTTTTCTTCAAATTTCGAACAGTGAGTTATAATAAAGCAATACTGCTTTAATTAAAAAATTATTAATGAAAAGGATGGGGTTCTGATGCTAAGAGTAAAACCGAAACACTCATTATTTTTTAACGCTAATTCCTTTCTAAGAATCCAAAATAAAATTTCAGATTTTCATTAATCAATCGTTACATACAGTTAGCTTTAAAACGTCTCTAAAATGTATTTTTATTCAAAATAATAGACAATGTACTTTTTTATTAACAAATAGTTTATTTAGTAATGAAATAATATAAATGCTTCTTTGGTTTTAAAAAAATATATAAATTTAAATGGCATTTGTAAAATTTTTTTAATATTCAAGAAATATTTTTATCTGAACTGGTATGTAAATGAAAAAATATATTTCAAAATTATGTTATGGTTCGATAAAACAAAAGAAAAATATTTTGAAATTAAAATGACTTTCGTAACTTTAGAAAATGCTTGACGTATCATTATTAGGCATGGAAATTAGGCTGGCAATTAATAATGAAGCATATATAATACATGAACACTGATTTTATTTTTTCAATAGAAGTTATGCTTATTTAACTGAATATGTTAATAAAAATTTTTTAAATTGAAATGGACAATTTTTTATGTTTCTATTGTGAGATTGAATGTTAAAAAAGTTATGCATTCCGGCATTATTTTAAAGTAAACTATAAGTTTTATGAAAGAATAGAATTTGATATTGACAAATGTCTTGAATGACTCCCCAAAATGTATTGAATACATCCTTTCATCTTAATCTGGCATGATTTTGAAAATTAAATAAATATTTATAAATAAAAAGCAACATTTTTATAAACATGTCAAAAATCTATAGTAGAATGTTGGATTAAAAATATTTTAGTATAAATAAAACCAAAAAAGAAATATGGGAGGAAAGATCTAGAATATATATATAATGCAATCCTTAAACAGTCCGCGAACCTATGTAACGAACCCCTATTTAACGAATTTGTCTCTATTCCCAATTAAAATGAAGGCAAAAACCCCTATTTAAGGAATAATGAATTCTGAACTAATGAATTATTTAAACAGCCCCCCCAAATTTTTTATTAATTTAAATTTAAAAGATGTAATTTTTATGTAAGTTTTTCACTCTTCGGAAAAATCATTGATAATAGAATGAACACATGAAAAAAAAGTTTCGTGAACTTATCTTCATAAATGACCAAGTTGTTAAATATTTAACTAAAATTTTGAGTAATTTTTGAAAAATCGTAAAAAAAGTTTTTGGCATTTTACTTTTTAAATGACTGATTCTAAAAGAGAAAAGCATGAACTTTTTCAGTGCAGTATATCGATTCATTAAAATGATAAAAAATTCATTCAGAATGATTTAAAAATCATTTTCTTAAAAATGCATCAATTTTGGCCCTCATTAATACTATGTGATTCAAGTATATTCTGAATTTTCTTATTTTTCTTAAAGGTTCTTCATTCCACTATTCTTCAATAAATCAATCTTTAAGAATAAAGAAAACTATCTGTTGTGATGCATTATATGACTTCTTTTTTATCGCAAATAACTAAAGTGATGTTAGGAAGGAACCTCCCCTTCCCCCCATTTATTGGGGCGCCCACCCCCCCCCCCAGGCGTCTTTCTTCCAAATGGAAAGCTAACACAAAGTGACCTTGATGCAATTGAGAATTTTTTTTCTTTTTCATTTCTTTGTAGGCTTAACTGTTGATTTATGCCAATGAATATCGATTCTGATGCTGAAATTGATAATGAAACTCCTATCCAAACTGTTGCATTTTTAAATGCTTTACATTGTTTGGAAACTATGAAAACATATATTTTATGCACAGCAGGGTGTAAATGATGCAGTATTTTCTTCTCGGCATAAAAGTAAAAAAAGAACTCTTTTGAAAGAGAAAGAGTCTTGCTTATTATAGAATTTCCAACAGATAAGTGCAAAAAAATTGGTATTTTACTTGGACTCTGATATAACGAATAACCCTGAATTAAAGAAAAAAATATTCAGACCCAATGAATTCGTTAAATCAGGATCCCACTGTTTTTTTTTTTTTATAAATATATTCTTAGAATTTTTAAAATAAAATGGATTAGAAATGTGTTCATTATTAGGTTGCAGCTAAGAAAGCCGATCAGTCATTGCAAGAAAAAGCTTTTTTAAAAGTTATAAAAATACGTCATGAGGAAAAAATAACTGAACAAATATTTTTTCCAAGAAAAAATAATGCAGTTTGAAAAAATCCAGAATAGAACCCAGTTCTAATTGGTGCAAGTCACATATGCTAACTACTCTACTAGTTAGACTTGATCGCAGGTGGTGAAAATCCTTTAAAATGAGGGAGAATAACTTAGAGAATTTTTTCTAAAAGAAAATTTATTGAATGTTAGATCAATTAGAGATTATACCTTGGTCTGTTAAAATTTAAATCCGAGACATTTTTCAGTTATTAAAATAGTTAACGGCTAATTTTTTTAATAAATTGCCTGAACGAAATCATTTTGCTCGTGAAATGGAGGTCTTTATTCCTCATGAACCACCTAACGTTTATTAAATGTTGAAAGTATAGCATGTGTTTAAGATCAAAGAGGATTGAAATTATTTTAACATGCTTTTATAAGTTTCACTTGTATGTAATGGAACTCTATTTTTACCCACTTTAAAAGGTCAGATTAATTCGAAATTTTGCACACTTGTCAAGGACCGATGACAATACAATAATTTAATTCCATTGTTCATGGTAGTCCAATTTAGTTCCATGAAGATCACATCAGGATTAACGATTTCCCATTTCTAGATTTGGCGACTAATTCCAGGTCTCATTTCCAGATTGATGACTAAAAGATTAAGTTACAACCCTGAAGTGAAAACGCTCATGGTTAATACAAATTATGAGCTTTTTAGTGAAAAATATCATTGACTTCACACATTCTTCCGCATTAAATATTTCAAACTTAGCTCTTCCACATTTCCTTCAGTTCGCTTATCTTACATTTTGCAAACCAGGCCGTATTGACACACAGATAGGATGCCAATGGGTATTCCAGATTCTAAGTATGTTGCAATTTCAACGATCTTGGTGCCAGTGTAGATGCTTTGGAGCAAAAGTCCAAATCAATGAATTTATAGATTTGTTATTGTTTTGCATCTCTGCAAAAAAAGATAAATCACTTTTACAAGTCTTGCATATTACGGTTTCAGAAATAGCAGCAAATACTGAAACTCCAAAATGAAATACGCGAAACCTGGAGCAATGGGAACGTCCATGTAGTTTTTTAGTTTTCTCCAGAAGCTGATGTAAATTCCGTTTCATTTTAGGTGGTAAAACAGTTTCTTCAAAACTTTTGCTTTTTATTACAACCAAGATGTTCATTTCCAGTTGCACTTCCTTTTTGACCACTCATTGCGAAAATAAATAATTTGTAGCTTTGGTGCTCTTCGAAGCTAAACCAAGACTAAAACAAGTTCGTCAAAATATTCAAAAACTATAGATATTTCCTTTTAAACCTGTACAATATTTGTATGAACATATATTTGTATAGAAGGGTCTCGGGGATCAAGCCGACTGTACACAATAGGCCCAACCTTCGACTGCTAACTCAGCACTCCGAACAGTTGCTTCTTTTAATTACTGTATCTTTATAATGACTTCAAATTTTAAAAAATCCCTTTACCACCATATTCGAGACATGTTAAGGAAGCCATTTATGAAGGGCCGAAAAAATTCGAATTTTTTTAACCCATCACATCGATGAACCCTCTTAATAAATGTTTTAAATACCTGAATTCTTCCTTCAAATGCAATTGCACATCACTTAGTAGAGGAAACCAAAATTCTGTAGTTTCCAATTCAGAAAACTGTTAATCCAGATTCAGTTTTAAAATGTACACTTTTGTTTAATAAATAATTTTTTCACATGAGGTAACTTGCGCGCATGTTTCGTAATTTAACTCTGAAATCGTGAATAAACATATAAGGTGAACAAACGTTTTGCCTTGATTATAAATATTTATTGTGCTCAAACTATTTTTTTAGATAAATTATAAATTTTTTTTTTAAAAAAGAATATTTTTCTTAAAAAATTTTAAAGTGTGACCCCTTGGTTGCACGGAGAATGTCTAAGTGATATTCCAGTTCCCACCAAGTGTTCTCCAACATGTCTTGCACTGTATAAGCATGCAATCTAAGCATTTTCTGTGGAATTCTTACCAAACATTTGAGATATTTAAAGTTCATGTGATGCTTCACAAATTGATTGTGGACTCCGTTGAAACAATTGCCGAACGTGTTCAACAGTTGCTATTCTCACACTAGGCCTGCTACTTCTAGAAAGATCCTTAACGCTGCCCACATCTCTAAACATTTCATACCATCGCGTTATTGCTTTCAGTGGTGCTCTTGATCATGTTCTCAACTCTAATAAAGACAGTATCTTGACAGAGCAGAAGCTCTATTCAATATTTGAAGAATTGGCCAAAGATAGTGCTCAGTACTGGTGTAGATATTATATCCAAACTGGCTGTGTGTCTCCAGCGGATACCATGTGGCCGCGGTAGCCGAGTGGTATAGGTATCGGACCGTGGCTTGCCTTGTCACGAGTTCGAGCCCAGTACCACTTAAGACCCGCCGTGTAGGGCAGCGATGCACGTTAAATCTGTCGAGAGCTGAAACGTCCTCCCATTGGTGTGGTGTGGTAGTTAGGAGAGGGGGTGCCAGCTCAGGTGTCGTCCACGTCACTTGACCATGGTTCAAAATTACGTGGTCCGTCGCCAAAAGCCCTCGTGTAGCTAAACAGTGCTACGTTAATAATCAATCAACCAACGGATACCGTCGCATGTGTGCGTGCTGGGAACGAGGCAGCTGAGGAATTGGCTGGGAGGAGTTGTGATCTCCCCAACCCCAGTTCTTGTCTTGAGCCATTCTGAAATTCATTCCCTCCACAGAACTAAAATGAATCTGACTTGGCAAAACCCTGGTAGCAGCTGAGAGTCCTGGCGTATCTCTACAGTGCAGGAGATCCGGAGCTCTTCAGACGGCCTTGGCGCGCTTTAGAAGTGGTCACTGCGTGGAATGACCTTTATACAAGGGGTAAAGTCTTTTTTTACCTGTCCCTGCTCATCTTCTGGACTGCTGGGGCATTTCCCTGGGACAGTTGTTTTGGAGATCAAGACCTGGTTTGTGACATTCTTATGTGAAAAGGTCAAATGGACTTTCCTGCACTAAGGGGTTTTGAAACAACATATTATTGCTTTATTGATTTTGCAACAGGTTTGCTTCTATACCTGTATCGAATGTTAGCTGAACATTTACGGACAGTTTCATTTAGTGCATTAGTTCTTATCAGGATCATCAAAAATAACGATTTCGAGATTTGGCGACTTATTCCATACACTATTTCTAGAATTGACGACTAAAAGATTAAGTTACATCCCTAAAAAAGCGAGGAAATGTGCGTCAGCTATTTCTTACCATAATATAAACAATTTTGTTTTCTGAAAATGGAAGTAAAAAAAAAAAGACTCGTGCATGTAAAGTCTGTTTTGAAATACTTCTTTTGGCGTGTTATGGAAAAATGATAGTAGATTTTTACGATGCGCTGCACCATCACACTGCATTTTAGGTTTTATACACATAACACCATCTAGTGTAGAAGAACAATAATACAAAGCTGATAAAATTAATTAACCTTAATAATTTTTACATTAAAAATGGACAAATATTTTTAATTGGAAATAACTTATCTTTTTAACAATATTCTTACAAATTATTTTTTTAAAATTTCTAGTGACTTTTTTAAAAATTTTACTATGCAATGTAATTGAAAACTTTTATTATCATTAATATTACACTGAATGTTTCGACTGTTTCCAAGAAGATAGATGTTTTGATAATTAAAAATTACACTTCTGTAAAATATTTCCTTATAACAACCTGTTACCAGCTTTTTCTTCCTTTAGAAACAGTTAAATGGAAATTTTTAATTAAAAACAATATAAAATTTATTTAGTGCTATTAACATTTGGTATTTCATTATGTGTTTTTGTATACTTAATTAAGTCACTTTTTTATATGAAAAGGAAAAAAAAAAGAATTCAATCTTCTAGTGAAAGTGATTTGTTTTGAACTTTTTATAAAAATTGTAGTTTTTTAAGATTAAAATTGTTACTGCACCATATTTATTATTTTTCAATTCGATTTAATTTATTATTTTAAAATAGGAATGTCATTCTTTTTTTTTAAAGGAATTCAAGCATATTTTGCAGTCAAATTTCCTATTTAGCTTTTTACACAGAAAAATGTTTGTATTTAAGAAAAAAAAATTAACTAAAAATTTTTCTCTTTGATAAATTCAGTTTTTTAGAATTTGTATTTACCTTTTTTCTCAAAGCTGAAAACTTGTATATACACAAAAATCCATTATACATCCTTTTCAAAATGATATACCATAAATGTGCTTTTTAACTATCGCATTTTTAAATAAAACGAGTTTTTTTTAAAATTTTGTTTTTTATGTAAGAGGACCCTGAAGATGTAGTACGCTTCTATGGCTGAATATTTCATAATATCAACTAGTCACAACAGACATCATAATTCAGAACTTCTTTCAAACAACGAGGTTGACACCTGTACTGGCACCCCCTGTCTTAACTACCACACCATGAAAACGGGAGGAATTTAAGCCATAACTTGTTATTTGGCATTTCTGCATCAAAACTTCCAGTTACATTATCCCAATTGTGTATATGTAACATAATTTAAATTTTTTTCAAATAAATTATTTTAATTATTATAAATTTATCATTTTAACTTTTCTGAAAAGTAATTTTTTAAATAAATGGAAAGTTTAGATTTTTTTTATTAAAAAAAAGTGATTTCTGATCAAGAATGTATATTTACTGAAGCAATTGATTGTAATAATGAATTAGAGGAATTTATCTTTCACAAATGACAGCTATTAATGTAAAAAAGACAGTTTTTCGTTATTAAACATCAGCTCAAGATAATATTTTTGTTGGAATAAATATATATTAATTTATTTTAAATTCACTGGTTTTTTTTAAATATGAAATAGTTATTTCTATTGCCAAATAGTTAATTTTTGTAGCTCACTGTATATTTATAGCCTTAAATTATTATAATGCCCTTGAAATTTTAATCTTTTTTTTCCATTGAAGCATTTCTTTGTAGTTGCTTCTGAGAACGAGTTATTAAAGAATCAAAATGGCTTATGGCGATGGATAAAGATTGATTGCTTATTAATTCGTTCTCCAAAGCAACTTGAATATGAAATTGTTGATCAATAATAAATATCAATGTATACGTTGCATGCTAAAAATTGTCCATTTTTTTTAATTATGTAGAAATAATTTTATTGTGATATATAAATAAACTTTATTTAACTAGATAATGCATTATAATGAAACTTTCAATGTATTAAATACCTTTTTTATTCTATTAGTGTCGATTTTTCTACAAACGTTGGATAACGCGAAAGATAAAATTTTTAGAAAGATTTTTATGTTGTTATGCCAAAGAAGTATAACTTATGTACGTACATAAGTACACATACACTATTTTTTCTAAATCCTCTTGTCAGATCTTAGAAGTGAAACATTATTCATTGCTTCATTTTATCAAAACAGCCAAGAACTGATTCAGAGGTCACCAGATTAAAAAAAAAAATGCAAGTTTCAGAAAATATTGAGCTCTGTTTAGTGCAAAAATATCATTGACTTAACACCTTCTTTCGCTTGAAATATTTAAAACTTAGCTCTTCCAGATTCCTTCAGTTGGCTGATCCTACTTTTTGCAAACCAGGCTGTATTGATGCATTGATGGGATGCCAATTGGTATTCCAGATTCTAAAAAATGACGCATTTAAGATTAATTCATCAATGATTAAATTATCGTTTAAAAAACTTAAAATGCATGTTTTATTGTAGATTGAACTGAAAAATGAAAAATAAAGTATAATTTAAAAAAACTAAAAAACACGCTTTTAGGGTTAATTGAATTAAAATTTAAAAAAATAATTATTAATATAATAGTAAAAGGATTAACAAGAAAATTAATGTCATTAAGGTAAAAGCCTAGTACTACATTTTTACACTAACTCAGCATTTCGGAATAGTACTAGACAGAAATTATAACAATTGATATCAAGCATCCCCCGCTTTTACTCCGATGACATTAATTTCCTCGTTAATCATTTTATTCATTTATTAAGAATGATTTTTTTTTTTTACTTTTTAGTTCGATAACCAAAAAGCGTGTTTTTTAGTTTTTTTAAAGTATAATTATTTAAATTGAGAATGAAATCTGTGTTTTCAAGTAGAAATATTTTACATGTTTTAAATGTTAAATTAAAATTCCAAGCACATTTTTTGAAAAAGAGTAAAAAAAGTTTTTGTGTATTTAATGTATTAAATCACACTGATTTTAAAAGAGCAAAGTATCAACTTTTTTAGTGCAGACCATTTATTCATCCACAATTTAAAAAATTCATTCATAACTATTAATGATTTACAGAAAACAATACCGCTTTCCTTAAAAAAAGTATTAATTTAAAGCAATACGTTTAAATGTATTGCAAATAAACTTGTTTAAAATAATGATAATGGAGAAAAAGGGATTACGTTTTTCACAAATATTACAGAAATTTTTGTTTTATAAACGGATGTTTAAAATGAATTTTTGAATTAAGACTATAGAGAGAAAATGGAGCAAAAATAAATTTTTTACTCACAATATTTGGTGATTTTCATTATTTATAGGCACTTTTTTTCTAGTGTAACCCATGAGCAGACATGAAGTGCATGGTGAATCAGATAGTCATTTGGCGCCAAAGCCTCTTGGCTTTCCGTAAAATCGCGGGGTTTTTTTTGGCTTAATTTTTAAGTCAATGTTTTCAAACTTCACACATCGATTGCAAACTATGGTAATTTTTAAACAAAAAATGTAAGAAAAATACTGCATAGATTAACTTTTGCAAAAATGGTATCAGATGATAAACACAATTTTTTTTTTAAATCCGTAATTTTAAGCAATTTTTGCAATCTTTGTACAAGTATTGGATAATATTGTTCTACATACGGTAAAAAAGTTTCGTGTGATTATCTTTATAAATGATGAAGTTATTAAATGTTTAATTAAAATTTTGAGTATTTTTTGAAAAATCGTAAAAATAAGTTCTCGACATTTTATTTTTAAATAACTGATTGTATAAGAGAGAAAAGCATGAACTTTTTTAATGTAGAATATCGATTCATTAACACAAAAAAAATTCATACAGAGCGATTGAGAAATCCTTTTCATGAAAACGCATCAGTTTTGACTTATTTTAGAAAAAATCGTAAAAAGTAGAAAATTTCATTATTTTGTAAAAAAAAATTATACCGTATTATGGCGAAATAAATGATCTTTTCTATTTTGGAATTCTGAGTTTCATAGAAAAATTAGATCGCTGTTTTAAAAATGTCAAAGCTGCAAAAAAAATTTCCTCTCATTGTTCATTTTGCATTGCCAAGCACAGTGGAATAAACAACAAACAGAGGTAAAACAGTTCTTAATTAATATCTTTTCAACTAATTGCAATATCTGAATGTAAATGGTAAAAACTAATTCCTCGGATAATTCCCAATCTTTTGGTACTTTCAGCGAGTTTCTGCATCATGCAGTTCATGATAAGATAGACATACATAGATACGTTTGTTTACCTTCGAATTTTAATAGTGTTGAAAAAAAAGTGTTACCACTTAAACTCAAATATAATTATTGTGTCCAACATAATCCTTGTCATAAATTCAACATTTCCATCACTTTATTAGTTCACAATCTAATGTGCAAGTACTATTTTATTATTTTTGGGAGATCTCTTATGGGATTCTGTCACCTTGGAACAGCGATTTTTCATGACCTAAGAAGGGAAATAAATGTTGGTCCAAAAATTTAATTTGCTGTTTTAGAATGCTAATTTAGACTAAATATAAATTCAATCGAATGTTATCATTTTAGTTTACCTTTACTGTAATAAAGTTCTGTCTTTGTCAATGATTTGTTAACCGATTTATCAGTAAAGAATTTATTATAATAATTTAATAAAGACTTTTTGAACTTCATAGTTATGAGCTCTTTCTTGAGATCTTTTTTCTCTTCCTGCATCTTGCATTTTCTTTAAATATTGAATAAACCATGCTTAATTTTGTATTTTTTTAAAGTGCCTGTTTAATCTTGATACACAAATTTTATCTGACAAGGAGAGGGCACGACTAAGGAAATCCATTTCGGGTCGAGACTTGGTGCAATAGTAGTACTCCTTTAGGGTGTTAAACCCTTAAAGTAATTCCGTCGAATGGCCAGTCAATTCGGAGAAAACAGCTTTCGAAATTTATGCTTAGCTTTTATACAATTAAGTTTCAATTTTTTTCACTGGCCCAGTGGCTCGATTGGTAAATCGTCTGCCTTCAATACGGTTGGATC
>BMAV01027275.1:340678-373553 GCA_019973955.1 Trichonephila inaurata madagascariensis
GTTAAATTATGAATCAAAAAATATGTACCATTAGCTATGAAATGACTGATTTTATCTGGATGTTTGATTTTTCTTTTAAATATATGTAACTGTGAAAAAGGTAAAGCCTAACAATTTGCTTAAATTCCTTGTAGAAAAAAGATTTTAAAGGAAATAGTACTATTTGATAAAAACATTACAGCATTTTCCTATATTTTGAGGTTTTTCAGTTAATTATTTTATACATAAAACAATATATTTTACTTCCTTTACTTTTATACTTCCTTATAATTCAAACTAATAAATTGGATTTAAAAAATTACTGGAAAATTCATTATTTACATTCATTATAAAAGAAAAAAACATTCAAAAAGATAACATCTTTTTCTGACAGAAAAATCTTTCATCTGCGTACGTGCTCTCCGTAAGTGTTTTTTCCACATTTGCACTTAAAGCGCTCAAACTTGTGAGTTCTGAGGTAGCTTTCCCATAATTAACTATTATTGGCATAGGTGGAAAAAATACATCTTTAAAAATATTTTTTGTATAAAGAAAGCATAATTTTTTTTAATTACAAAATTCCAAATTTTTTTTGAAGTTCTACAATAATTTGTTTCAAATTAACTTGGCAGCGTTGGAAAAGGTTAAAAAAACGTACCAATCTGCTTGAAAAATAGTTTTATCTTTTTTTTAGGAATTTAAATTAGAAAAATTTAGAACATTGTAGAAATTGAGATTTTAGTAATATATTTCAAGTTAATCACATCTTAAAAGCATTTATTTTTTAAACAAAGTTAATTATTACAGTCAGTAGAGCAACGTCATGAAATTCCATTTTGGCTGAAAATTGATTTTTGTCGCCATCTTTTGTCATTGTTGTAAAAATAACAGTGTTACAACAATGCAGACAAATCAAAGTTGGTGCGCAAAACTGATAATTAAAACTGGTTTTAATTAATATCTTTTTAGCTAATTGCGATATTGGACCGAATTGTGAATCTAAACCATTCTTGAATCCACTCGAACCCACACAAAAAATTTCATCAAAATCGGTCCAACTATTTAGGAAGAGTTTAGTCACATAAACACGCGCAGAAGATTTTTATATATACAGATTATTTGAAAAGATATTAATTAAAAATGCTAAAAAGCATGATTCATCTACGTTTTTGTAACAATAAAGACCTGGTTTGGCTGAAAATCGATTTTTGACTCTAACTTACATCTTTTTTATAACAATAACGTTTTTACAACAATGCAGGTGAATGTTGAGTTGTATCTTTTTAATGTTTTTAATTAATATCTTTTTAACTAATTGTGATATTGGACCGAATTGCAATTCTAAACCATTCTCGAATTTACTTGAACCCACACAAAAAAATTCATCGAAATCGGTCCAGCCACTTAGTAGGAGTTTAATCACATACACACGCACAGAAGATTTTTATATATAAAGATAGATGTATATTATATAAATAAACAAGTTCAAGTCTGCAGACTGTTTAGAAGATCTAGCCTTTCAGTATCGTGTGAAAACATTGTTCTGACAGAGGACTCAGCGGATGTTAGGAGATGCTCAGCATTCATCAGCATACCATTGCAACAAAGAAGATAGGCAGGATTGTCCTCTGTTTGGAATCTATAAGGGTGTGCATATAAACAGTCGTGCATCATAATTAGATGAAAGGCAGCTAGAGCACAGCTCCTGTGGTAGTCTGGAAGATCATACATGTCACTCTTCCAGAGTGCATCAGGGCTGCGGTAGCCCAGTGGTCAAGGTATCGGATTATGGCAGGCATGACACGAGTTTGAGCCCAGTATCACTAAAGACCCGCCGTGTAGGGCAGCAATGCATGTTAAATCTGTCGAGAGCTGAAGTGTCCTCCCGTTGGTGTGGTGTGGTGGTTAGGACAGGAAAGTGCCAGTTTATATAGGTGTTGTCCATGTCACTTGACCATGGTTCAAAATTATGTGGTCCGTCGCCAAAAGCCCTCGTGTAGCTGAACAGTGCAACGTTAATATTCACTCACTCACCCAGAGTGCATCTTTTTTAAATACAACAGTTGCTTGGCCTTGAAGGTCATCTGATTGTAGATGAAGAGAAACTGATTCAAGATGATCAGAAGGGAATGGTTAGAAAATAAAATAATTTAATGCATATTTTAGTTATTTTTAACTAATATTGAAAGCTAATACATTATATTCTGATAGCCTTAAAATTAGATGTTCCAAGTTATTGTCAATTACAGAAAATGGAGTTTCTCCTACATGATTATTAATTCTTAAAAGAAGTAGACATTTTTATCTCTCAAAGAAAAATATCCAGTTGTTTGTCTATCAGGTATGAGTTCAAGCAGTTATTTTTGAATGTGAGAAGGTAAGGTAATGGATCCCCAGTATCAATTGCTAAATTTTTTTGTTGGTTCATTGTTTGGTTGTGGCATGTCTAGACTAAGACAAAACTTGGATCTGAGAATCGTCATTACTGGGGGAAGTCAGATTTGGTATTTCTATTTTATGTTATACATTTTGTCTAAATGGGCGGACTTGTACTTATGGTATAGATTTTATATTCGTTGTTTTGTGCATGTTCTACTTGGTGGTTGAGATACACTTTTCTATCTTTAGAATTATTATTAGCATTAAATTTTTTGTCTATTGTCAGCCAAATAATCACAGTATTTGAAAAGTTCACCTAAACCAATTATTTGACGAACCTTCTATAATAAGAGCAGAAAATTATCTCAATTTTTTGTACAAATTAATTTTCTATGGAAGTTAGTCTGGCAATTCCTTAAGTTTTCAATTCTGAAAATTTATCAAAGTAGATATTCATGCTTTTAAAAATTTTTCCTTTATTAAAATTTTAATGTTTTTCATAATATCATATACTTAATCCTTGGTTTTTGATGCAAGTTTAAATTAAATTATTTAAATTAATCATTTGTCTCCAGTAATTAAGACATAAAATGCCCGTACTGTATTTGGTTTAAATGGAATGATTGGAGGCTGCATACACCAAGATTGACATTAAAATTTGCATTTGTTTGGGAATTGTCGACAGAAGGAATCGAAATTGCAGCTTTTAAAAACATTTTTGTAGGTTTAAGTAATAAATTCACTGTTTCATAGCACTGTATTTAAGTAAGCAAATTAAGTAGCTAATAAAAGTAAGTTTTTTAAATTGTAAAAAACAAACATCTTGTTAAAGTGTTTGTAAAGTTAAATTTTTTTTATTTTCAAGAAGTTGTATTGCTAGCAAGGAACAAAATGAGGGGTTACATTCATGTTACATCATAGTCACATTATAAATACAATCATGTGTTTCCAGCCAGTCAATTCATAAATTCATGTGGTGTCATTGTCACATAAATGCAATCACATATTTTCAGCCAGTCAATGCATAATTTTGTGTGATGTCATATTAATATGTTTCCAGCCAATCAGTACATATGCTTTTCTGTTGCCAATATGCTTTTTACAGAAACTTCCTTTTAAGGAGTTTATGTATTTCATACTAGTGAGAGAAGAAAGAGAATATTAACAAAAACTATTAAGAATTACTGTACAGATGTTCTCTACTTTTGTCTTAATCATTTCTATTTAAATTTTTCACATGCTAGAATATTGAAAAATATGTCTATGATCGTATATTTACTTTTAGAAAGGTAGATTGTGTGTAAAGAAGAGCAGTTATAAAATTGAGTGAAAAAATGTAATGGAAGTCAAAAATTTAAGAAACTTGGTAAATTAACAATACAAATTTAGAATCTTATCGAAGGACATTTGGCAGTTGCCAATGTATAATGGACAAAAAGTTTGTTTTGTTAATGAGAAATTAGATATCCCTAAAAATAATCTAATAGTCATTCTGTACTTTAGGTATATAGAAATTATGTAATTCTTTATTTCAGTTTTCCTGAGTATGATGCATAATATGTATTTATTATAAACAAGACTACTTCAAAATACTATTTTTTCATACTGTATGTCTTTCTTTATATATAGCACATTTCAACTAGAATTTAAACTATGTTGTACCAAATTCTGTGAACTAATTCTTCCAAAATGCTAATGGAAAAGCACTCGATAATTGGCGCACAGGGCATATCTTTTTTGCCTTGGCTGTTAAAGACATTGTAAAGTGCATATCTCAATCTGAAGTTGGGCAATTCAAATTACCCTGATCCCAAAACAGCTGCCTAAGTCAACATGGATGACCCATCATCAACAGTTTGCACCAAAATGGTGATTTGAAAAATTAATGCAAGAGGACAGTACAGCCTAGCACTAGTAAATGTTATCCTATGGGAAGTTTAATTATGACTTTTTCCTAAAATTACAGTCTGAGAATAACTAGGTTTGGCGAATATGCAATCTCAGCTAGAGACTGCCAATTACATCAGTTAAAAAAAGCCCAACATTTCATTTACTATTTAACATGGAGTGCGTGATCACGGCTGGAAAAACAATCTTCTTTCTATGTATGTGGAAGAAAGTTCTTAAGAGATACAGTTTTCCTTTCTGGATGAAATGCATGTGGCAACCTCCTGCTTCACAAATCCCAAATATCAAAAGTAGTAAAAATTCGTAATAATTGGCCCCAGGAGGAATTCCTTTTTAAATCGGTAGATGAACGTATTGTGGTCTGTAGGTCTTTGAACCTGAAGATTGACATTTCAAATTACTATTCCTCCAAATCAATATCTTAAGGTTGAGGTGCCAACTTTGAAATTGAACACTAGATAGCAGCACAGCCCAAGACTACTGCATATACCCCAATCATAACCTGCGACTAGAACAGTGTTCTTTATTTAGCATATTGATTGTTTTCAAAATCACAAGCTTGTCATCATTCTCCTCTGTTCATGCATTTAGGTATTGATGAGAAATGATCTGAGGATGGATTCTAAGGGCCCAAAGCCTGACCGACCAAGTACGTATTTTGGCTTGGAGCCTAAAAGCTGACTTTGCAGGTTGGTCTAATATTCTCCGTTGCGCCACTGAACTGATCATAGTAAGCACTAGCGGATATCTTAAAGTTTAGAAACAGATGTCAGCAATTTTGGCTTTAAAAAGGCAAACTTGTTATTTGTCCTGAATTATAAAATATCACGAGGAAATATATATATATATATATATATATTTTAATTGCTTTTCCTAGTGAGAAGGAGTTTCAGCGTGGTTGTCAATCTCCAAAACAAAAAAAAAAGAGAAAAAACTGGACACTACTAACTGAGGAGATTTAAGGTTAAACCTGGCAAGATTGATACCTAATATTGAAAATTTGTTATTGTAGCACCAGATTTATCTGTTCCATAAAAATCATTTGTTTATTCATTAGTTATTTTATTTAACAGTTAACTTTTAATTTAATTGACATGTGCTTTTTAAATTTTAAACACAATACTTCGTTACAATTAGAAATTTAATTATTTCAAAGTAGTGGTAGTACCAGCTGTCAAAAAGACACTTAATTTAATAAATTTGCAAAACTTCAATATTAATTAAGAAGGGGTCTACCCCAACTGAAATACATGGTTAGGGGTCTATTAGACTAAAAAGTTTGGGAACCTCTGTACTAGATTATGAGTATTCTATACTGTTATGATCCTGGGTTCCACAAAATACTTATTTTCATTAGTAAATGTTTAGCATTAAGTTTTAGGTGTATAAATTCATGCAAAATATGCAGGATTTTTCACAAGGATATAAACATTTTAATGCTATTCAGAACTAAGTATTAGTAAAAAATATTTTAAACATAAATGGCAACAAGAACAAATTAAATGCAGAATATGAAATGCGACTTGCAGATAATTTCAATAGACCTAGATCTTGTCAGTTTGTGTAAAAAAAAAAATGCAAGTACATATCCCGGTTACTAAATGTAATGCATGAGTTGGTGATACTTACATCCTAAATTAATGTTGAGTAAATTACATTAATTTTTTATAACAAATACAGTACTTTTTTGTCTTTGCATTAAAGTACCTAAAACATGTTAATCTACTTTAAATATTATTTTATGATGTATTCTTTTAAAGGTGTGTGTTTGGAGAGAGAATGTGAGAGATTGAAAATGGGGTTCCCTGAAAACACCTTATAGTTCTAAGGTTCCACTTATTTAAACTAATAGAAACTTCTGCATGTTAACTCTAAATAGGCTTCAAACTTCTTTCATAGTACTTTGTGGAAGCTATGAAAGTGATACCAGCCTTTGTGATCTTGATTCTTCACACCTCGACACTTGACCCCTAAAAAAGAAATCTAAATGACCTGAAACTTTTACTCTTGATTGTTTCCGGTCATCTCTTTAAATGAAGAAGTGATTTCCTCTCTCAGTGCTTCCTAAATATCAAATGTGGAAACTCTCACTCGAGGTATGGCCAAACTAGACAGAGCCTTTCACAGGGATCTGTCTTGAGTGCAGTTTTTTTTTTTTTAGTATTACGACAAATGATCATTTGATTTTCATCAACAATGTAGTGCCAGAGATTTATTTTTTACTATATGCTGATGTTCTATGTTCTCAACTGGTCCTGATATCCCTAATTTAGAAAGTACCCTGAATTTGACTCTGGTTGCCTTGGTGAACTGGTCCTTGAAAAGGACTTTATAAGGTAAACTCTGATAAGACAACTTTTGAGCATTTCACCCTTAGTACAAAAAAGCACAATATGAACCTGTTATACAATAACAATGCCTTACTTAGGACCGACTGTGCTACTTACCTCATGATATCTCTAGATTCCTAACTAACTTGGACTAAACATATTGCTAAAGTGGTCGAGAATGTAACAAGTAGACTTGATCAAGAAGAACTGCTGGTGTTAAATGGGGATTATCCCAAAGTGTTTTATTATGGAGTTACCGATCATATAGTGGATTCTTTTTGGACAGTAGTGCAATTAAGTGACATTTGCAAATTCATAAAACCATAATGTATAGAAAACAACTCACACACTACACGATTGAACAGAAACAAAGTTAATTTTTGACTCTTGGCTTTATTTTAAAATTTAGTCACATAATTTTTTCTTCAGCGCTGAGACGGGCTTTAATTACAAAAGAAGTTTAAATTGAAAAACCTTATTAATTGATAACTTACATTTTTACCAAAATCGGAAGGTAATTTTTTTTGTTACGTTTGTGATACCGCCCCCCTTTGGTGACCGTATCTTTGATTGTCAGCATGAGCTAGAGGTGTAGGGTTTACAAAAGGAATAGACATTTTAAATTTTTAATGTGACTTTATTAAGAATCGAACTTAAATGTCTAACAATTTAGATAAATTTAAATGAGGGAGAATCTAGAATGAACGAACACACGGTGATAGTTAAACCGAATCACGTAATTTAGACCACTTTCTCTATGTTATAATTATTATTACAAGTCCTAATATCAAATAATCAGTCCTACCTTAATCCAAACTAAGATTCGATCTCTATATGGAAACGTCTGGGTGCGCGTGCAATGGTATGCACCTTGTAGTAATAGCTGGGTTTCCAGGTAACTTTACGATAGGCTCTCAATTCATGCTTGAATCTCTTCCAAACATAACATTCCCCAAATTGCCATCTCGCTTACTGAAACTTCTATTCTTTTAAAAGCTATCTTATTTGCATTTCTTGTTCACATTTTGCTTCTTGGTTGGAAGAAAGTTGCCATTAATCTTGGCCACCAAAGAACCCAGAAGTTATGTAAAAGAAAAGACCCCTCCAAGAAGCAAAACGTGATTTATTCGAGGGTCTTAATGGCCCTTAAGAAATTGCGTGCCTAACTTTTTATTTCTTAATCTCCTCACTTTCCAAGTTTTATTTAAATATTAACTTTGAATTCTCATTTTAACTATATTAATTTTCAATGTTCAACGTAAACTTAATTTTTAATATTTGAACTCTTGACAGCCACAATAAATTTTACTCAATTAACTAGACCAACATTAACAGTTATGCATTTTAATCATGGTAGATTCTCACTTTTACATATGTGGGTATGCCTCATCTAAGCGGTAACCAGGGAAAAAAACATCCTTGACGTGGATGGAAAAAACGAGGTCGGCATACCCCTTAACTAACTTAACTCTACTTAGTTAATGTTACTTAAACTACTATAATGATCTTCATTTCTTCCAGTGCTTTTCCATCCATTTGAGATTACAAAAAAAAAAAAACTTTGAGACTCTTGGTTTTCAAATTGGAATTTTGGATCTGTCACCCTGAAATAAAAACTCTTTAAGTTACTTGGCAAAATCTATATTCACATAATACCATCACACTTCACAATTTTTATACATTATATATCACTTTCAAATTACAACTAGTTTTCATACATACACTTCATCTGGTCCTTCTGATAAACTTCCCATCAGTCACGCAGCGCCGTTAATGCTATTGTTAGTAACCTGTCTACGCTGCATTTCCCTGAACCAGATGTACATATTAATATGAAACAGTACAACAATATATATATACACAATATACAATTACAAACATTTTTCAATAAATCATTAAAACAAATAACCAAAGGAATTATTGCATCTCAGCAAAGTCATACATCGAAGTAAACAAATGCATAATTACAATTGTTTTTTTCATCAATTGAGAAAAAAAATTTTACTAGTCAAAAGTTCAAAAAAAAAAAAAAAATTAACCACATTTTTGTGTAAACTTTTGTTGGGTTATAATTTTTAAATACCGCCCGAGACTTCCTTCTCTGCAATAATTCTTCCAACCACTTGTTGGAGAGAATATAAACTGAAACGATACAACCTGATTTTTATGGCTTGGCGTCTCCTACTAGAACCTCCAAGGATAAGTTACTATTGGTCTTCGTTCCTCTTCTCATTTCTTGGCTGCTCTGTTGAGGATTTTCTTTTTTGTTGGTCTTCCTGCTCCCTGATGTAGGGTCTGTAGTTTTCTCCTCTGCTGTTCCTGGGTCGAACTGGTCTAGCTTGATTTGACTTCACTTTACTGGTTGGTCGGGACTCCGGATCTTGCTTCTTTCGCGGTCTGAGGTTGTACCTCTCTCTATCTTGAACTACTGCCCCTTCCGTTCGATTCCTCTTCCTACTTATATAAATTTTAGTGTTATCTGATGACAATGGTCTTTTATTTATTTTATGGTCTACACATTTCTGCAACTTTGTGGTCCACTTGACCAAGATCCATGCGATCGTTTATATCCTAATCTTTCCTGGCGCTTTCTTTTAATCTTTGTTTTATTTGAAAAAGAGCTAGATATTGATCTGATAAGTGATCCACGCTTATCGGCCCTACCTGTGTGTCTCTCATCTTGATTTGACTTAAGATTTATCCTTTTTTCCTCTAACTCACGCTTTACATCTGACCCCTTCTTCCTACCATATTGCGACTCATTTGATCTTCGTTGTACGCTTTCCCAACTACTAGTTTCCTGACGTGAACTAATGCTATCCGAGCTACCTGTTCCTATCTCAATCTCGTCACATTTCCTATGACCATATATTCTCACTTGATCGACATTGACCGTTAACCTTTTTTCTGACCGCCATATGATGACATTATTCTTTCTTACTTCTAAAGCACTATACGGACCTTCAAATTTTGGTGTGAACTTTGCAACAATTTTTTTTGTTGCTGAACTTAAAGAGTGCGTTTCTAACAAGACCCAGTCATTCACCTTAATTTGTACATCACGCCTGCGTCTATTATAATACTTCTCCCATTTTGCATGTTTAGCTTTTGTGTTTCGTCTAGCCTCATGAAACAATCTTTCAATATCTCCTACTGCAAACTCAGTTCCGTCCGATACCATAATTAATATTTGAAATGGAGTAATAAATTTTCGACCCAAAAATAATTCCGCAGGGGTTTTTCCCGTCATTTCATTCACTGCTGTACGAATAGCATAAGCAAGCTCATGTAAGAATTGGTCCCATGTAGCATGTTGATCATTTACATAATTTGCAATCATTTGCACAAGATCGCGATTCAAGCGTTCGGTTCTATTTGCCTGAGGCCCATATACAACGGTCTTCACATGCCTAATCTTTCACTTAAATGTTCAAAAATTTCGGATATAAATTGGGGACCGTTATCACTTATTAATTTTATTGGAGCTCCAAAACACGATATAAAATTATCAAAAAAAAAGTATCCGCTATTACACGAGCCGAGGTCTTTTTAAGAGGTATGATTTCAGCCCATTTGCTGAAATGATAGGTAATTACTAATACATATCGATTACGTCTCACTCTCGATGTAGGGTACGGACCTAACAAATTTAACGTAACTATCTCATTTGGATAATTTGATACAGTCGGATTTAATCGACCAGCTGGTAACGCGTTTTTATAATTATTAACTTGGCACGTATGGCATGTAGAGACATTCATCAATAAATTTTCTTATATATGGGAAATAAAAAACGTCCCTTATTTTATGATAAGTCTTAAAACGACCAAAATGACCCGCTATGGGCTTGTCGTGAAATTCTTTCATTATTTCATTCCTTTAAGACTTTGGAATGTATACTCACATTTCACCTAGTGAAGTCGCATATTTCGCATAAAATAACAAGCCTTCTATAATTTTGAAGTCTTTGGACCAATTCTCACATATCGTCGCATAACTGAGCTATCTTCCGGGTTTTCTAAATATCTATAGATATGACCTAATTCTGGGTCATTCTTTTGCTCTGTTATTAACTGTTCTTGCGATGTAAGTGCCAAATCTCTGATTATTGCACAATTAACTTTCTCTCTCATTATACTTATATTCTTGTAGATATCCCTATCATCATTTCTGCCATTATTTGGTTTACACCCAACTTCTGAATTTCTGCGATTATCACCAACATTAGACATCCTATGCTCATTCCAACCTCGTCTTTCCATATTATCACCATTCTGCAAACCCCACTGTGATACCGCCCCCCCCTTTGGTGACCATATCTTTGATTGTCAGTGTGAGCTAGAGGTGTAGGGTTTACGAAAGGAATATACATTTTAAATTCTTAATGACTTTATTAAGAATAGAACTTAAATGTCTAATAATTTAGATAAATTTAAATGAGGGAGAATCTAGAATGAACAAACACACAGTGAGTTAAACCAAATCACGTAATTTAGATCACTTTCTCTATGTTATAATTATTTTCCGCCTACTCTTCTAATAATATTACAAGTCCTAATATCAAATAATCAGTCCTACCTTAATCCAAACTAAGATTCGATCTCTATATGGAAACGTCTGGGTGTGCGTGCAATGGTATACACCTTGTAGTAATAGCTGGGTTTCCAGGTAACTTTACAATAGGCTGTCAATTCACGCTTGAATCTCTTCCAAACAACATTCCCCAAATTGCCATCTCGCTTACTGAAACTTCTGTTCTTTTAAAAGCTATTTTATTTGCATTTCTTGTTCACATTTTGCTTCTTGGTTGGAAGAGAGTTGCCATTAATCTTGGCCACCAAAGAACCCAGAGGTTATGTTAAAGAAAAGATGTGTGAGCCTGTCACACGGTGTAACATGTTTTAACTTCCACGTTTACATCATACATTAGACCTGTTATTGATTAGGATTCTGAATTTCTTGTTACTGCTTCTGACGGTGCATTGTCAAAGTAATGCATGTCTTATGAGTCTTTATGCATGTACATCAGGCCCATGTCACGCTATATTATCCAACTTTTAGGTCCATTATTTTTTAAGCCTAAATCGCTCATTTGTACAAACTTTTGCATAATTTTAATCATCCACTGACTATTTTCTCCCTACAGCTGTTATTTATTTTATATTCACAATGACTGAAAAATAATTAAGACGAAAAAAAAAAACAACCACACATTCATTGTTATTACGTTTTTAAAAAATCCATGACATTTATATATATATATCCTTTCTGCATATTGTATTTCATTAGCTGTTGGTTCGTTCCCAGCTCATTCATATACGCAGGTTTGTTAAGCGAGGTATTATTTTGGTATTTACTTGAATCTAAGCTGCAACCCTAATTCTCTATACATTTTTGAGAAAAAATTTTTAAAAAATGTGCGCAAGGCTCTATAATGTCTAATATTTAAGAATTTCTTTTAAAATTTTTAAGTGAGAATTAATAAGTTGATAATTTATTTATTTTATCAGTATTAAAATCTTTCATATACAGGCTTGAAACTATAATTACTCTAACCGTCATGTTTTGAAAATGATTTGTCACTCCCAGTGTCACTGATGACTTTCGAATTTTTGCCAGTGTCGCCATTTTCCCACACTGTGTCGTCTTCTGTGCCATCCAATGTATTTGTTATGCGACATTTTTTTTAAAGAATGTATTATAAAAGTGTGTAAAAGAATTTTTACAGGCAAAAACTATGTAATTTTGCTTATGCCATTGATGTATATTTTTGTCATCTATGTCAAATTTTTAGTGGCCGCTACTTTGTTTCTATTTTATTCTGCATATAAATTGAGTCTCCATTTTTAAACTTGTGTCAGAGTGAACTCGCCTTGATGCCATTACCAATATGTATTATCTTTTAAGTGATTAAAAGAAAGTTATATACAAAAAAAATTTTTAAATATGAACAAAGAACTATATTTAGGATAGACTGAATACAAGAGATAAACTGTGGAATGGGATAAGAACCATCGATGCTAGTGGCCAGAATGGATGGCCACATTTTATCTCAGTAAAAGGAGTGGGAACTCAATTTTCCCCATCCATCTAATGTTTTGCCTTCAATTCTAAGCTGCACCCGATTTTCAGAAGTATTAACAGTGGAAAAATAGTGTGACTTAGATTTGAGTAAATACTCTATTTTTCTTTTGCAACTTTTGGGAACTCAACTTGTTTTGTGCTTTGCACATTTTGTATTGCTGAACAATTTTTGTTGATTGCTACCATGGTGTTTAATGAAGGCAAAATATATCTTCAAACATATAAAGAATGTAACAAAAATGAATCCAGTTTTATAAATGCATCTCAAAAGTTGGGGGTGTGCATTTTGTGATGTATGCTGTACTGACATACATTTGTCGTAGTAGCGGAAATGATATAGCTCATCGTGCGAGTGTTTCAAAGCTCATCGCAAATGAGAAATAAAGTAGCAGTGGCTCAAAATTGGATTGTTTTTTCAGGAACAATGGCCAGTCAAAAGTAATCAAAGCTACAGTATTGTTGACATCTTTTTTGTAGAATATAATGTTCCATTTGATTGCAGCTGATTGAGCCAGTTCTTATTCTTTGAAAATGTTTTCAAAGTCTGATATATTATCAAGCAGTACTGATGTGCAAGGATTAAAACATCTGCTGTGATTAGTGAACTAGCTTCTTGGCTAATTACATTATTATAAATGAAACAAAGTCTTTTCGCACTAGGCAGCAATGATACAAACTACAAATCATATTCCGTTGTGTTTAATTTCACACTTGACTATGGATTCCATTGGAGGAATATAAAAAATAAGGGATACCCCCCTTTCGAACATTTAGATTTATTTATGACTTATAATTATGCAGTAATGCTGGGGAAAATTCGCAGTTGTTACATAAATGAAAAAAAGTCACAACTTCAAAAGTAAGAGTTGCTTGTGTCATTTCAAATTTGGCATCAGAAAAAAGGTGCTTCTTTATTTTTCAAAAGTTGAGGAGATGCTTGTAAAAATATATTCTATTTATAAAGCTTTCACAAAATTTGGGCAGTAAAAAAAGTCTCAAATTTTAAAGCATTCATGGGCTCAATAATTGTTGCTTAGTCATAGTTTTGAAGGCAACTTCTTCTAACTTAATTGTTAATTTCTGTATAATCTAAAGTTCAGCAATAATTTCAATGCATTTTTTTTTTTAATGAAAGCATCTTTACTGGAAAGTCAATTATTTTCTTGTATGTTGCTAAATATCCGATTTTAAATTTAAGTGTATACGAGTTTTTATAAATCAAGTTGATACAAAAGAGCTTCCTATGAGTACTTTTCTCATCAAATTTTGTTCACATTGTTTTTCTTTTTTAGATATTTTGTTATTTTCAAAAATTTGCATGCATGCTATTCTTACATTAAGAATAAGATAAATATAATTTGAAGTTTGCGATAGAGTTACAGAGAGTGGCAACTAGATTAAATGCTACTTCCACTCTAAATTATCTTCAAGGCAGATCTAATGAACTAAAAGATCATGAGAAACAGGAAATATAAATTAACATAATTTTCGTAAAATTAATCATTTACTTATAAAAGTAATACAATTGTTGATTTTGCAGAAAAAGGAATAGTATCATTGAGAGAACTCTGTATAGCATATGCATTCTATTGTAATGATTTGCATTCTTATGAAGAAATTTTGTCAGTGATAGGAAAAGGTTATTTTTTAGTTGTCTTCATTGTAAGTGATATTGGCAGAGTAAAAACAGAAACTACTTTTCCTAACTGTGTAATGGTATCATAAAGAGCATTATTCGGAATCTAGCTGATGGGGCAGAAAAAATTGTCTTACTTTTGATTCTGTACATCTCATGAAATCTGTACAAAATAACTAGTTGAATCAGAAAGATATGGATTCTTTAATATATCCTGATATTTCAAAATTTTCTCAAATTTTAAAAGCATCTTTTTCATCATTTGTTAAAATTTACTATGAAGAAATGAGCAGTATACGATTAAATTAGCTCCTAAAATATTTTTTTTAAATGTTGAGGTAAGCTATGTGTGACTGTACTTAATAGATAAATTAGACTATATCTCCAGTAATGTGTGTATATTTAAAGACACTGAATATTCATCAACCATATTTTAGGCAAATAAAGTATATTAAAAAACCGACTTTATATAAGGTCAAAATCTTAGATTGGAAGATAGTTTTCTCCTTAATATGTGATAATACATTTGCTTTTTTTTTTTTTTTTTTAAAAATTTTTTTCCAGGGGTGGATTTATTAAAAATTAAAAAAAAAAAAAAAAATGAGAAAGTTGTTTGAGCAAGGAAACTTTTTGCTTTGAAGCATATCATAAATACCATCTCCCAATTGCAATAAAGTATCTTTTGACAGAAACAGAATTTCAAAAAATAATTTAAAATGCCAAATTGATAATTTGAAAGCCTTATTTGGACAATACAGGCAAATGTCTGTTTATTATGCTACTGTATAGGAAATTCTGTAAGCTGAAAAAAATTATGCAGTAAAATTGTATTTATCATCTTTGCACAGATAAATATGGCACTGTTTCACTGGAAAATTCATTCAAAACATTCAAGTGAGACATTTAATGTTAAAGTGGACATTGAGAATTTCAAAGAAAGATATGTATCAATATATAGAAATGGTTCAAATAAGTAAGATGATATTTCAATAGAAGAGTTTCAAGTTTAACATACTTCTGTGTCTAATGTAATGCAAGAAAAGTTTTCCTTCAGATTATTTCTAGTTACATTATTCTTTCATGTAATGTTTGTATTTTAAAATTTAGAATATATTTTTCATGTATATTTACTTCGGTATCTAAACCTTGTTTGCATCATTTTAATACTTCTATATATTTTTGCATTCATTTTATTATGAATCTTAATCTTTTGTTCTGATTCATTGATTTTGTAAGTATAAAAAATGCCATTTCAGAAAAAGAAACTCCACGATAGTTTTTAACTGTATGTGGGTGTTTTTTTTTTTTTAAATTAAAATGCCTCTGATGTTTTATTTTCCATGTTTTCTTTGTTAAGTACATATTTTCCTTTGATTTTATTTGATTGATATTTTATTATAGTATCAGTTTTATCTTGGATGTTTTCCTATGTTGTTACCGGCCTTTCCTTTCCTTTTTCTCTGAAGTTCGATATCCATTTGATGTATTAATGCACAATTTTTATAAGAATACATCCTAAAAGAGAACTATAAAAAGTAATCACAATATAAATGTGCAAATAATCTACGACTTTAAAAGAAATAAGTATCATAGGCTTAACATTCCCAAAAGTGAGTCCAAGTGATAAACTGTTCCCCTTATCCCGACATCATCATGAAGTTGTGGTCTTATTTTTCTAGATGGCCTTTTACAAACTCACTCTCTCCATGTAGCTCTTCAGTGAGGTTTTTTTTTTACTGACAAACTGAACCACTTTAGCTTGACTTTCATTTTATGAAGCTAATTTCATTTTTCAGTTTGTTGTTTTCAACTATGGGGGGTCACTTGCAAATATCCTCAATAATCACTTTTCTTTGTTGTTGCACATTGAGCAACAGTATTTAAAATTCAAAATTATTTATTTGAATTGGTTGCTGTAAATACTTGCTCAGATTTATAATAATTATATTTATGTTGTAAAACTATTTTGAACATTTCATAAAACTTATAATAAAAACATTCTTCAGAGATTGAACTTTTATGAAAGAAATCTCGGAGAATTTTTAAATTTACTTATTTTCATACAAAATTTAAACTATGAATCTGGGAATGTAATCAGAACAATGCATAAGGTTTTGTTACTTTACACATAATATTTGAGAAGTTAAATTTGAATTTTTTTTCATTAATGTGTATTATATATTGGTCAATACAAAATGACTTATAAAAAATTAAGAATGATTTCAGTTTATAAGTAGTACTGAACCCTCGTGTTTTTTTTTGTTTTTGTTGTGGTTGGAAATATTATTGTTACTATTATTTGTGTGTGTTTAAAGAAAATCAAACAAATTTGATGAAAAATGTTTGTGTTTTAATGTAATGTGTTACCTATCTGAATAAAATAAAGGAATTTTTACTAGCTAAGGATGATCTTCTAATGTCAACCCAAAGTTGCTGTGATCTTATACTTTATCTCTGAATAAGATCTCCCTACAGCAAAGAATTTCCACTGTTCTTGATTGGCTAATATTTTGTTTTAACACAAATAATGGTGGTTGGAAATTTACTACTTTTGGTTGTACTTTTAGAATAAGAAAATGCAAAAAAATTTTTGTCATATTACTAATGTAATATGAATGGGCCCTTCTCCTTCTCCTCACAGCCATTTGAAATTTAGTAAAATTAGCACGCCTGAAAGCTTGAGGAATTTTTTATACTAGTTGGAACTAAGCTAATTTCGTTTGCTGTGTTTTGTGTGTTTATACCTTTTTTTTTTCTGGTTTTAGCCTGTACGTCCCCTCTTCAATTCCAAGAGTGGCCAGGCTCAAGTGCGGGCTCCCTCTGGCTCCCAGGTGTCTGGTGCTCCTCTGGGGGCCCACTCCTATCGGCCACAGGGCTGTGTAGGGACTTACAGATACAACATACCACCTGCCCCTCCACCCCCCTATGCCTCTTTTCCTGCTGTCACAGTGAGTAGTAGATCTATTAAACTTGTTTTTAATTTTCTAGTTTTTCCCCTATAAATCTATTAACAGGTTCCTAATGGATCAGGCAAACAAAGCAAGGTGAAGGATAAAGAAATGCTTTCTCTGACACTTATAATATTGTTAAAGTTCATGAAAATCACCCTTTTTTCCCACTCATGAAAAGTGAAAGCATTAATGTACAATTAATGTTAAGTTTTATCTTTTGCTTTTATATTCTAAAGATGAATTAAATGGTTTGCATCAACAATTTTTTTATTTAATGAAATCAGTGTGTGTTTAATAAATGACTACTTAAGAATATAGTTACAGAAACTTGCAGTTTAAAAAAATAGATATTTTTTATTTAAAAAAATTAAAATGCTATTTTGGTTTCTTTAATGACAAATTTTTCCCAAAACAGAGATTGATTAGCTTTTGGTATTTCAAAACTTATAAGAGTTTATTTTATTTATTTATTGTTATTTTAAAAAGTATAATAAACCAAATTTTAAAAAAAAATTGTGATCTATTGCTTAATTTTTTGGTTTAAATAATTTTAGATTAGGAACCCAAAAATACTTTCATAAAAAATTATACTGAAATGTTGTACTCTATTTTATTAGAGATAACATGTATGAATAAGGATTTTAATAATCATGCTTGTTTTAAAATATTAGAATGAATAAATTTTTCTGTGGGTTGTATATTAATGATGAACCTAAAAAAAATAATCAATAACTGTCTGATTTTTTTGTTTTATATTGTATATTTATTTTAAAATCTGGGGATTTTTCCATTATTCAGTTAATTTTTTTAAATGCATAAAAATATTAAATTGAGATTTCCACTTGAAATAGAAAGATTTTTTAACTTATTATTTAATAATATTAAAAATATCTTTATATGTTAAGCATTATGTTAAACATTATGGATGCAATAATTATCATGACCACTTTGCAATATTGGAAAAGTTTGGTAGCTTTTTTGTCAGAGAAGAAAAATGGAAGATAAATTTATAAAGAGAAAAATTATTTATTATGTGCTTACATGGTTTTATAACTATTTTAACATTTTAGTTGCTAATTAAAAATTTTATGCTTTTAAGCAGGATTCTGCAATTCTATACTGGTGGAAATTTCAGCAAACCAAATTTAATAATCTGCGTATAAATCGTATAGATGTGATAAAAGGCAGGTTTTCGAATCCAATCAACCATTTCCGATTCCAAATGTGTTTAATATGGTCTTTAACTTCTCATTTTGAAAACACCTGTTTCATGAAATATTTCATAGCATGTAAATTTAAAAAATTTCACTTCTAAAGTACCCTACCCCTTCTAATTTAACAGTTTGATTTCTAGAAGTTAAGTTCATATTGAATTAGGTAAATATATACGTATATTTAAGTATATATGTGTGCATGTGTATCAGTTTTTCCACCATTCTTCTGTGGTTATTCTTTTTACTTCACACTATGTGTTTATAAATCATGTTTTCTTTTTTAAAAAAATCAAATACTCAGCAAATGTGTTCTGGGCTAAATAAAGTGATTGAGGAGGTGTTTTCAGAATTTGGGGACAATTATAGAGACACCAGTGGTGTATATTGAGAGCAGTGCTCTTGGCATCATTATGCTGTTAAAAGAAGTTGTCTCCACTATTCAAATTTTGGGTGGATAATTTAAAATTTCTCTTTAAAATACTTTAATAGAGCTCATGATTTTTAATACCATCAAAAATTACCTAATTCTGAGGCCGATTTACACCCCTACACAAGAACACTTCCACCTCCAGGGTTCATTCATCCAACCAGATTCTTTGGATTGAGTTTCAGAAAATTCAAAATTACAGAAAATTCAACATTTTTGGTCCGATGGGCATATAATAGTTTTTAAATGAAAAAATGAGGATTTTATGTGAAACAAGAGCTCCTCCACCTGCATGCTTCAGAATGGAGGTGTTCTGGAGATGATTTCATTTTTTAACAGTATAATGACGCTAAGCGCACTGCTCTCAATGTACACCGCTGGTGTCTCTATAACTGTCCCCAAATTCTGAAAACACCTCCCCAATCACTTTATTTAGCCCAGTTGAACACATTTGGTGAGAATTTGGTTTTTTAAAAAAAGAAAACATGACATATAAACACATAGTGTGAATTAAAAACAATCGCAAAAGGATGGTGAAACATCGATGCAAAAGTTACAAAAAACTTATTGAATCTATACCTAGGCATTTAAAAGTTGTTGTGAACAATAAAAGATATACTACTAAGTACTCTAAATTAAGAAAGAAATACAATATTTAAAGCTATGTTGAGATTTTGGTTAAGTGTACAAAGACTTTTGTGGTTTAAATTTTTAGTAGTTTTTTTATTATTAATTTTTAAAAATAATAGTTATTTTTTTTTAAAAAAAAAATTGATTATGTCATTTTATTAAGAACAAGTTGCAGATAAAAAATTACAATTACAATATATTAATTTTTATTAGTCGAAAAAATTAAATTCTATTGGAAACTGCAAGTTTTTTGAATGAACACTTTTGTGGTCAACTGTATGTATGTGTGTGTGCATATATATATACATACAGTGGTGGCCAAAATTGTGGACACTTTTTTAAATTGTTAGTTTTTTTAAGTTTGTATGCTTATATAGAAAATTTTACGTTGTACAAAATGCTAAGTATTTTATATGATTTTAAAGGGAATTTAATACTGATTTCAATACAAAAAACAAAATCAAATATTTGCAACACAAAAAAAGTTATGCTGTAATAACTGTCAATATACATTAGATACTGATGATAGCAGTGAGTTATCAGAACTTAGTGAGGTTACCTTTATTCTTTATTATAGCTTCAAATTGATGTTTGATTGAGCTGAAAATAGCTTTAAGCTCTTCCTTAGTTATTACATGATGCCAGGAAACAATTATATCCTTAATTAGTTCCTTTTTATTTCATGGGTACCTCATTCGGACGAGAGTTCAAATAGTGCCACAAGTTTTCGATAGGATTGAGGTCAGGACTGTTTCCTGCCCAAGACAACAACTCAATGATCTTAGAACGGTACCAGTCTTTCAATTAGTTTACTGTGTGACAAGGAGCAAAATCTTGCTGAAAAATAAATGTAGCATTGTTGGTAAAAAGATTCCTGATGGAAGGCAGAAGTGTGGGTTCTAGAATGGTGTCAATTGTTTTATGACATTCAGTGTCCCATCGCTGATATGCAGGCGACCGATACCATCTGCTGATATTCATGACTAAGTGTTAAAACTATGTAGATACTTCACAGTTGTCTGGATGCAGTCAGGATGTAGCATTTCTGCTATTTTATGTCTTGCATATTTTAGGCTTTTACTACCGAATAACGATATTTTAGTTTCGTCCCTCTATATAATTTGTGACCAATAATCATTTGTCCAATTAATATGTTCCATTGTCCACTGTAGTCCCTTTCAGCACTGCTGTAAGTTGAGATATGGCTTTTTTCGTGGAATTCTACCTTTAAGTCTTACATCTGCTTGTTTTTGAACTGGCAGAAAGACCAGCATCACTCAGATCACTTCTGATGGATGTGCATGAAATTCTTTTATCTCTGAAACATAGTATTTTTGTTCTTCGGTCATTAAAAGATCTGGTGCTCCTTTTTCGGCCATTTCCTGCTTTTTTAAAAAAAAATTTTTATTAAAATTTTCTCCTGACATCTTAAACAAAACTCAATCTCCAGATGTAGTCACTAAATTACCCACCTGTTATGTAATTTTAACAAAGGAAATACCACTTTCTCGTCGCACATGTGTCCAATCTACTATTTTATTTGATATCATTGCTTTTTGACTAAATATCATTGTTATCCTGCCAGAAAACAGTCCTGATCTCAATCCTATCGAAAACTTGCGGCACCGCTTGACAACTCTTGTCCGAATGAGGTACCCATGAAACAAAAAGAAAGTAATTGAGGGTATAATTGTTTCCTGCCATCATGTATTAATGAAGGAAGAGCTTAAAACTATTTTCAGCTCAATGAAACATTGATGTGAAGCTGTAATAAAGATTTAAGGCAACCTCACTTAAGTTCTGATAACTCACTGCTATCATCAGAATCTAATGTATATCGACAGTTATTACAGCCTAACTTTTTTTTGCCTTGCAAATATTTGAATTTTGTTTTTTTGTATTGAATTCAGTATTAAATTCCCTTTAAAACCATACAAAATACTTAGCATTTTGTGCAACGTGAAAAGTTTCTATAAACATACAAACTTAATAACCTAACAATTTAAAAAAGTGTCCACAATTTTGGCCACCTCTGTGTATATATATATATATCTTATATGTATGTGTGTGTACAGTGAAATCATTTAACACATTCATGTTAAAGGACATTGCAGAAAAAAAAAACATATATTGAACAAAATTAAGAGTTAATTTTATTTACGTAGATATTTATGTATACAGTAGAACATCGTTTATCTGAATCAATTTTGACCAGACACCATTCAGATAACCGAATGCGATCCATGCAGTATATGAAACCGGACTATACGAATATTGAAAATCATATGTGGGAAACGTGCTTGAAGAAAAAGTAAAGTAGGTGCAAAATGTTGCAATTTTACCTTTATTGTGGAAAATAATCACTTATTTTTCGCTATACCATTTTAGGCCTTCATTTTTTCACTGCAATATCTGATTCTTTTGAGCAGCAGTAGTTAATTAGGACAGCACTCTGATTGTTTGTACCACTCCATAGCTGTCTAATGCAGAGAATGCATCCGTATTTGATAGACCCTTGCTACTTTCGCTGTTGTCCTCGTCTTCATCTGTTTCATTGTCGACAAGATTGGATTCTTGCATGGAAGTCAAAATCTTTTCATCATTTAGCATTTGAAATTCACAGTCTTCTGCATCGCATGCCATCCAGGTTCCTACATCTTCATCGCATTCTTGAAATCCTGGGATCGATTGCACAAAGTCTGTAATTTCCTCCCTGTGGTTGTCATTGAAATCTTTTTCGGCTTCTAAATCTGGCCACAGCTTATTCCATGCATTTTTCAGGCTCTGTCTTTCGAGCGAGTCCCACTCTTCGGCTAACATGTAGCAGGCGTCCTTCATATTGAGCTCTTTTCAGCAAAAGTAGCAACACTTTCTTCATCGTTTTCTGCCAGAAGTAACCACAAAATTTATTTCCTATAAATTCTCTTCAGCTTTTCAATGACGCCTTGGTCCATTGGTTGAACCAGCACAGTGATGTTTGGTGGAAGATACATCACGCCAAAGTTGTCATCAATTGCATTGAATTTCGACAGGTGGGTGACAGAACACATTATCGAGAATTAGTAAAACTTTGCCTGTTTTCCCTTCACATTCATGAAGTTTCTTGACGTTAGGAATGAAGTCTAGAGTACCATTCAGAAGAAAGGGCCACCATGCACTCTTTTGTGCCTTGTAAAGAGTTGGAAATCATGAAACATTTTTGAAGCAGCGAGGCTTCTTAGATTTGCCAATCGCAAGCAATGGCAAAGAGTGTGTTCCACTAGTGTTCGCACAAACCATGGCTGTAACACGTTCCTTGCTGACTTTAAAACCTGGTGCTGTGTATTTTCGTTTTGAAGCCATTGACTTTCTCGGCAGAGCCTTCCAATTTACTTCAGTCTCGCCTATGTTGTAAACGTCATCTCTGGAGTAACCTTTTTCTTCCACACTTTGCAAAATATTTTCCTTAAACTTGTTTGCAGAATTCTTATCGCCAAATAATGATTCGCCTTCAATCTGCAGTTCCTGTATCCCGTGGTGCGGTTTAAACTTCTTTAACCAACCAGTGCTAGCTTTGAAATCAGCTGAACCGCCTAATTTCTCGTTAAGTTCCAGAGCTTTTTTGCACATGAAAGGACCCAATATTGGGTCCCCCTTGCTCCTTCTTTGGGAAAACCACAAGTAGAGTGCAGGATCAAGAAAAACATTGTTTGCTTCCCTCATGGTTTTCCTTTTCTTTGAGCCATCTTCTGAGTCAAGTTTTGATGCAAAATTTAAAATGTTTTCTCAGCTTTTTTTTTTATCTCAGAAATTGTTGGACTTTCCTACATTATAAAACTGTATTAGAAACACTCCACTTTCTTCCTTTGCAAGACGGTTCAATATTTCAAGCTTTGTCTCGTATGTTCCAAGACATTGCACTTCCGTTTTGAATTCAAAGCCATAACAGTTCACAACTCAACAAAAGAGCACTTATACACACCCTCACTTGGAAACAAATTGACCTAATATTCTGCACAAATGTTTACCAGATTATACCACTGAAATTCTCCAAATATCCCTGACCTAGAGTTCTCCCGTCACTTATAAACTCTTGCGAAATAACTGTTGAACATTGCACTGTTCGAAAATGTATTCATATACAGTTGAAGCAAAACTTTCCCCTTTTTTGTCTAGGCTGGTGCCAGCTCGCTCTCTATTAATTTATTGCTTTGATAAAAATAGTATAATCACTATTTTTTTAATTTCAGAATAAAACTAGATTTCAAAATGAGATGTTGATACTATTGATTTTTTTTCACAGCACATGTAGTTGAAAAAAGGAAAAACTGGTTCGGATATTTGTTGCTCCGGATAAGTGACGTTCTACTGTACATGTATTTAATAAAAATCAATGAAACAAAACATTCACAAAAACTTAATGAAGTTTAATACAAAATTCTCAAGTTTTTCGAAAAATAATTTGATAATTTTCTTTGCATTATTTTTTGTCAATAAATTGTTAAATGTATTCCATTTTGTTATTCATTTCACCATTGGAAAATATGTCTAAACAACTGCGATTACTTTTCATGGTGTTCCTCAATTCGGATGAGGTGGGAACAGGAACTGCATTATTCATTTTATTTTTGTCGCCGGAATCTGCCTCAATGATATTTTTTTAGCTTTGAACAAACTCCAAAATGTCATAATCAGGGTTGTACACACTTTATCATCATTTACTGCAACGAATTTTTCTGATAATACCATAAAAAGGCCAATAATACAGAAGCTTTCTCAAACATTTCAATAAGTGGTCATTCCTAGAAGCATAATTTTTTCACATTAAGCAATGTTCGTTTCGTGTTAAGAGGGAAAAAATGCATGAAAATACATAGTATTTTGTCTTATGTGTCTTTGTGCTAAATGTATTTCACTGTATATGAAAATAATGGCATGAAGGCATTCACTCTAGTAGAATTTCAAATACCATATTTAGTCAAGTCTAAGCCACCATCGATTCATAGTGCACGTTAATTCTCTTGCCATTTTTGAAAATTTTGCAAAATGTTCATCGATATCTGATTCTTAATTTTTTTAAAAACATTTTAATGAGAAATCATAGGAAGTTAATCAATTTTACCAGTATTAAAATCTTTCAAATACATACATGAACCAATATTAACTGTCAGTATCATATGCTTGGAAAGTGATAGAAAGCAAAAGAATTATTAAAGACTGTTGAACATTTACAAGCACAAATTATATCATTTTGTTTGCACGATTGACATATATTTGTTCCATTCATGCCAACTTTTCAGTGGGTGCTGCTCTGTTACCCTTTTTTTTTATATAAAATTGCCTCCCTTTTCTTACTTGCATCATAGTGAACTTGTCTCAATGCTAATGCAGATAGCTTTGATGTTTAGGAGATTAAAAAAGCGTGTACAAAAGGAAAAAAAATTCCCAAATACGAGCAGGCAGCAATGTTTAGGGTAGACTGAATATTGGAGATAAACTGCAGAATGGGTTGTCACTGATGTAAGTGGCCAGAATAAGCAGCTACATTTTTCCTTTTGAAAGAGGTAGAAAATCAATTTTCCCCATCCAACAAATGTTTTGCCTTCGATTCTAAACAACACTCGATTTTCAGTAGCATTAACTTTGGAAAAATAGTATGGCTTATAGATTTGTGTAAATACAGTAGTAAAAAAATATATGGTTCCTGATTTAAGATTCATAAAGTTTCAGTTTCCAAATAACTAATTAAATTTTTTTGCATGGAAAAATGCAAACAATTATGGTTTCTAGGCAGATAATAAATTGTGTACTTTGAATAACTTGATTATCACAATGTTCGTCGCACTAAAGAAATCTTAGTTTAATGTAATTGACCTTGGTAGAGTAATTTTTAAAAATTCAGAATTTCATAATTTTACAGGTTTTTTCATTAAAATATATAGTTGTCAAATTTTTTATTGTATTTTAATTAATGCGTGATACAGCTGAGGTGCTAGTTGATACAAAAGTTCCATATCTGAAGAATCATTTATAACTCTGATTTCTACTTTATTATTTCCTCTTCTGCATAACATTTGCGCTGAAATCACACTTCCTAATCTTAAAAGTGCTTTTCAATCAGTTGTTGAGCATCATCTCACATTTGTATATCTAGATAATCTTAATTTCTAGGCTCATTAATACAAATTTGTGCAGTGTTTTAGCTTGATTCTTTTTATTCATGATTCTGTATTTCCAGATTTCCATACAAATATTTACTAGTATTTAAATAAATTGCGAGTATTAAGACACTCTCTCAAATGGCAGTCTTTAGGTATTTATTATGATTATAGTTCATATGCCAAAAGAGGCATTACATTTAGCTTTAAACAACCAGGTATCATTACAAAATAGTGGAAGCATGATGGCAGGTGAAAATAAAAGTTAAATAACTCTTTTTGATCTTGCTGCTGAATTTGAAACAAGAATTTCTTTGCAAACTCTATATAAACACTGGGAAAGACACCACTTTATATCAACAGTAATTAGTAATATGTATCCATAAATTTGTACAAGAACAGTCTTTCATGGAATTGATCATTTTAGTGATTGGTTCCAACTAGATTCTTGATGTGCCTCATATAAAGATACTGGCCGACTTATTGATGTATTCTAGTTATTTATTCTTTTTTTAACATGAAAGGAATATACCACTGCAAAAGTGAGTAAGACAGTATTTTGAAGAATTATATGTCTTGAATGCAAGTTCTTTGAAGACTGTATTGTGCTATAGAGAGGTCCTCAAATTTTATGTATGGTATTTTTGAGAGGATACCAAGTCATGCAATATTGAGCCTGTGGGTATTTCCTTTTGTAAGAAAATATTCTCTATATGGCACAGACCAAACTTATAAATGTGTAGAAAATCCTCGAATAAAGTGTGCTTGAGATGCTCTGGAAAATTATTATGCAACACAATGAAAATCCAATTTTTATTAAAAGTCATGGGTTTGTGAAACATATTTTGCTGAATGAAAACTTAGTGCAATGCTTACATTATCATTCTGAGGGGTGACGCTTTTTATTGATGCATCGGATTTAAATTGCTCTGAATCAAATTTCTGTATGATAAAACATTAGCATTTTATTCATATTTTTTGCTATGTAATGTGTCATATAAAACATTTATCATGATGCTTCATTGAAATAAACCAATTATTTTTCCATACTCTAAGTTTTGTTACCTTAATTTTCAACATTGTTGTATTAGGGTATATCATTAATTTAAGGGTTGCATAGTCCTGGAGTAATTGAAATTTGAGACATTGAAAAAACAAATTAAAATTCTGCTAAAATAAAAGGTCTTGTTATTGGGAGAACGTATTTATGTATATCATACATAAAAGGCCTGTCATTTTTATATGCTTTAACTACCTATAACACAGATAATACCTTCACCATATTTATCAAAGTACATGGTTCTGTAGATCTTTGGATATTCTTGTTTGACAAGATAGAGCTTATGTTTTGTGGGAGTTATTCATATTGTATGATTGTGATTTAACAGATTTGTGTCAGCATTAATTTTCATATAGCTCTAGTTAAAGTCCGAATTTCTGATTCTATAAATATTTGAAAAATATCCCTTCAAGATGATTGTGTTTTTCATTCTATCTTTTATGTGAAAACTTTTTGACATTGCACTAAAATGAGAGCTTTAAAAAGGATTCATCTCAATACTTGATAATCCGATTTGTTACATGGCATGTATTGTACAAAGAAAAGCATCAAATCTCGGAGAATTAATAACTCTGATGTTTAAATCCTTTTTTTCCCCTCCTTCAAATTTTTTATTAAAAAAATATTTATCTAGTTATTACTAATTAGAACTATGAGAACAGCATTATTTGTTTGTAAATTGCATACTTATTGTGCTGATTGCAGTAATTAAAAAATATTGATTTTTTTTTTTCCCGCACAATTGATGAAGACCTGTATGCTAGTGTATTAGTTTTGGTGAATATAAATTTTTTTTAGGAATGCATTTTAAAATAATTTTTAATGTTTTGTCATTAGTGAAACTTAAAAAAAAAATGTGTAAGAAGTAAGGAAAAGAAAGTCCTTCACATCTTTTTTTTTTATGGTGGTTAGTAAAATTTAAGAATTTTATCAATGAGATCAGTTTCTTCCATGTGTTGAAAACGAAAAATATTATCTGAAATCTTTGTTGAAGAATTTATTTGAATTATTTCACTACAATAATTAGTTCTTGTAATTTTTTATTACATTCATATGCATGGTTTCTTAATTGTATTATTGTATTTTATTTTTTATGTTAACATCCAATGATTTAGAATTGAAATTTCAGTTTTTTATTTTTAAGTTTTATTTTGTAGTAATATGTTTCATTAAAAATAAACAAGACACATTTTTTGTCTTTTCATATTGAAATGAAAGTTATTTTCCTTTCATAGAATTAAATATATGTAAAAAATCTCTTATAAAATTTAATAATTATTATCCCAAAAAAAGTAATTATAGTTTTCTTTAGTGTTATTTTCGGGCTACGTTCTTTATCTACTGTCAGTGAAGGAATTTTTCCCATTCATGTAGTTCGGCAGCCGACCTGCATTTCTTTCCTCAATGAAGTGTGCAGTGGCTTGGGAAGGGGGAAGGGTGACCGGGCTATGCTTCTTGAATCGTCGCGGCTTCCAGTGTATCCTGTTTCTTCTGCCCTTTTATATTTTGCAGTTATGTTCACGTAATCTATGCGCATTTTGCGAAAGACTGAGATGGTTTAAGGAAGTGTTTGTAAATAAATCATGCAATCATTAGAGTAGAACAATTCATGCTTGATTAACCCGTTCGTAATATTTCTTTCTTTTCTTTTCTTTTTTTTTTCTTGTAATGATTTGCATAAAAATAGTCTCGTTAATATTTAAAAAAAATTGAACTTTTGGGAAAACCAACGTTGTAATAAGAAAAGAAAAAAATCAAATCTCTTATCTAACATTAAACGATATTGACGCTTAAAATGTTTTATTGCTTTACGTTTTTAAATTGTATTGATAAAAATGTAGTGTGATTCGTTTAAAAATTTGATTAATATGTTTGTAGTTGTTGGTAAAGTGCCGAGTATTTCTCATAAATAAATTGTCATAAACTCTCCCCAATCCCAATAGTTTTTAAAGAATCGTTTGAATTCCTGTCGGCAGATGGCAGCACGGCCTTCTCTCCGTTCCCGTGACCGCCTTCGCATTGCATAATCTGCTCATTTCAATAGAGTAGTTGAGCGGCTGAAGAACCTTTGAACAGTTTTTAGTTGTCGACGTATTTGTAAGGGATTCTTACAATCTTGAATTGGAGGTGGTTGTGAGTACGAAAAGGGTCGGTCTTTCAAGTGGGCGTATCCCTTCGTCCAGTGGTCGTCTACCCCTCCTCATCCTTCCCCTGTCGAACGGGATCTGATTAACATTCTTCTCCATGGTGGAATGTCTTCTTTCTACACCATTTTGTGTCACTTTCCTCCAGCGATGTTTCTCTTGCTTGAACGATAGCTGTCGCTGGCAGAAAGTGGTTGATGGGTGAATTGTTGACCAATGGATTCTGCAATCGACTGGTGATGCAACAGCGGCCCCGCGACCCCCACTTCCGCCGTGGATACCCCACCCGAAAGGTAAGTGGTGATGGGAGGGGAGGAGGAATACAATCTTTCCCTGAACGATATACATCTGAACTTACCTTTTTAACAGTAGAGGAAAGTGGCACCCGCTTGGCATATAAACGAAAATTTCCCACTTTCATATCAGTTGATTTCCCATTGTCAATGTCTGATAATTTTTCCTTTTAATGATAATTAACAACAGAATAGGAAAGGTTTTTAATGTCAAAAGTACTTGGTTTTGGAATTGAAATTTGAAATGGGCTTGATAAAATGTCATCTGAGGGGGGAGGGGGAATCTGAATATTTGTAAGTATTAATACTCTAAAATCTGTTTTTTGAGGGATTCAAATTGCCAAAAAATTGTCTGTATTATTTTTTTGTTTAGATTACGGGAATATCTATCACAGAAGTCTTTATTTGTTGATCCATTTTTTCCCCATTCACTGTTACACAAATATGAATAGCCTGTACTCTTACATTAAATTATCTCAGAATTAGAGAATACCTTTTTTGTGTATTGTTTTCCTTTTATTCATTTTCATGTGTGAAAGCAATTGATTTTTTCTCGCTTTGAAAATTGTTGGGGGGATACAGTTAAAATTTAAGGATACATTGGGGTGGTGTAATGTGTGTGTTGAATTGTTGAAAGCGATTTCTTAAGAATTAATTGAATTGAATAAACAATGTCTTAAAATATGTAAGATTCAAAGGAAATATTGAGTACTAACTGATTTCTTTACAAAACTTTTGTGTTGAGACCTGTTTTGAATATGAAATTGCTCATATGAAAAATTCACCTGTACAAATTAGTATTTACTAATTTAGCATTATTTATTTTGGACTCCTCAATTGAATGACTAAGCTTATCTTGTTCTGGGATATTCTGATTAAATTTTTGACTAGTTCCCTGCAAAACAAAGCTCCACTTGTTGATTGAAATCTTATAACTATTTTTTTCAAATAGTGTCATATTTTGTAATCTTGCTGTATGAAGTTTTGTAACATTTGATTGTTTGCATTTATTGTAATCCTTATTGATATTTTAAGTGCAGAATAAATTTTTAAAAAATTAAATTATGGTGCTGAATTTCTTTTGGGGTATTTTATGCACATTTCCTTATATTTTTTAATATATATTAGGAGTTGTAATACTGTGCATTATATGATGAACAGTGGTCACAAAGACTTTAGATTAAACAAAGGGCATTCATAATTAAAAGAAGCTGAAAAAATATTAATACATCCCATTTTCATAATAGCTATTTTCTTAATGTTAATACAGTTACAGTTAATATCTTTATTAGGGATTTAGAGCAACAAAGGCCATTATCCCATGCAAAACCATCAAATATGAATAGGTTAGTTAATGTCAAAATATTTCATCTTCTGAATAAAAAACCTGAATGTTGATCTGTTTGATATAGCTTTCTCCAGTAACGCTTTAAAGGTGATATTGCAACTAGGATCAATTTTGCGAAAAACTTTAAGGTGATTTTGAGGATGAGTTTATCTATCGCTCATCTGAATAGAATATGCTCCAAGTCATTTAAACGATTACAAGAACTGCACATTGCTTAATGTTTATTCTCTATTAAAAAAGCAAAGCAAAAAATTGCTTTTACAGCTATGAAACAATGTTGAAGTATTTATCTTTTAGAAAGAAATTTTAATCCTTGCTTTAATCAAATTTTGTTAGAAAATAAACTTATTCTATACTTGTTACACATTTTTAGATGCCTTGTATTTTATACATTCAATTTGACTTTCTTAATAATATTAAAAGATTATAACTTTTCTTTCTTTAAAATAAAAATGAATCACATGATATACTTGGATACATTTATATGTGTAAGTATTATAAGTAATTTTGCCTGTTTGATACAGTTAATTTTTTCTAAAACTTGTAAGATTTGATTTTCCCCTGGACTTCTTTATATTTTTATTTTGGGTTTTGTCAACATTTTATTCATAACATGCACTTATTTACTGAATGAACTTAAGCCTCATGATTGTGGATGACTTGATGTTTTTAATTAAAAGTATCATACCATTTTAATTAAATTAAACAATATTTGGTATGATTCTGTTTGTAGCTTTAAATTTTTTGTATGTTTGGAATTTTTTTGATTTGTGATAATATTTTTGTAATTGACTTTTTTTTAAAAAAATTATGTTTCATTCAGTATACTGTCATTTTTTCAATTGTCATTGCTTTTCTGGATTTTGTTACAACAGAAACTGTTCTTGTTAATGCCTTTTTTTTCTGTCATGGGTATCTCTATATTAATGTATTTTCCTTTTGTCATACTTCAGTAAGTAACAAAATATTTCATTAAAGTTCTACTTTTAACCAAAATTAAATAATTTTCTTTTAAATTCTTGGATTTTAATGAAGTTAAAAGAAATTTTCGCCTTTCTGAGTAGGATTGTGTTTTGAGAAGCGATTTTTAGCAGTTTAAAAATTAGATGAATAATCCATTTGATGAGATTTTTTGTGTGTACAAGTATTAAGTATTATATCTGTCAGACTCTTAGCAATTGTCATTCAAGGAAACTATTTGAATGAGTTGCTCTGAAAAAGCGACTTAAATCAAAGGTTGCATTTGTATGTATATTCATTTTTTTTCTTTTTCTTCTTGATGAAGATCCTGTTTGTTATCGTATTGCATTTATTCCTTTACATAGAGATAGATGCATTGCAGCTCAATCTTATGTTTTTAACTTCTCTTAGATGAAAGTCTCAAAATGGAAATAATTCCCACTTTCATATTTGTAATATTAAAAGGGACATTTTTTGTATGCTTTTTAGAATTTTTTAAAAAATTATTTTTTATTTGACTAAATAAATCAGTTTGCCCCTACAGCTGTGTATTTGGCTCAGTATGTTTGCGACAAGTATTTAAAACCAACTATCCTGTATATTAATTTTAATTTTTTAAAAGAATTATAAGCATTTTATAGCTTAATATTTTGAAAAATTCCTCAGTTTTCATTTTGATTTTTGTACACAAAAGGAAAAATTTCTTTTATAAGCATATTCTAAATTGTGCATTTTAGTTTTGATTCTCTGTTTGTTGCATTTTTTTATTGTGATATTAATTTTAATTTTTTATACAAGATTTGAAATTATTTCTCTTAACAGCTGTAAAAATAGAGGGAGCTAGTTTATGTTTTTAATTTTTAGCAACGATTCCTGTAAATAAGATCTTTATGTAATTTCACTTGATCATGATTATCAATAATTTATTAATATTCCTATAGACATATGTAGAAAAGAAGTGAAATTATAAACTGTTATTGGCAACGTGGAAAATTCTTTAAAGTATTAGAAACAAAAATTTGTCTTAATTTTATAGATACAGTGGTGCACAAACGTGTTCGTATACTTGTAATTTCCAATAAAATTTAAAGTTTTCAATTAATAAAAATTAATATATTGGAATTGTAATTTTTTTATGATATCAGCAACTTGTTAATGAAATGACATAATCAATTTTTTAAAAATAAAATAACTTATTTTTAAAAATTAATAATAATAAAAAAAAATTACGCCACAAAAGTCTTTGTACACTTAACAAAAATCTCAACATAGCTTTAAATATTGTATTTCTTTCTTAATTTGGTATTTAGTAGGATATATTTTAGTGTCATCCACAACTTTTAAACATCTTGGTGTAGATTTAATCAGTTTTTTTGTAAATTTTGCATCGATTTC
>BMAV01027275.1:373563-387617 GCA_019973955.1 Trichonephila inaurata madagascariensis
GGAAGTAAAAACAATAATCACAGAAGCATGGAGGGAAATCGATGCAAAATTTACAAAAAAACTGATTAAATCTACACCAAGACGTTTAAAAGTTGTGGATGACACTAAAATATATCCTACTAAATACCAAATTAAGAAAGAAATACAATATTTAAAGCTATGTTGAGATTTTTGTTAAGTGTACAAAGACTTTTGTGGCGTAATTTTTTTTTATTATTATTAATTTTTAAAAATAAGTTATTTTATTTTTAAAAAATTGATTATATCATTTCATTAAGAACAAGTTGCTGATATCATAAAAAAATTACAATTCCAATATATTAGTTTTTATTAATTGAAAACTTTAAATTTTATTGGAAATTACAAGTGTACGAACGCTTTTGTGGTTCACTGTATGTATTGAAAATGTATGTGAAGGAAATGAAGTTATCTAGGTTTACATGTTATAGATGTAAGGAATATATAGTAAATACATTTGTTTAAATTATTCATTTCCGTATTTTATTTAAGATTGTAGAACATTGAAGATGAACTTGTTGATTAGTGTAGTGTTTATCTTTTATTTTTCTTTATTTTATTCTTTTATATGGCTGTATAATATGTGCACAAACTAAATAGTTGAATAAGAATAGCCTTCAATTTGGGAAATTATACTTCTGTATGACGGTATTAAAAATTAAATATATTGAAGCTCTTAATTTTTAATCACATTCCATTTTTAAAATCTTCTGACATTGAAATGATTGAGAATTCTTTATTTTTTTAGAACATGTAATAGATAAATTATTTTTGCTTTAAAAATGTTTATTATAGGTTGAAATATTCCATATTTCTTTTTATGAAATAACTGCATTTGCATGTTCTCTTAATTCAAACCTAACCTTTTCCAATATTATCTTCTGTCCTACTTGTTAATTTAGTTTCAGTAACTTGAATGTTTAATTTTCATTCAATAGAATTTGTATGATCAATTTAAATTTTTCAATATAGAAAAATTAATCAGTGGAAAGAAAAATGTGATTTCTGGCTCTGAATTGTTTGTTTTTATTATGTCTTCAGTTGTTAAATTTGGAAAATAACTATCACATTTAATCTTTTAGCCAATTTCTCTAATTGTAAATTGTGAGACTTAGATTTAAAATTTCTTATGTCAATGTTGTATTGTAGGAGAATGGGTGAATGGAATGCCTTGGGCACATTCCTTCTGCAGTTCATTGGACCCTTTAGCATAAATTAATGTCTTTTATTTTTATTCTTGTATTTAATTTTTTTTATTCATAATTGCCTTTGAAAGTACTTTACACATCAAGAAGGTTTTTTTTTTAAAAAAAAAAAAGGGGGAAAGAAAAAAAGGTTAAAGTGGGTATATTAAAACAAATTTTACCAAAAATTAATATAAGATTTATAGTTAGAATATATATATATATATAGTATATATATATATTGCTATTATCTTCACAATAATTTGTAACACTTTTTTCAAAATTCTGAGACTGTTAAAGCTCTCTATCTGTATCTCTGAAATTCCAAAGTTGTTTTTTTTTTTTTGCTGTATGTAGAAATGAATGGAATCAGTTTAGAAATCGAATAATTATATTAGAACTATTTGTAGTATAGAAGGGATTGTAATTTTGTTGGTTTGGTTTTTCTTATTTTGTAATTTAATTATAGAATTTACTATGAAAAATGTTTGTTTTTATTTCTTTGTATGTGAAGCAGATTTTGTATTCATTGAAAGGGGAAAGATTGTCCCAAAGAATTTTGTTCATGACAAATGCCTGATAAAAGGGTGGTTAACTATGCAATTATTTTAGTTCAGTTCTTATTCAAACATTAAATTATTTACTTTAACAGTTATGTATAAATAAGTTACTGACTAACAATTAACACACCGCTCATTGTCTTTGGTCTTACATATATATGGCAACATTGTACCCATATGATTTTTGGATAATGTCAACCTTCAAACAATACATATCAAAATTGCATGACATTCTGACAGTTTACAGGCTACAATGGATTTATTGGCCCAGTTTTGTAATTTTCAAAACATTGGATAGTAAAAATTTTATGTGTTGATCAATCATTGTTTTTTGATGGGAGAAAATATATTGAAGGCTTGTTGAATCTTTAACCTTCGATTATGGTACTTTTCTAGTGATTTGTTAAAAACTATAATAGCTTCTCGTACAAAGAACAACTTTTTGCTTAATAATTACTTCTATTGATACATTTCCTGTAAGCAACAAACTAGCATTAATTGGGTTTGTCCTAACGCTACCAACAATTTTACCAGAGTTTTATCACATGTTATTAGTGCTTCAGAGCAGTATGTCATAGTAGGCTTTATTAACATATTAGTCATATTAAGGGCTTCTATTCTTCAACTCTATTTAGCTCTCATTAGTCTTTTCAAAACTGTTAATTTCTTTCTTACTTTTCTTGTGATCTCCTCAATGTGAATTTTCTATGTTAACTTTTTTTTTTTCAAAAGTAACACCCAAATATTTTATGTTGTAGGACTGTCATAAAAGAAAGACTGAATTCAGAATCCATTTTAGTTTCTTGATTATTCTAAATAAATGTTTAAAAGCATGCTTTTTAAATGACTTTCTTTTCATTATTCACACAGCACAGAAAGTTTCCTTGGCCCTTAATTTACCGTTAACCTAGAGTTTTTTTCTTATGAATATTGGATGATCCGATAACCAAATCATCAGTGTACAGAGCTCATGGTATCTTTAAAAATTTGAGGGAAATCATTAATACAAGTGTTAAACATTGTGAAACTTGCAAATACCATGTTATAGACCCAGATAAGATTGTTGAAATTTTGAGAAGTAGAGCTTCTTTATTTAATGAGGGAAAAAACATTGTCAAGTTCCTTTGCCATGTACACACTTCCTTTTTAATGCTCAAGACCTGTAGCTTTTTATACACTTTCAGTCTCCATACACTGCCACATACTGATTTAAACTCACTGAAGACTACATCAAGGGTCTTGCCCTCGTTTAAGGCATCTATAAGAATGTAGTTTGCTGAATAGAGAGAAAGCCTGAGCTAGCAAAAGTAGGCAGCTTATCTTCAGCAAATATAACAATCTTTCATTTTCAATTATACACTTCATAATCTTACGTACTCATCAGTGCTATAGGTTTGTAACTTGACAGTTTTAAAAATGTTTTGTCCTACTTAGTAATTGGGGCATGATAAGTTTTTTTCAAAACCACTGGCACTTTCAAAGAAATAAGAACGAGTTAGGATGTCCTGTGCTCCAAGTCCTAATTCTTAAATTCGGTGGGGATACCATCTGAGCTCAGATACTTTTTGCTCTTCTCCCCTCTCCTTGATGCACTTTACAACTCCTGCAAAGTAAGGTCACATTGAAATAGATGCTCTAATTATGTAATAATAATCTTTAAAAGATTGTTTATGTGTCTCTTTTTTTTTTTCAGACATTTTTGTTTTTCTTTGTTGTTGGATATATTCATTAACAAAGGCTTTAGCAATATTTGAATCCTCTGTAAATGGTCTGTTATTATGAATATTTGGATGTTTTAGTGGGTTTTTAATATTTATTAATGACACAGATCCATACAATTTATTGCTATCCATTTTATATTTTAAATTTGAGAGAAAGTTTGTGAGTTGTTCGGATTTAATTATTTCTGTTTTAAGATCTTTAAGATTCTCCAGTGTGAGATGTTTCATATTGCTAATTATTTCTGCTATTATTTTAGCTTCATCATATCTTTCCTTCAGTAGTTTTAGTTCCTCTTCTAAAAAGGTTTATATCTTTTTGCCTTACAGTTTGGAATAGTCTAGCAACATCTAAAACTCTCAATAAATATTAGAAGTCTCATTTGCTGTCGATGCCGCAAATAAGACTTTTAGTTCTGGTAGCATTTAGAACTAAAAGTCTTGTTGAAAGTCTACCTCAGGGATGGCGAACCTTCTTGATATGTGGGTCAAGTTTTATTCCTATTTTTTTTAGTACTAGCTCATGGGTCACTAATGCCTATTTGCACCAGAGTTAAGTTTAAAAAATTTTAACTGGGCATTTTTAAAACTCAACATCTTTAAAAGTCAATTAGCTTGATGAGTGAAAATGGGAGTGGTTTGTGATTTAAAAATTTTTAGTGGGGTTAAAACAGAGCCGCCGTGGGGTGGCAAAATTGTTCACCGCTCAAGGGCGCCAAAATTTATAGTACTTTAATTGAATGAATGCTTGCAATTTTTTATGTTTTTCATTTTCTAAGCAATGAAATGAGATTTTATTTTATTTCATTTTACTTTAGTTTTTGTTTATGTGGGTTATTTTCGTTTGTATTAAACAAAATTTGATTGTCGATACAAACAATAAAAACATGCGCTACCACATGGAACATGTTAAAAATCTTTATAATATATATACATTTTTTAATTGTGACAACCAAAAGTTGCCATTCAAAATTATTATTGTATTCCCAACTTAAATATATTTTCATCACTTTAAGGGCATGTATATTTTGCTATTTTTTATTTTTTCTTTGTTTAGTGTGTTTAAGAGTATTTTTTCTTGATATTTTTGGCAACTCAGACATGGGCTCACTCGATTCTCTCAAGTGGCTGTCTATTCTGAAAAACTTTATCACTATTACTACGTTCAAATTTATTCAATCTTTTTATTTTATATTTAGTTACACTTTGTGAGGTAAACCAGATACCTATTGCGGGCTCCAGTTTTCCATTTTAGCCCCAAATAGGGCAATGTAAGAAGCTTTTAAAGCCATTAAGTATTAAAGCTTTTCAGTTCGAAAGCCAAATTCTGAATACTATAAAAGAGTATTTCACATAATTTGCTGCACTTTATAAGAGTGCAACGGAACCCCATAAAGGGGGTGCCAAATTTCAATTTGAACAAGGGCGCATAATACCAAGGCCATCTTGAAGGACCAGGCTGCGACAGCGTTTTGATAACGTCACGAAAGGAAGGAATGCATTGCTACTTCCAGTGGCTATCAGGAATATAAAGCTTAACGGCATTTATTTCTTTTCAGGTCATAGACAAATATTTCCACATTTTATTGATTATTTTTTATAATTCTGATTTAGAATATTTTCAAATGAAAACTATGTATTAATATGTTAGAAGGATGTCTAATATTTTCCATTAAAAAGGGGGAAATTTCACTTGTGAAAGGCTCATAACAATATAAGAAACATCTAAATAAAAACTGACTCAATATAAAATATTTTCAATCAGATGAAATAAACAAACATTTACTTGCAAAGAAAATAGGAAAAGTAAAGCATTAGACATGTGAATTTAGAAACATTTTGCTTTAATCAATGAATCTTAATAAAGGTTAAATGTATGCAAAAATATATACAAATGCAAAATTCATGCAAAAAATATACAAATCTGGAAATGACACAAACAGTTTTAGATACCACAGTAATTATACAGCAAAAATATATTCTAGATTATACGTCAGAAAAGAATACTTTACCTATAAATCTCTGACAAAAAAAAGTTTTCATGGAATATATCACTAATGAGGCAATGTAGTGATTACTTCCAAATTTTGAATCATTTGGATTTGTAATGATGTTATTCAAACCAATTTTTACATTTTTTTATGCATCACAAATATTATGCCTAGGTAAAAATATTTAAAAATCAAACAAAATTTTTTTGATTAAAAAAATAGTATTTTACATTTAACATGCTTTGAATGCTAAAATTTTCATTAAAATGATTTAAATGAATAATGTAAATAAATAGAATTTTTCTTTAAGTAATAGCTATGTGTGTGAACTATTAGACATGTGCATAAAATCAATATAGAATAAAAAAAATGAAGTACATGCACATTGAATAATATACCAATCGATAATTGAATATTTAAATAAATTAAACAGTGAAATATACAAAGCAACATTGACCTAATTGGCCTTAAATTTCTTTATTTTTCAATTATCCTTCACATTTAAAACTTCTTCACTGCACTTTTTTGAATAATTATTTAAGCATATATTCCCGAATGTAATGAATATTTTTTAAAAATTTTGAAAATGCAGTTGTATTACAGTTTACACAAGGTGAACGAAACGAATGCGAGACATTTCACAACTTATGCATTTCCAAATATGCTTCTGTTGGGCTTGTAAACAAGATAATTGGCAATCAACTTTAAAAAAATCTTGATTTGAATGTTTTCGATATTAACAAATTAAAAATGAAATATTACGTTGAAATGACCTTCATAGCAATATTTGTGGGCATTTTTAAATCTCTTCTATCCAGAAGTCTCAAATATTTTGTCCTGCATTTTCTGAATCGAAATTGATTTCTGTATTTGAAAGAAATATAACATTTGCAATCAGAGCATCCGAATTTTATATTATGCATGCATAACCCGTAATGCACATTAAAACTTTATACTGTTCTATTGAGATATTCTCTAATTTATTTGAAATGTTTAATACTTCGTTGAAATTCTTAATATCTACTTAAACATTAAATATCTCTCTTGAATAATTTAAAATTAAATTTTTCAGTGAAATAGTACCATATTTATTCGAGTGCAAAGATAGCACGCTTTTAACGTGCAATTATTTTTCAGCTTGCAAAATTTTTCCTACATTACAAATTTCAATATATTTTTCTTAAGATTGAATAGCCATGATGAACAGAATTAATAAAGTAGATTACTTCAAGACATTAACCATATTAAGAATATTTAGCAATTCACTGAAATATGTGAATCAATATGTTATCTCATTCAAATAGGATGGACAGCCGGGAAGATGTAAGGATGTGTGCATTTTATTAGATGAACAGTTGGGTACATAACAATAACGAGACATTATTATAAAATGTTTGGAGTTTTAGTTTATGTTATTAATAAAACTTTTAATATTTTTAAGATAAGGATTTCGTAGATTAAAAATATATATAAATTTAAACACTAATTTCTCATATAGAATAAAATATCTTAATTTACAAATAATTAATGATGTTGGCATAAATGCATCAGTTTATTATACTGAGTTATTTTCCAAACTAAAAATAAATTCAATAATGACTCAAGAATAAAGTTATACAATAATATAAATATCTTACCTTTCTTTATATTGAATGATATTGCTGATGTTATGTTTACTATAACGTAAAGCAGTATATCACAAGCTTTAATGGAAGACTGGTGAAGGTGAAGTAATGGTCAAACCAGCACCTCCCGGGGAAAATCATCCCTCCTTTGGTCATGTGACTCGATTTGGGGGGGGGGGGGTCTGTGTCACGACCTGAGAATCAAGTTAGCCTTGATAATACCCATTGGGCAGCCCTGGGTTAAATTCTTAAGTGTTTGAGGCAAATGGCAATAAGTATTTCAATGAACAAGGAGTAACAATTACACACAATATTTATTATCAAATTTTATTTATTAGTATATATATATATATATATATACATACATATATGTATGTATGTATAACAAAATCGATTATAAAGTATTTAATGAGAGAAATCTGTTGCTGTTTATTTTCAGATAGTTTTTTTAATATTAGGTTCATATTTCGTATTCATTAGTTTAACCTATTTTTCAGTTAATTCCCTGTCAAGTCTATTTCTAATAGTTTGCAAAGTTTGTAGAAAACAATTTTTTACATGGATCCAAATATCATTAACAGAGCATTAACTAGTTTTTCCATTGATAGAAAATTATTTGGTAAAGAATACCATACGTTTAATATAATATTTTCAATTTTTAATGTTGTATCATTATTATCTGCTCTATTTTCACACAGTTTTCTTTCTACTTCAAATTTTGTTTTCCACGCAACGCTGCTTCAAAATTCAACTATTTCCATTTCTAAATTATCGATACCCAGCCACATAAATTCGGTTAACACCTTTGTTTCAAATTCTGTTCTGTATTGATAAAAACTAACGTGAAATGTATTTTCTAAACATTTTAAGTTGATTGAATCTCTCCTCAAAAGCTTGTTTTATTTCCTGCATAATCATTAAATATTTTTTAATTGTATTTTTTTGAATGTCAACAGAGTTTTCAAAAATTATTGTGTTTTGAAAATGTTTTTGTAACTGAGGAAAATATTTCATGATTTTCATTTCCAAATTCTTAGTAAAGATGTTAAGTTTTGTCATAAATATTTTAATATTTTCAAACACATCGTTAAAACAATAAGTCCCTGCCTTTTAAGTTATTTTTCAGTTCATTAAAATGCAGAGTGATGTTGCATAAAAACATTAAATCATTTAACCAATGTATATTGGGTAATTCATCAAAACTATTGTCTTATTTAATTAAAAAGAGCTTAATTTCTTCTAATAATGTTACAAAACGATTAAGGAATTGACCAAACTAAGCCATTGCACCTTGTTGTATGTGAAAATCTCTGAATATTGTTATTCAATTTCCTCTAAGAATTGTGCAAATTGCTGTTTACAAAGAGCTCTTGTGTTTATAAAGTTGATTATTTTTATTACAACTGACACACACATTACACTGGAACATGTTTATAAATCTTGCTTCACACATTAAACTTGCCGTTGTATTATACGATGAAATTCGATCATATGATGTGAAATATTTTGCTTAAGATACTGAATAAATTCAATGCTTTTCCCTACCATACTAGGTGTGCCGTCTGTTACATGCTTCGTTTTTCTTCATTTGTTGACATGCTGAGATTCTTGACTCTGTGCTCGTGACTTGGCTGCATGATCCATTAAGACCATGTGGGTAACATGCCTGCTTTTTCGGCTGCTAATAATAGGGGGCCGCTGAGATCTAGCATGGCGTTCTGTATTACCGTCCTGAACCCGTATTAGGCTAACCATCATTGGTTCTCGACTGACACGAGCAACAGTACTACGATATGTTAAACCGCAATTACAATTCAACCTTTATCAAAGTCCGAAACGTGCTGGTACGCATTTTTGCTTCTTACACGAGGCATCACAACAACTATACACTGGGCAGCAACGTTCAAATGCAATTTGTGTGCGAGAAACCAGCTGAACAATTTCCTCATTTAAACTCATTGCAGGTGTCGCTACCTGCACCTACTTTGTCTGAATGTGATGAAAAGCTAACCATTTGCATGTCACAGCACCTTCCTTTTGTTTAAATTTCTCGTCTATAGCACGTCACCTTGGTGTAGCAATTTTAATGGCCAGTAGTGTACTTAGTTTTCTCAGATTTAAGTATGATAAAATTTTTGAAGTTATATCTCTTGATATCCTTATCATAAGTTCCAGCTTTCTCTGGTTGGGTTAAGCTACATATATTCTAATGTAATAAATAAAAATACCTCCAGGGACATTTTTGCAAGACCGATTTTTATTTGTAAATGTGACTGAGGCTTTTGGCACTCTTATACATTTTTTGCTGTATTTTATGAACTTTCCTCATTTCTATAATTGTCCTATTTTTAAACCACATAGTTTATTTATTACATTTAAATACCTTTTTTTTCACTGCCGCAGCATGACAACCGAAAATATTTTTATTTCAGAATCTTGCTCCACGTGGAGGAGCTTCTCCCCCTGTCCTCCCAACAAGCACACCCCCTAGCATGGGCTCCGATGCATCTGGCAACCACTCCGAGCAGCTGAGCAAAACCAACCTCTACATCAGAGGACTCACTCACAACACTACAGATAAGGACCTATACTCCCTCTGTGCTCCGTGAGTTTTAAAAAAAAATGTTTCTTAATGTTTTTATATCATTTAAGATATGTTAATTGAAGTATGATTTAAAATAAGATAACTGTCAAATATCATTTGAAAGAATTAATAACTATTTGTGGGATTCTTAAAAATTTTAATCTGTAAATTTTTTAACCCCCCACCCCCCTCTATATTTCAAAAATGTTTCAAATATTCATTTTAGTTAAAATTGTACTATTTTGGGAATAATTTTCTTACATTGAAATGAGTAATCAAAGCTATTTTTAGACAAATTTTTATTTCATGTTTGAAGTTTGAAAAGCATTTTGTAATTTTAAGAAATATTAAAATATGTAGGGGTTTATGGCACTTAATAAGGATGGAGCAATATTCTGGAAAGGAAAAACTGAAAAGTTTTTATGGCGTGTATTTTGTTAATGTACTTTTAATAGAATTTTGATTGTACTAATGAGTAACATTAATAATATATAGAATGAGTAAAATGATTCCTCTGCCTTTTTTTTTTTTTTTAAATCTAGTTTAAAAATCTGAGCTATGCACAATACTCTTTTTTACTTTGACATTGTTATTTATTTTAGTATTTTTTTTAAAAATTTTAATCTTCATATTTTAATAATAAGAATGTTTGACACCAGCATTCATATTATTTAAGTTAATTGAATGTTTTAAAAATAGTTTACTTTGAAAAAAAGGCCTTTGCACAAGTTATTAAGTATTCTTGGAATATGGTTAGAATTGTGAAATTTATTTTTGCACTTTTTTGGAAATGAAATATTTTTATAAAGTAAATTGTCTTATGCAAATTGTTTTGAAATTTGGAATAATGTCTATATAATTTTTTCATCTTTTGTTGTTCAAAATTATTCCAAAAATTTGTTTCTTTTGTTAAATTTACTGTCAAATGATAAAATTTTCACTTATTTTATAGGTATGGAAACATTATTTCTACAAAAGCTATATTAGATAAGCAAACTAATAAATGTAAAGGTAAGTAATTTAATGTTGATTTTTGAATTTCTTAAATTTACTCAGGATCTTTCAATAATAAATTTCATAGTTATAGTATATTTTAATCTGGGTTATAAAATAGCAGGGATAATAATTTTAAGACATCATATCTGTATTGTCTTTTGTGTTTGTCAGATTATTCCAGTGATATTCAACCTGTGATCCTCTGGTCATTTGAGTGGCCCAGTCATGGCATATTGCACTAAGAAACTCAGTAATTTGTGAACAGTATATTAAAATGTATTGAAACATTTTTTGGTGTCTAATACATTGTTTTTTGGGGCATTTCTGAAAAAATATTTAGTATTGTGATATTTTTAACAACAAAGCTTCCCTGCTTATTTTTACCAAGTTACCTTTTTTCCATTCTTCAACTCTTAACATAAGGATAAACCCACCCTCATTTCAATATACTCTTCCTTTTTAGTTTTGACATCAGATCCATAAATGTTATTTTCTGTTAAAAAGTGAAAAGAATTTTACTTATCATCTCTCAGTATGGAAACAAATATCATTTGGCATTTACACAAATTGTGTCCAGATCATTAATAACAATACCTAATCCTTTAGGACAGTGCTCCGCAACCTTTTTATCGCCGCAGACCGGTCAATGTTTGTTAATTTTACCGCGACCCTCTGAGAGGGAGGATGTTGATTGTTTATATTTTAGACTGTTTTGATTTAATAATTTTTAATTTAATAGTGACTTTTCTGAATAAAATATAGCCACACCAAAAAAAATGAATATAAAGTGATTTAACAAGGAATATTTTCATAAAAAGTAGCCCAAACCTAAGAAAAATATACCACAGTAAATAAAAGAAAAATAATTTAATGTTTCTTGTGCGGACCGATAGTATTTGATCCGTGGACCGGGAGTTGCGGAACACTGCTTTAGGATATATATATATGCCCCTGCTTTTGCCAAGTGCCAACATGCGAGACATATCAATGATTTCTATATTTTCTAAAGAATAATCTTTTATGTCAGCTTCTCTAAATGCTTGACATGACCTTTCAAGTATTTTTCTTTGTTTTTTATTAATAAATTATATTTATGCTCTGGGCAAATATTTTTTTACCCATTGTTGACATGTTTAGCAAAAAAGAAAAGTTTCCTAAGCATCATAGTCCTTACTTATAGATAAGGCACTAACCAGCTTGTTATTTATTTCAAGAAAGCTTTTCCACTCTTCTTGAAAAAAGGTGTAAACAGTTCCATAATGTTAATTATAAGACTAATGGACATATAAGTTCCATTTTAACAGAAGACCATTAAAAATGGTAGTGTTTGATAGCAATGCACTTTTACTGGGAACTCTTTAGAATAGCTTGTGTGATAAAATGTGATTTGCTTCAGATTGGAAAATGTCATACTAGTGTCAGACCTTGCTGTAAGATCTCAGTATTGCAGTTTTTCCATCTAAAGTTGATAATGTTTCAGATGGTTTCAGCCAAAAAAAAAAAAAAAATGGGATGACACATCCTACCTCAGCTTTCATGCCATGACATTAAGCCTCAACATTTTAATTTTGGCATTGGTCTCTCTGCATGACAGGTCTAGGATCTCAAAGGTAGCATTCCCCTAAATTTCCATTTTGCATCCTCTCTCTTCTCCTTGCCATTTCTAGGAATCAACTTCCAATCCTCTGGAGAAAGTATTCTTTCCCCATTCTCCTTTATGTTTTATTTTTAGGTGCCCTCCTCACCTAATCACCCTTTCAAACTCCTCAAACCACCCTTTAAAAAAAATCTGTACTATAATAAAACCAACCATGAAGGTGTCTAACCTTTTCTGTCTATAAGTGCTGTTTTCATTACATAAGCACTTTAGGTTTAACGAAACTTTTACCATCTTATCAGTATCTAGGGTGGGGGGAATAGTAAAAAGGACAAATTTTGTAGAAAAGGAAGTATTTTAATTGTGTGTATAAAATAAAAAATAATCGAATGTTTTGAGCCAATCAATTAACTCTTAAAATCTACATTTTCCAAATTTTGAAAAATTAGCATTGTGTGCCATTGTTGTTCATGGGGGGGATGTAGAAGTTCTTTTTAAATGGTTCGCCATTTTGCAAAACTGAAATCTTTCTATTACAGGAATCATGCTGCAAATGAGCTTGTTAAATGTTTTTCCCCCCCCCCCCTTTTCAAACGACTGATGGGATAGATTTAAGGAGCAACACATTGAGGTGAAGCTTGTAGGAGTCTACATCAGATGTGGAAAACGGGAAAATTCATTTATGGCCTGATGTAATCTAGGATTATCAAGAGAATGATATTTTTAACATTGATAGAAGTTGATTATTTTACAAAATGACTCGAACTAACTTGAAATTTTTAAAAAAAAAGAAAAAATTAAGAAGAATTTTGAAATTTAAAGCAACTGTAAGAGTTGTGTGAACATGAATAAATCTGAAAAAGAAAACTTACCATTGTAGAAAGTTCTCAAAAGCCCAGATGTTTCAAGAATTTTATGAAGCTATGGGAAAGCTTGAATTATTGATAATTTGTTTGAAGTTGCTTTAGTGGAATAGCCAAATGTGAAAAGGGGCGAAATTGTAGTAATGATACATTATTGCAGTGTCCTTACCAACACCCTCTTCCCAATTCAGCTCCTATGCTGCAACTGATGGATCAGAATGTTATTTTGTGGAAATTGGCTGCAAACATTCTGAATATGGAATTATGGAATCCACAAAAATTATGGAATCTTTGCTAATCACTAATAAGAAAATCATTGAGCTTAAATTTGAAATGCACTCAAATCAAGAAAAAAATTACTAGTTTTCCCTTTTAATGTTTAAAGATTTTTTTATGTTACATGCTTTTGCAATGCCTGTTTCCAACAAAACAATCTTTAAATGCTAAGAAATTGAAATGTTTCAGCAAAATTGGATTTAGGGAATCTTCTGTTATAGTGAACTTGTTATGAAACTCAACTGTTTGTTGCATTATATCAGCAGTATATAATTATTGCATTGTAGAATAAATTTTGATTATATTTTGAGCTGAATTATTTTGTATATCGTTTCAGGCTATGGCTTTGTGGACTTTGAGTCTCCCGTATCTGCGGAGGCAGCCGTCAAAGCATTGGCCAATCAAGGTGTCCAGGCCCAAATGGCTAAAGTATGTTACACACGGGTAATTCTGAACTCTCTCTCTCTCTCTTTCTCTTCTGTTCTAATCACAATCTTCTCTGCAGTCAAACAGTAAAGCAAAATCATTCAAGGGTATGGCATTCTTTTTTTTAAACTGTATTCTTCAATGAAATCAATTTGTAGTTGAGAACCGGTAATTAGTTCCATCTTTTAAAATTACATTAAGTTTTTTTTTTTTTTT
>BMAV01027275.1:388017-427944 GCA_019973955.1 Trichonephila inaurata madagascariensis
TGTCAGCTTCTCTAAATGCTTGACATGACCTTTCAAGTATTTTTCTTTGTTTTTTATTAATAAATTATATTTATGCTCTGGGCAAATATTTTTTTACCCATTGTTGACATGTTTAGCAAAAAAGAAAAGTTTCCTAAGCATCATAGTCCTTACTTATAGATAAGGCACTAACCAGCTTGTTATTTATTTCAAGAAAGCTTTTCCACTCTTCTTGAAAAAAGGTGTAAACAGTTCCATAATGTTAATTATAAGACTAATGGACATATAAGTTCCATTTTAACAGAAGACCTTTAAAAATGGTAGTGTTTGATAGCAATGCACTTTTACTGGGAACTCTTTAGAATAGCTTGTGTGATAAAATGTGATTTGCTTCAGATTGGAAAATGTCATACTAGTGTCAGACCTTGCTGTAAGATCTCAGTATTGCAGTTTTTCCATCTAAAGTTGATAATGTTTCAGATGGTTTCTGCCAAAAAAAAAAAAAAATGGGATGACACATCCTACCTCAGCTTTCATGCCATGACATTAAGCCTCAACATTTTAATTTTGGCATTGGTCTCTCTGCATGACAGGTCTAGGATCTCAAAGGTAGCATTCCCCTAAATTTCCATTTTGCATCCTCTCTCTTCTCCTTGCCATTTCTAGGAATCAACTTCTAATCCTCTGGAGAAAGTATTCTTTCCCCATTCTCCTTTATGTTTTATTTTTAGGTGCCCTCCTCACCTAATCACCCTTTCAAACTCCTCAAACCACCCTTTAAAAAAAATCTGTACTATAATAAAACCAACCATGAAGGTGTCTAATGCTTTCCCTTTTCTGTCTATAAGTGCTGTTTTCATTACATAAGCACTTTAGGTTTAACGAAACTTTTACCATCTTATCAGTATCTAGGGTGGGGGGAATAGTAAAAAGGACAAATTTTGTAGAAAAGGAAGTATTTTAATTGTGTGTATAAAATAAAAAATAATCGAATGTTTTGAGCCAATCAATTAACTCTTAAAATCTACATTTTCCAAATTTTGAAAAATTAGCATTGTGTGCCATTGTTGTTCATGGGGGGGATGTAGAAGTTCTTTTTAAATGGTTCGCCATTTTGCAAAACTGAAATCTTTCTATTACAGGAATCATGCTGCAAATGAGCTTGTTAAATGTTTTGGCCCCCCCCCCTTTTCAAACGACTGATGGGATAGATTTAAGGAGCAACACATTGAGGTGAAGCTTGTAGGAGTCTACATCAGATGTGGAAAACGGGAAAATTCATTTATGGCCTGATGTAATCTAGGATTATCAAGAGAATGATATTTTTAACATTGATAGAAGTTGATTATTTTACAAAATGACTCGAACTAACTTGAAATTTTTAAAAAAAAAGAAAAAATTAAGAAGAATTTTGAAATTTAAAGCAACTGTAAGAGTTGTGTGAACATGAATAAATCTGAAAAAGAAAACTTACCATTGTAGAAAGTTCTCAAAAGCCCAGATGTTTCAAGAATTTTATGAAGCTATGGGAAAGCTTGAATTATTGATAATTTGTTTGAAGTTGCTTTAGTGGAATAGCCAAATGTGAAAAGGGGCGAAATTGTAGTAATGATACATTATTGCAGTGTCTTTACCAACACCCTCTTCCCAATTCAGCTCCTATGCTGCAACTGATGGATCAGAATGTTATTTTGTGGAAATTGGCTGCAAGCATTCTGAATATGGAATTATGGAATCCACAAAAATTATGGAATCTTTGCTAATCACTAATAAGAAAATCATTGAGCTTAAATTTGAAATGCACTCAAATCAAGAAAAAAATTACTAGTTTTCCCTTTTAATGTTTAAAGATTTTTTTATGTTACATGCTTTTGCAATGCCTGTTTCCAACAAAACAATCTTTAAATGCTAAGAAATTGAAATGTTTCAGCAAAATTGGATTTAGGGAATCTTCTGTTATAGTGAACTTGTTATGAAACTCAACTGTTTGTTGCATTATATCAGCAGTATATAATTATTGCATTGTAGAATAAATTTTGATTATATTTTGAGCTGAATTATTTTGTATATCTTTTCAGGCTATGGCTTTGTGGACTTTGAGTCTCCCGTATCTGCGGAGGCAGCCGTCAAAGCATTGGCCAATCAAGGTGTCCAGGCCCAAATGGCTAAAGTATGTTACACACGGGTAATTCTGAACTCTCTCTCTCTCTCTTTCTCTTCTGTTCTAATCACAATCTTCTCTGCAGTCAAACAGTAAAGCAAAATCATTCAAGGGTATGGCATTCTTTTTTTTAAACTGTATTCTTCAATGAAATCAATTTGTAGTTGAGAACCGGTAATTAGTTCCATCTTTTAAAATTACATTAAGTTTTTTTTTTTTTTTATTTTTATTTTTTTTCTCCTCATAAGATGTTAGATGTAATATACAATGTTATTTTAGAGTTTTCAATTTTTCAGATTTCTTAATAATTCAGTGATAATTTTTATGTTCTTTTTTCTATTGTGCTTTTAGGAAGCAATATATGAATACTTTTCATTTTGTAAAACTTGAAGTTTCTAAAATTACATATGTATTGTCTAGAAAATATTTAGCTACCATTATGAGTTTAAGAGTTTTTTAGGGAATCAATATGTTTTAGATTAGGAAGTAATGGAAAAACATGAAAAAAAAAATGGAAAAAGTATCACTTTTTTTATTGAATTTGATCAATATGTAATCACCTCACAAACTTCTAGAATTGTATTGTTTTACGTTTTTATAATATGATTTTTTTATGATCTTCAGGAAAATAATTGTTATTACTAAATAATAATTATTAATTGCGCCCTTATTGAAATTAAGTTTTTCAGTTTCTTTTCCTTTTAGTCTGAATTCATGACATTTCCCCCGTAAAAAATAAGCTCCATTGATCTAAATTAGTTTTGAAATATTTGAATTGACAACCTATAAGTTTCCAAATTCAGGAAAGTACAGAAAACAATATGCAATACTCAGCTTTAAGGAAAGACATACTATTATGAATAAATCCTTGAAAACATTGTGAACACTAAGGAATGATGTCCGTGAATATGGGCTTTTACGTTTCTTTTTCTATTAATGAAAGAATGTTTTTTTATAAATAAGTCTTAAAGTTGTTTATATTGCTGTTTTAATCTTTTCATATTTTATAATTTTTTCGTTAAATTTTGTTTGTGTTTTTATGCGCAGTAATTTCTATCGGTGTTTCTTACAGCAACAAGAACAGGATCCAACCAACTTATATATTGCCAATCTCCCTCACTACATGGGTGAGACAGAGCTGGAAGAGATGTTGGCTCCCTATGGATCTGTCATCTCGACTCGCATTCTCAGGGATCCAGGCATGAACTCCAGAGGTGTTGGATTTGCAAGGTTGGTGAAGCTTGGAATGCCATTGATTAAATAATGAAATTTTAAAATATGAACACAGTAATGGGGTGATCTAAAAGTAAATAAAGTTATAGTAATAAATCTTTTTTGTACATCAGAATTATGAGGAAATTAAAACAAATATGCAAAGTCTTTTAAAAAATTTAAAAACTAAACAGAGGGCCTTCTTAAGCCTATATGTAACATAGTTGACTGTGATTTACCATAAACTGATTATTTATTGTAATATATGTTATGTAATTAAAGTAGTACCGTAAAATCCGGCGTATAGCGCGCACCTATACTTTCAAGCTGTATTTTTTTAATTTCATGATATATATGCCGTATAACGCGCACCCCCTCTTTTACGAAGAAACCTAGCAATACTTTACTTTTTGAAGTAATTTATTCGAGGTATTATGCTCAAGATTTTAAAGAAATAGTATACTTCTAGAACTACAACCCTTTAATTTCATGAAGAATGTCATTTATTTTAAATAGACTGTATTTTGATATAAAGGAGCCTAATTTTTTTTAATGCTCATCTTTTCTTTTTTTTTAATTTTTAAAACTATTGTTTTTATATCCTGTGTATAACACGCACCCTTAAATTTCGTTCTTATTTTTTGTGTTAAAAGTGCACGTTATATGCCAGTTTTATGGTATTTAAAAAATGTTAATAAAATTGGCTGCATCTTTTAAGTATTTTAGTGTAATCATTTAAGAATTGTAGCTTTTCAGAAGTGAAATTTTAGAGCTTATATATAAATGAGAAATTTTAAATGTTTCTACTGGGGAAAGTGAGAAGAAAAGGCGTAAGAGGTAATCTAAAATAACTTAAGGTCATGTTTTTTGAACACACAAATTCTGTGTAGAATTTGGCATGACCTGTTTTGTGACAGAAAGTTGCTTGTACCTATATAGAAGGAAAATGGATGAAAAAAAAAAGATTTTAGTTTTATATATATATTTTATTGCTTCAGTCACTTTTCTTGCAGAACTATTTTCTTTTATGTCTGCTGTCTTTCTATTCAGTATGTATTAATGTTCATTCATTTTTTATTATAATTGATTTGTGCCAATCTTTTCTCAAACCTTAACCAGCAAAAGATAGTAAGTACTGGCTTGATAAAAAAAAAAAATTATCCTTTTCATCCCAGTTGTCTGCAGATCAGTTGTTCATATATGCTGTAATCAATATCAACAACATAGTCAGTGTTTTTAAATTGAATAAATATATATTGTGAAATCTAACAAATTTGCTTTTACTTTAATTTTAGAAATCCGTAGTGGAAAAGATTTAACAGAAGTTTTAAAATTTTATGTTCTGTTCATATTGTGAAAGAAAAATATTTAGAAACATATTTTCAAAAAATAACATTTTCTTTTTTGCTGTGTAGAATGGATAACAGAGAAATGTGTGAAATGATCATTTCTCGATTTAATGGAAAAGTTTTAGCTGGTAAGTAATTTTTTCTTTCAGTATCAAGATTTTTTATGCATAGATCTTTCTTTTAAAACTCAATATTAAGTTTTTAAGTCTAAATATATGTTGAAATTGTGCTTTTATATAAACATAGTTGGCTCAAATTTGCTTCTTAGGCTTAGAATCAGTTTTGTGGCTAGCCAACTTCACCTTTCTGAGCAAAATCCTTAAAATCTATTATATCTTTTGAATCTATTGTTTATATGAAAAAGTTATGTACCAAAAGAAGAATTCAAGATTGCTTAGATCACTGCTCAAATCAAAGAACAATAATCAAGTTATTGTCAGATTTGTATTCAAGTTCAAACTTGAATTAGAATGGCCCATTTAAAACAAATTTATTAATTCTGAAATATTTAATTAATAAGCTAAAATTATATTTTTCTATTCTATATAATGTTAATTAATTGGGTAATTTGTAGTACTAAGTCTAATAAGTGCATGAAGTTTATATTATTTTCATAAATTTGTTATAATATTTAAATTATATTAGTAATATCAATAGAATTTTAAAAAATCTTCAAAATCAAAACTATTATAGATGGAATAAATTTCTTGGTTCTTTATATGATATAGGATTCTCTTGTTATTTTCAATTATTGCAGTGGTAGTAAGTGTATTTATTACAACCTGTATGATTTCTTGCAGAATTTTCAATGGATTTAATACATTAATAACATTTCTCAACACAATAGGGCTTTTGTGAAATTTAGGAGTTGAGCAAATTTCTGGATATATATTAATACCAAGTTCCTAATTTTTTTTAAAAAATATATATATAGAATGATGTAATGTGGTTTTTAATTCCTCAATCACTAATTGTGTTTATAAAAGCTGTGTGATTTTTAAAATGTTTGCACAATAAACAGTTGTAATACTTACAAATGATTGCATAGTTCATTTATAATTTTATAACAAAGTATGTAAAAAATAATGATTAAAGATTAAATGAAATAAAGGTATTGTTAGGGCTCTTGATTTACCTGTTATTTTTTAGCCAAATAAGCATTCAAATGTGATAGTATTTAGTATCACAGATTCCATAATAATGAATTAGAATAATTTACTAATTGTTGGAGATCTGTGGGGTAGCTCAGATATAGAATGATAGAATGGTCCTTATTATGAACTCGGAGCTAGTATTGTCAAGTCATGTATTGGAATCCTAATTCCACCAATGGCTTATCTTGTAGAAGAGCTAATGCACAATGAATCTGTCAAGACTTCAGTCCTAAACAGCTTCATTGTTGGTGTGCTGTGAAAGCTTGAATTGTGGAGTGCCAGGTCAGGTATCATCCTCCATACTTGACTGTGTCTTCAAATTGTAAGGTTTGTCGCCAATAGATGTTGTGTTGAACATAATGTTGAAAAATAATTGAATCAATTAGTTGAGATATGTCAGGAAAAACGAAAGGAAATAAAAGAAGGAAGATGAATCGAATGCTTATATCAAAACCAAACTATATATATGCAGTGAATTCTTTTTAATAAATTCAAGTGTAAATTGAAATCCAGCATTGTTTTGTAAATTCTTGTAATAATGTCATTTCAGGCTGCAAAGAGGCTTTATTAGTGAAGTTTGCTGATGGAGGTAACAAAAGAAGAAATCAGTTCAAGAGCCAGGAACAAAGACTGTGGCCAGAAAGAGCAGAGGTGAGTGGAAATGTGTTTAGTTACTACATATTATAGATAATAGAATCTTCAGCTTTGTAGCACTTATTCTCATTCAGAACAGCTGACTCACGAAAACCTTCAAAACTTCCTCTAGGGTGCTTAATTTTTTTCAAGAAAAAATATTTTGTAATATTGGCTCATTTTTCAGAAATTATGGCAAATCTTCTTAGAAGAGAAAGTAGCAATGGCTTTGTCATGTGAATGCTGCATCAACTGATTCTGAAGGCAGTGATTTCAATATATGTGTGTGTAATTTTAGAGGAAGAACAGTGCCATACTGAATAAGAAATGTGCAAAATGAATAAGTAGAATTTGGCCACTGTGAATATTTTATTTTATAAAATACAGCAGAATTAATTCCTCAATTGTTCATCTATCTGTATTTTGCAAATCAGAAACAACACATTAGAATATGTCTTGTGCAGCAATAGTGTGATATAAAATCAGGACTCCCAAATGTTAACAAAAAAAAAAGTCCTTTTTGACTCAGAAAGTAATAAAAAGATGTCTGGATACCCCCAAAATAATAAAATGTGATGTACTACTTATTCTTTGTGAGAAAATATAAAAATTAATTTTTTGACATTTGTAGAAAACATATGAATGCATTAAAGCATATGAATACAGTATACTCTAAATGTTTTGGAAGCAGATTAAATTTTTTTGACTATTTTCTACTGTCCTTAACATTAATTCCATAATATAAGTTTATAGCTAATCAATATTTTACTTTGTGTTTTATGAAAAAATGTTAAATTATGTATTTGTAAATAAATGTTGGATGAATTTTTTTCATTATAAATTTATCATTAATTTTATTTAATTCAGTAAATGTGTACTTTTTAAAATATATGCTAATTAACTTTAAAAAAAATTTCATAGTAAAATAAACTTGTTAATATAGTTTGTAATTTGTTCACAATTTAACGATCTGGATATATATTATAAATGTGAAAGTTTGTGTGGATGTTTGGTACTCTTTCACACAAAAATAACTGAATGAATTTTAATGAAACTTTACAGTAATATAGCTTATACATCAGAATAACACATAGGCTATAATTTATAAAGATATTGCGTGAAGTGTCCAAAATATAACTATATTTGTCAAGTGAGTAGGAAAAAATTCTGCCACCTGCAAGCAATTCTGGTGTGCACTGCAAAAAAGCCCACGACAGTATATATCTTTTATTTCTGAAGAAGCCCTTTTTGTTTTGGCTACGCAAGGTGCTCGCTTCTAATTTATTCCTGTAATCAGTGTAAACCCTATTTTTTATATATATATTTTTCAGAATAAAGCTAAGTTTTGAAGGGAGAGGTTGTAATAAATCTCTTTATTTTAATTTTTTTTTATGATTTTATTATGCACATTTGGTAGTAAGAAATTGATCTTTTTTCAAAATAAATACTTTTATCGCTTCTGGTACTTAAAGTAAATAAGCTTTCTCTTTCACACTACATCATTTGGACAAATTTTCAAAATTTGTTTGTGGTTAGTAGTTAATTATAACTACTGTACTGTATTTTTTGGAGTGAGTGAGTGAATATTAACGTCACACTGTTCAGCTACACAAGGGCTTTTGGCGACAGACCACGTAATTTTGAACCATGGTCAAGTGATGTGGACGACACCTGAGCTGGCACTCCCTTCTCCTAAGTACCACATTACACCAACTTAGTAGGAATATTCTTTGAAATCCACTCTTCCAAGATATGTGGCAGCACAGGCTCTATGATGAGTATTTTAGCTGGGAAGGCGAATAGTTTTGTAGCAGGTATTGCGTTTTCAGCGGATTGCAAAGATTATCATTTTTGTCCTGAAAAAATAGTTAATGTCAAAATTTAAGTGTCTTATGTTTTTGTATGTTAATGAAGACCTTAGAAAACGATTTGACTATTTATTTTAAGTGAACAGTGTATATAATTAATTTTACAGTGGAATATCTTTAATTAATTTATTAGCTCTAACGGATTCAATTTCCCAAAGTGGAGTATTTTGTTTATGTATATCCCTTAATTTTCAATGTAGTGATCCAAAAAAAATATTGCATGAAAAAAAACTGCAGTAAATCATAATGCGATACATAAAGTATTAACGTGCATCGCTCCCCTACACGGCGGGTCTTACAAAGCTCTAATAAAGCTCGAGCTATAAAAGTAGTTAAACATTTGCCAACTTGACTCTATCATCAACGCTATGTTTTTCATTGAATCGCCATTATATTTTAAGAAAGGGCGTTGCTTGCGCATATTACAATTTTAACATAAAATAAATACAACAGAAAGTAATATTAATGTTTTACACTTTCAGGTATAAATTATTTACGCTATTTTAAGCGTTCATTACACAAAACTTTTAACAATGTGTTACTTTTGCTGAGCAGAGATCAGCTTAGAGAGGTATTTTCAAAAATTGACCCTCAAGAGTGTTACTGGGAGTTATAAATAAAAAAAAAATCCTTTTTATCGGCACTTAAAATTTAACAAAATGGGTTTGTCAAGAGGTGATTTTTTGGTTTGTTTTGTTTTGTTCAGCTGATATATGCAAAAAGCATTTTTTGTTTAATTTGCAATTCACGTAAAATTAACTCATTAAAAACTTCTTTATCCTTCAATCTGTGTTGTTTAATTTTTCAGTTCACCTATGCGAAGAATGGGGTATACCAGCTGGTATATTATAAACAATGCTAGTTATCCCAGGTTAAAAATTACAAAATCTTTTTTTCATTCAGACAAGTAGTTCATACTCTTGTTTTGCTTTTTAAAGCATTCATGGTAGATGAATACTATGTGAAAATTTTCATCTGCATCATCATTATATTTGTTTACCGATATAACAATTAATAAAGTAACTATGTAAAAACCATAACTTGATTAATGTTTATTTGGTTTCTTTCCAAGGATTTTTTAAAATTCATTTAAATTAAAATATTTGAAGTTTTCTAGCATTTTTCTGCATTTTGAAAAACAGAATTTTAAGTGAAATTGCAACTTTATTTCTTTTTAACTTAAATGTAGTTTATTTCTTTTAAAATTTTCTATTAACTTTTAAAATAATAAAGGATATTGTGTTGCTTTTGTGTACATTATGCAAGCTGTGAATAAAGCATATTTTTTTAAAAAAGGAAATATTAAATTTTTTCTGCTGCAATTTAATTTTTCAGTATATATAAATATATAGGTAGATGCACATTTATCAACATTTGTTTCATTCTAAAATTCTTTGAATTTCATGTTAAATCATTTATAAGATTTAACCTGTTATCATTTTTTAATAAAATGATTATTCAAAGAATAAAAAATATTTTTATTTGACAAATTTAATTTATATTTATCTAGGGCATTCAGTTGTATGATCAGAGTGGTCTTAACCAAAATGGGTAAGTCTAAAGTTTGTTTTGATAAAATTTTAAATTCTTTGTTATTAATAATTTTTTTAAAAAATAGCTTAGTGTGTACTTGATTAAATGTTTTTGTAGCAAATGAGTTGAAGTGATCTAATTTGTTATTTCTGTCTATTTCATTTGCAGACTTGCTTCCCAGGTGCTCAGTCCCCTTGGAGGAGCAGGGGCTTTTCCACGCCCATATTCTAACCCTGTCTCTCCTTTCCAGCTGCAGCCCAATACCACTGCTTGGATGCATCCACCACAGCAGTACATTTTACAGCAGTCCATACCTCCTGTAAGAACTATTTTCTGAAATTTGCTTTTCATATTGAAGCTCGGTGGTAGTAAATCGCGCTTCCACATTGCAGATCCAGGGTTTAAACCTTGGGCTGGGCAAGATTGACTCAGCCCCTTATCACTTCAGTGGGTCGATAAATGAGTGCCAAGTTTGCTTGGGAATTAAACACTAGGGATTTCGTTTCAGACTGACCGCCTGATCGAAACATCTGCTCATGCACCTCAGCATCCAAAGTCATGAAAATTGAGTTGGCACAGTTGGCCCACGTGGGCTGTTGCACCACTGAGTTTGGTTTTGCTTATTCATATTGGGCTTCTGGTGGCTTTGTTTATTCATATTGAGCTTCTGGGGAGGAAAGTTATTTACATCTGTAACATTCCTCAAGCTACATGTGCTCCCTGGGTGGTGCTAATTGTGTGACAATGATCACCGTTATCTGAGCCTTCAGTTTTTTCCAAGAGATCACCACAAGTTTAGCCAAGTCATCTCAAACAGAAGTCCCCTTGACCTTCAGAAAAGCAAAGAGCATTATAACAACATAATTGACAAATGTACTGCTATAACCCAAAAAACCAAGAGCCTTGGAAAGTCATGGGAATCCCTGGCCTCTGGGTCCAGGGGCACCTGGTAAAAGAGTCAAGGCCATTGCCTACTTTCGCCTAACCACCAAATATGACTTTTTAGGAGTAAAACTCCACTGGCTGCCAACAAGGCCTGCCCATTTTGTGGCTTGCCAGGATGGATGGTGACTTGCTCCAATGCACTGGACTCAATGAATACCCGACTGAAGATGTTGTCAGTCAGTACTGGGAGGCTCCATTGTCAAATGGTTAAGAAGCCAACCATGGGCATTGGATAAATAATAATAATATTGGGTTTCTTAAATGGTGAACAAAAAACATTATTGTACGTTTGAAAGTTTCCTGAATTAGAATTAGCAAAAATTGTAGGAAGCATTTCTTTGGATTGTTATGAGTTCAGAGGATTGAAAAGGGATTTTGGAAATCTTATGCATAATCTTTAACATTGAAAGTATTCCATTTTAGAAATTACCTTTTAGCTTATTTGGATTAAAAATATTTACTTTCAAAAGTTATTTTAGTTAACTTTTTTCAGTCCTGATATATTCAATGCATGTATTGAAATTTTTTTTAAAGGACAAATAATGGTTGAATACATAAAATGTAACTGCTAAAAAAATATTTAAATATTCTCAAAATTAGTATATATAAATATTGATTTTTTTTTTCTTTTTTTTCAGCTTCAGTTCAAGCTCAGATAATTACATTTTATACTTTTAACTTTTATTTTATGCTCCATGATGATTTACTCATTGAATAATAAATTCATTCTATTTCATATTTTCTGCCCTACTTGGTATGCGATATTTGTGAATAACTGGAAAAGATATATACTGTTATTTTAAATAAATTATATATTTTATTTTTGAAATGAACCCAATGTTTTATAAATTTTGAATTATGATGTATATTCTTTAATGTCCTTTAATTAAAGGCGATATAATTGTAGCTTTTTGAGTTGAAATCTTTCCTTAAAAACACTTAGACAATGTTTAAATGTCTTAATGTTGAAAATTTAAGGTTGATAAATCAATTTCAGCATAAATCAGCAGTATTTATAGTATCAACCTTTGTTCCATTCTAATCAGCAGTTTTTGAAATACACTAAAAATGAGTAATATTTAAGTGTTAAAAATATTTTTGTCCTTAACTGCATATTGCTTCTCATAAACTAAAAACCATATAGAGTATCAATAAAAACTAGAAATTAAGTTTTGAAGAATTTCATTCAATAATCTTTCAAAGATGCTTTTTTACTTTGCATAACTTCAGACTTAAATTATGAAGTACTCATAATGCGAGTTTTTTTTAACAGCAGATGATTTCCTCCTCTCTGGATCCTCTCCATTATGGAGCTCTGATGCCACAACTGACTGCTCACCTGTCACAACTGCAACTCTCTGGAACTTCAGTAAGTCTAATTATTGTATGAATTCAGTAAATCTTCTAGCATTAACCCCTTAACTGCCTTGGAAAAGTTACGAAATTCATCCCCCAGTGCCGCCATTTTTCCTAAAGGTGCGTGTTGTTACGCAGTTTGTTCGGGGAAAAGAAAGGGAGTGTTTTTCCTTCCAAAAACTACTTACTTTTTCTTTAGAAAAGAGAGGAGAAGGAAAAAAAAGGATAAAATAATAAAATGAAAATAAAAAAATTTCTAGAGTTACAATATAATAAAAAATAAATTATCTGTCCTGTGATATATCCTGAAACATGATGATGGAAAATAGTCATCTAAATCACTCTCATCACTGTCAGACATTTTCGTAAAAAGATCTTCTATTTCGCACAATAAACAAAAATGGAAGCAAATGAAGAATTTAAAAAAAGCACGACCTACTGAATCAGAAACAGAAGCAAAAACTGCACAGCTGTGGCTTTCACCGTTTCAGAAACATCCCCTCTACCAATACCCTATCCCTCATCTCTGAAATAAGAAAATCCATTTCAAACATTGTCAAGGTCATTATATAGCATTCCAAGGCTTTGGGAGCAGTTTTCTTTATAGCAGCGCATTGCAAAGGATTGTACTTCGGAAAGGCGTATTTATACGCTGGCGGCAGTTAAGGGGTTACAGAATTTCTGCATTTTATTTGTTATTGTTTTGAAAACATTCCTTTTCCCATAATTCAAAAAATTATTCTAATACTCCAGTCAGTTTAAAAGGATATATGAAGCATTGTCGCCCCCCCCCAGCATTAGAAGCTAAGTCTAAAAAGGAATTGTGGGAATTTTTTGCTTTTAATAATTAAGACACACCTATTTTTTAACCTTTTTATGGCATTATCAGAATACACTAGAAAAAAAATTTATTCAGCTTAAGTGCATTATTTTGATTAAGGGATAAAAATAGCAAACGGTATTTATAATTTGCTTGTTCCAATATATTTTTAAAAAATACATCTTATTTAACAAGTAATCTTTCCCATTTCAATCTGCAGATTCTCAAATCTAGTTATTCATAGTTAAAGTTTCTGGCTGTTTATTTATATATATATATATATATATATATATATATTATAATAAAAGAAAATAATAGACAAAATTGGATTTTAAGAAACATATCAAGAAAATATCATATTAAAATTGGATTAAAACAGACAATACAAGTAACAGAGGTGTGAACTATTAAAATTGAAAATACCGAAAGAGTCTTTAGACTAAAATGGAGACCTGTGTTTTCTAAAGCTGTTGCTGAAGTAGGCTAGTGATTTAGGGTTAAGCAATGCTTTATGAATCCACCTTCCCTGTACAGCAGAAATTTTCTACATAATAGAAAATATAATATATATTTTTTACTAGAATAACGGCAGCGGTCATCTTGACCAGAAATCCAGTTTTTTATCTTAATATAACTTTTTTATTTCTTTATACACTTGACTTTTCTTAAAGATTCAAATAATTACTCTTTTGCCAATACTACAATAAACATTTTAAATTATGGCTTTTTTAGTTATTTACTATATGGTGATGGAACAAGTGTACCTTTGGAAAGAGCAGTTTCTGTATATCACTAAAGTGTAAGTTGGGAAAGAGAGGGTAGTAAAAACATTTGTTTGTAATTTTCACGAGACTTTTGACTATGCATGTGCATTTTCTTTGTGCAGGAAATATCATCAAAAATAAATATATTTATCTTCATTTTGCTTTGATTAATTCCAATATTTTGATCTGTTTATTCTTTGACCTAAGAATCAAGTCACATAGAAGAGAGTAGAATATATGTATGAGGATAATTATGGGTATATATATGAGGAACTCAAATGAAACTTTTCATATCAAAACTATATAAATTTATGTGAGGAAGACTAGATTTCTCCTACTGCTGTGAGTGAACCTGAAATGAATTCGGGTAAAAATATGATAGTGAGTCCATTCATAAAAAGCTAATGAAAGTACAAATTTACCTCAAGAAACTTTCTTTTTCTATTGCTAGTACAGTTTCCTGAAGTGAAATCAGATATCAGATATATCCAAAGTGAGAAAAATTAAAAGATATCAAGAAACATCAACTGATGGGTCAGTTTGAAAACTAGGCAGTATTTCTTTTTATCTACTAAGGATGTCAGAGGGAGACATCCTTAGTAGAATGTCTTAAGAGAAGTAGCTCAGCCAACTTCATATGATACAAGAGTAGTTAATTTCAGCCCAAGCAGTGCATGGTCTTTATCTGCCCCCCCCCCCACAAAAAAAATGTGACACTCCGCAGTGTACTGAAGAAGCACATTATAAATCCCGAAATCCAAATTGGTGTTTTATCTCTCAATGAATTAGATGCTTTTGTTTCATATATATGCTCATAGAACTTTTGATTAAAAAAAAAATTTCCTGGGTGTTTTGTTTGTTTTGTTTTGTTTTGTTTTGTAAAAATTTTATGGCCCCTAGATGTTTCACCCATCAAATGGCTAGGGATAGATTCCTGAAATTTATGAAGACCTTTACCAAAAGGACCATTTGTCTTTGTTCTCTCTATTTGGAATAGTATATATATAATGTGTTATAACCCTGTTGAAAATATAACATTGGACAAACAGTTGTTTCCTTTGAAAACTCAATGCTGATTTTTGTAGTATACATCTATAAAAAAAACCCAATAAATTTAGCATATTTTAATTTGCTACAGATATCCCTATTTGGGGAAAAGATAACAAAACCAGCTTAAAAAAACTGTAGGTGGGTGAGCATGCAACTTTTTGCTTGATTGGACCTTCACTGGATGAAACCAGATTATGGTCAGTTTCATTATTTCACTAAACTTAGTACAACATGTGGGAACATTGCACAGTATATTTCTCAAAGAAAAAAGTACTTTGTTCCTGGTGGGGGGGGGGATGAGAGAAGAGCTGTATGTTTTAGTATGATTGCTGAGCATAACAATGTGTTACTTCAATCTTATGAGGGATTGTTATATCCCGAGTACCCTTCATTCTACAAAAAAATCATCTAATGAAAAAAAAAAGACCTCCAAACATTTTTACAATTCAATTAGATATGGAGTTGATGTTTAGGTCCAGATGATCATTATATACAGTTCAGTCCTCATCCTAGAAGTTGGGCCAGTTCAAGTGTTTTTTGATATTCATGATTTGGCTGCTATAAATGCACTGATAATTTTAAAAGAGATAACTGGATACAAAAGCATCAGCTACCAGGGTTTTATCATGTACAGGGCTGAACAATTTTGAGATACATATTCATCAAAAGCCTTCAAACCTTCTCTTAAAAGACTTATGCTTCTGATAATTCTTCTTGTAAACATAATTAATGTTGCATAAAGTCAACAGAACTTTGAATGTTTAAGGAGACTATAGATAATGTCTGTGGAAGTTGCAATAATAAAATATTTTTTAAACGATCAGTAATATGTGTACGTTGTCAAACCAGATAAATGTAACACATTTATTCAATTTTTATAAATTTTACTTTATGGTGAAAACTATTATGCAATTTATTAAAGGCAAACAAAATTAAAAACATCTAGAATTATTCGTGACTGTTTTAGCTCTTGTTATGTTAAATTATCTATTCTTTATATATATTTGATATATGTACTTATTAAGCAACACATACTATGCCTTTTTCTTTATTTGGGATAAGCAGTCAAAAACTACCCTTGACCATAATCATAGGTATACGTAACATACAGTAAAGCTAGCATTACTGTCCAGTTTTTTACTGATTTTTTTAAATTGCAATTCCTTGAAAAATCCCTCCAAAAGAATTTTTTTTTCCTGCTGATTTTATGATTAATTTGTTCAATAAAATTTTCTTGATGTTGGGTTGGTATTGAAAGAAATTCATTTATTTCACTACATAAAAAAAGCTTTTTTTATTAATAGTTCCTACTTTTTGTATTTGTTATATTCTCTATATGTATTTATATTTTGGTTTTGTATTATTTTTGATGAATATTATGCTTATGTCTTCTCCCTTTCTCTGTAGTACTGATAGATTATAACACAAATGGTTTTAATAAAAATGGCAAATATTGCTAAATTGCAAGAAATTGAAGTATATGATATAATATTTGCCTTACTTGCAACTTTTTCTTCTGAGTTTGGTAATTTTTTATGAAATTGAATTAAAGGAAGAAATTTTAGGATAAGCTTTTAAATAGTATGTTGAAAGGTCAATTATAAATAAGCAATGTAATTTTTTTATAATATTATGCTACTTGGTTGTTTCCCTTCTTTAGGGATAATTTAATTAGCAGCTCAATCAAATACAGTCCTTGCATCCATAAAACCAGCTGTCACCCAACTTTTTGACCTCACAGACCAGTAAACTCATAATTTAAATCCTACGGATCTGTAATAGGATTTTGTGAATGTAAAATATACTTATAAAAAAATTATGATCTGAGAATGCAATCAATGTGCATCTTAAAACATAACATAAGTGAGTTCATTCCACATTTTTCTGGGGACCAGCGAAATTTTCTCGTGGACCACGCCTTTGGCGACCTCTGCGTAAAACCATTTATATCTTGATGCATTATATCATTTTCATGAAATATTAATACTCCCTTAGTAGAAAAGTAGTCAAACTTAAGTATTAATTATTAAATTATTAACCAATATTCAGCTGTAAATCTTCCTTAATAAAGATTCAATTATTTTTCCCCCTTTAAATAATTCACATTAATTTCAAATATCTTAATTTTAGAATGTTTAAAATCATCATTGTTGTATATTCATAATTATTTTGCAGGTTTTGTTTTTAGCCATTCTATATTAGTGCAGTTTTAATATGAACATAAGGTCTAAAAATTAGATTTGTCTGATATTATATATTTATTTTCCAGTATGTGGCTGGTGCACCTCATGCTTATACAGGCACCCCCTCTGCCCCCATGTATCCTCAAGCAGCCCACATCCAAGTACAGCCCTTGCCTACATTGGAAGTAAGTTTTAAATAGCTGTTATCTTGTCAAGAGTGTGTTTAATTCTTAAATGTTGTAGAATTTTTCTGTATTCTGAGGAAGCTATATCTATTTTTTTTCTTAGACAAAGAACTATTTGCAATGAGAATAGGGTGATCAATTTTATTTCTGTCGTTTGTTACTATAAATTGAATTCTGATATTTGTTATGCAACTTAATGAATATGCTATAGATCTTTTTGTCATGTCATTTTTCATTTAGAATTTGTTTAATTAGGGAAATTTGCAATATCTTTTTATGTAACCATATTGTGATTAATTTTGCTAAAAATAGCTATGTTTTTGAGTTGAAAAAAAGGCAAATTAAATAAAGAAATTGTGTATTAGATAAATGGTACCAAAACAGTGATATAAATACATTATAAAGCATGTGTTAATGATATCAGTAGTAATATAATGTAATGCATAGTATAAATTATGAAACACATTTCATTTTATGTATCTTTTAGCAAGATTATGTGGATTATAACAAATTCATATTCAAATTATTTACTGTAAAAAGTTTTGTAAATTCAATTACATAATTGAAATCTGTCCCAAAAATCACTGCAAGGAGATACAGATATTAGTACAAGTGATTCATATGTAATTTTTTGATATTTCTACTTTAATATATATTCTGTTACGTAAAATTATCGTTATCTACTACCCTGTAATCTTATTTTCTTCAAGTTAATGCTTAATTAAAAGAAAGTATTGATGAATAATTAGTATATATTCCATCTATTCTTTAGTGTGGAGAAAATTTTGATTCCTAACAAAGATAGTGCATACCTGCTAACTTCTACATTTTGTATGTAAAATTTACCTTACATTCATTTCTTTTCTATTCACAACAATTCTGATCACAAGTAGATGCACACACAGAAACCATAGTACTCTTATCCAGATAGTTTTTTTTAAAAATTGATGAAGTTAGACCTTTTTTCTGCGTATCATATTTCGTTAGCTATTGATTCCTAGCTTATTCATGCTATTGATTCCTTATTCATAAGCAAAATTTTTTGTATTAATTTTCTGTAGCTTGACTCATTTTTTGGTTTATATTTCTCTTGCTTCATATTGCTGAATGATTTGTTTTTGTTAATTGGTAACTTGGTGTCTCACAATTTAAAATAGTATACTTTTAGATGCACAAAGAATGTTATAGAAAAAGAATTTGATTGCATTAACGCATGACATCTGCATTTCTTATTATGGCCAATATATTGCCCAAAGCTTGTCACAAGTGAGAAATCTAATAGATACAATGAAATCGCAAGACTTTTTTGACAGGGCTTGGATGTGAAAGTGCTGAGGCATAATCTCTAAGCTAAAAAAATAATTTTCTATTAGTCTAATGATGGGTTTGAGCCCTGCCCCTGTGTTGTGGTTGCTCAAAATTGGATTGTTTTCTGGAGGAGGGCTAAAATACTGTTTACATTCTGTTGAACATAATGTACAATTTGTGTGATTGCAGCCAATTATACCAGTCTTTTTTTTTTAAAAAAAATGTTTCCTAAATCTGACACAAGTAATACAATTCTGCAAGAGCTGAAACATTTGCTGTGATTAGTGAACTAGTTTCTTGTGGGAAAATATTTAGTGAAAAGCAGGAATCAAGGACCTTTTGCAGTAGCATCTGGTGGCAATAATGATCATTATATTTATCTATTAAGCTTCAAAGTTTGCACAATAATGAAGACTAAATAATTTAAAAGCATTCATATACTTGTTAATGTTTAGGCAATGTCGTGATGTCAACTTCTTGCCATTTTTTCTTTAACTTAAGTATATATATATATATATTCTAAAAAATGAGCAACTCTTGATAAATTATTCCTATCCAGTCCCACTAAATGCTCAGAAGCTTCCTGGTTTGGCCACTCTTTGAGCTGCTTCATCATACTTTGACTGTGATCATTTTCGCACATTTCTCATCCTCCCTCGCCAACCCTTTAAGAAATGAATCTTTCATTCTGTTTGGCCAAGGCTTCGCAGATGGAAATCCAATAAAATTTTTTGTGTTAATTTGTGTGGCACCCAAGCATCAAGCTTCTTTTTGAGGCAACTACTAACGTGCCAGTCAACTTCGATCATCTCTGATTTTACTGACATTTTCAGTAATGTCCATACCTGAACGGAATCTGTGAAACCAAAATTGCACTAAATTGGCTGTTACAGTAGTTGGGACCATGAACACCATTCACAAATTCAGCCTCCTTTCAATTTCACCTTAATCAAAGAAAAACTGTAAAATGTACTGCAATATCTTTGTTGACTTCCATTTTTAACACCCAGCTACTCGCAACTGAATGGGCCAAACAAAAGAATTTTTTTTAATGTGAAACATAACCTTTCCAATGAGCATTAAATTTGAAATTGATTGATCTATACTAATAAGAAATCGATCATTACAGCCATTTATGGAAAAAATAGTGCATTTCCTTTCTCCAACCTAATATTAATCAAACCCTGCCTATGCAGAAAAGATAATTCTATGGTATGGAAATTAGGGGGGGGGGGGCAGTTTTAAAAAGTAATTTTAAAAACATGAAGAAATTAGAACTTTAGTATCAAAATAAAATTATTTTTCTTCAGTTTCAATAACAATGCAATGTATTGTAACCCCAGCTCTCTCTTCCACATTGTCTAATCAGTTTGATCAAAGCTTTTTTCAGTCCCACTTTTTTGTGCATTGTAATTTTGACAGGTTTTTTGAAAATTCAATACTAGAAGCTGTTAAATGTACCCAATATGTTTTCTTGTAACTATTTAGTTACGTGTCCTCTCATCACAATACATGTTAAAAAGTACTCAAATAGTAAAATTTCATTACCCTTGTGGCAGTACTTAACACAAAAATTAATTTTTATTTTATTTTTCATTCTTCTGTATATCAGAGAATATCTTTTTCCACATAGGTAGGTTTCTAAACTCTACAAAAATTTTTTTTGATTCACCCTAATACAGTCAACCCTCTTATTAATGCAGTACTCTGAGAACACGGTTTCTATATAATGCAGAGCTGAAATTGCGACAGCCCTCCTATAACGAGGTACTCTTACAGCGCAATTTCCGTTCAACAAAGTCCCATCAGTTCTTTCTGTGCACCCAATGAATGGTTTTAACTGGATGTCGCGTTGGTCTGTTTATCAAACAGTGTAACTCCATCTGGAATGCTAATTTGATACAGTAGGGCTAGGCGCCAAGTTGTTTATGTTCGCCAAGATGGGCGATAATATTACTATATGGTTTACTGTGATATTTTTATCATGATATAATGTGGTTGCCATGGGAATAGCATATATTAGTTTGTTTGTTTTTTCCCACGGGATCTCTGCCCAGAAAAAGTAACACATTGTTACTGTTTTCCTATCTCAAGTTCTACACTTCTAACATTAAAGTGTGAAAAACTAACTAACCAGTAGAGCTATGAACAGTAGATCCTAAAATTAAATAACGGGTGTGGAGGACTTTTTCATGAAAGACGAGAATTTCTTAAACAACATATTTATTGAAGATGATGCAAAAAGATGAAAATTTACAGTGGCATTTTAAAAATGAAAAACAGTTGAATACACTCTAACTGAGCACCTTGCTCAAAAACATTTGAGTACAGTATGGAATCAGCTATACTTGCTGAGAAACAGCCAACTGCTACTGAATACACAACAGTAGCAATCAGTATTTATACATTAATACAATTAGCATATTGTATTACTTCCACAACAAGCGATACAAACTATTAAGAAACTCCTGAGTGGCCAGATAGAACCGTGACATCACAAGCGGCGACCAGATCTTTAATGCACAGCTGCCATCAGCAAAAGCTGTTTCTCAACTCCACTAATTTTTTGGGTTTGTTTACATTTCGTTAATGGCGGCACATTTTGAAACGCACACATTGCTTGCCGTTTACGTAATACTATATTCCTGGATTACTGACAACATTGGGATGTCATGTAAGTTACCCACAACTTGTCAAACTATGCTTAGAATTTAGCCATGACATACAACGGTTACAAATTTTGTGTAATGAACGTTAAAAATAGTGTAAATAATTTACATCTGGAAGTGTAATACATTAATATTACTTTCTGTTGTATTTATTTTATGTTAAAATCTTGCCACCACCTCTCCCTTCGAAATCTAGTTTTATTATGAAATAAAAAAGTATTGATTACACTGATCGAGGAATAAATTAAAAGCAGAGCACACACTGATGCATGGCGTAGACAAAACAAAATGATTAAGGAATCGCGCCAAAAAGCGCTTGGTGCGTTTCACTCCTATATTTAATCAGCAACGCCTGTGGAGTTACGCAGTCTGATAATTAGGCCGACAATATGTAAGTTCTTTGAGTGTGCGTAAGTAATTATTAACCCTAGATTTGCATCTTGTCAAACACAAAAAAAAAAAAACAAGGAAAGAATTAAAAAGAAAATTTATATTGCTTGAAGATAAAATCCAAGTTTTAAATCGTTTAGAAGGCAGGGAAAAAATATCTTCTGTGTTGCAAAATCAACAAATTTGAATGAATCTACAATTTGAACCTTAAAGAAAAATGTAGATAATATAAGGGAAACTATGGCAGATAGCTGTCCGTTAGGTGCGAAACTTGTTACTCACACATGAAATTCTAATATGGTTAAAATGGAACGAGCGTTAATGATCTGGTTGGAAGACTGTATAGCCAAAAAGATTACTATCAGTGGAAGTCTTATCAAGCAGAAAGCACTTAAAATCTACAATCATTTTAGGAATATTGGGCATTCTTATTCAGGGCTAGAAAATCATTCGTTTGTCGCGAGTAAAGGATGGTTTGAAAAACTAAAAAAAGGTACACATTGCACAGTATTAAGTTTCAAGGAGAACAGGCCTCGGCTAAGGCTGCCGAAAATTATAAACTGGAACTAGCTAGAATTATCAATGAAGGAGGTTATTCACCTGATCAGATTTTTAACGCCGATAAGACGGCATTATATTGGAAAAAACTACCATCTAGGACCTTCATTTCGAAAAATCAAAGGCGTGCTCAGGGATTTAAACCTTCAAAAGAACGTATCACCCTTCATGTGTGCAGCAATCTATCAGGGAGCCTGATGATAAAACCAATGATAATAAATCGTTCTTCAACTCCCTGTGTAATGAAAAACATTAATAAGACCCAATTGCCTTTATTCTGGCAATCTAATAAGAAAGCTTGGATGACTCAAAATTTATTTAAAGATTGGTTTTATAATTGTTTTATCCCGGCAGTGGAAACCTATATGATGGAGAAAAAAATTTGTATTTCAAAGTTTTATTGGTTCTTGATAACGCTGGTTGCCACAACATAGAACTGGATCATCCAAAAAGTGTGGATGGAATTTTCTATTTAAGATTGTGTTAGAACCATGTCATCGGCTTGCGCAGAAATTAAACCATCAACGCTTAATACATGTTGGAAACCTCTTTTACCTCAAATGGTTCAAGCAATGCAAAATGATTCTACAATTTCACTCCCAGTTACAGAAATAGTAAACATTGCTTCTCGTTTAAGCGATGAAGAATTTGCAGTAAACCATTAGGATGTAAGAGAACTAGTACTCGGGGAAGAAAGTTTAGATGGGGAAGAACTGATGGAATAAATTGATGCACCCACCTCAAATGCATTGGTAAACAAAAATAAGGAAAACGAATTGGTGCAAAATCTCGATTTACAAGATGTGAAAAAAGGGCTAAATTTGGCTAAAGACATTTTGCCCATTGAAAGAAGACAAGTTAGGCAACTCGTATCTGACAGCAAGGATGAGAGTGTTGAAAGATTACATAATTTTACAAAAGTCTTTCTTGTTTTTGTTGGAAAACAGTTTTTTAGATTAGTTTTTGTTTGGTTTTTTATCATTTTTTTATATGAACTCTTCAATTCAATAAAAATAATTTATGATTTATCTTGTCTTTTGTATTTATTGGTCTCCATATAACGCGGAACGAATGATGTGATTTGTACTAATTCTGAGTTTCTTTTAGCGCGGTTTCCATATAACGTGGTGCGCATTCACCGTGTTATAGGAGGGTTGACTGTATACATTCCTTATATTCCCTTAAATAATAGGGAAAATAATGTAAAAGTACAACACAACTATATTCTTGAAAGTATACATACAAGGAAATAATTCATATTTACACAATTAGAATAGATAAATACAAAACAAATACAGAAAAAGAAGAAAAAATTAAAATGTTACATTTCCTTCCAAAGTAAAATGTGTATAGATTAATATTGCTTAACCTAAAATTCGTCAATTTATGGATGGAAGTTTTGACCTGTGATATAAGATAATTTTGAGTTACCTGTAGATATTGTTTGAAAAAAAATTAATATTAAAACATTTAAAGCACTATATCAGCAATGAAGTAAAATTGTTATAGAAAACAAATTTCTATTGAAGAGTTGAAAGTGCTTGCTGTGAAAAATTGAGAGAATCTACTTCTATTCCATGTACTTAACAATATAATTTTTTTAAAAAAATTGATTCTGATTTCTTATAAATTTTATCTGGACACAAGATATAAATCATTCTATAAAATGCTTAATGAATCTTTACTAACCTGTGTTTTAGATGTCTAAATAAATAATAAATTTTATCTGTTCAAATGTGTTACTTTTTTAGAAACTTAATGAGAAGCTTTTACCATAACTACAAAATGATAGGAGTGTGTAAATTATTTTTTTCTAATTTTATACTAACATTATATAATTTGCAAAACTCATCAAAACCTATTTGAGCATCACAATGTTAAATTTCACAGCAGGCAATTGATTATGCTATTATTTAGAAAATTAAATTTAATTAACTATCTTGCAAAAAAAATTTTTAAGGGAAATTGCTTATTGGTTGACTGCAGGTTATGTAGGGTTGTGTTGATAGTTAATGCCTTGATGAAGTAGACTGTTCCTAATGCAATACTTTTATAACAAGTACCATTGGGAAAAAGTAATAAGAAACAATTATATGTCATGTGATTGCTAAGTATTCTAAGACCATTTAATATTTTTACTATCAGCTAGTACACTTTGGACATTATAGGTATTTCACAAATGCCACCCACATGTGATACTTAAACAAAAAAGAATCAAAAGGAGAATAAAAGTATGCTTTTTTTATATAATATTGAACTGCTTTACAAAATAAAATTTATTACAAGTTACAATGATATTATGAATTATAAGATTATTACTTGTTATTTTTGCTCTGTTGTAAGAAAAAGTTACAAACATTTATAGTAACTTTTACTCGTTGTTCTATCTTGTTATTTTAATCATCTATTCAGGGAACTTTTCTTTGAACAGGAAGACCCTGAAGGTAAAATTCATCTTTTCAAAAAGTTAAAAATAAATTTAATTCAAAACTGCATACATTTGTAACAAGTCAGTAATCTTCACTCTGGCTAGTTCCAGCATATGTATCCTAATCAATGCCAATTGAAACTGAAGCAAAACTTTTCTTGCATCATAACATTGGTTGGAGATTGGCAGGTAATTTTTTTAATGTAGCTTCATATAAAAAAAAACAATTTTAAGGGTGTTAAAAATATAAACATTTTTATGTATTGCCATCATCAGATGCTCATAGGAAGATAATCACAAAGGCGAAAGCTTTTTTGCTAACTTTGAATTTTTGTATAATTAGTGCATAGAATGATATGAAACTGTTATATTAAGAAACTTGTTTTATACAGGACCCCATGAGTGCTAATGTTCCAAATAATGGAGGAGCTATGGGTAATGAAGATCCTAACTTATATCAGCAACACTACAACCAATCCAAATGAAAGGATTTGAGGTAAGCTGAGTAGTTCATTTCAGTCAATAAATACTTACTTGCATATACAATTTTCTTTTGGAACCATTGTATTGGTTTGAATCTGATCTGCACTTCAAATAACATATTTTTGGGGAAATATTATAAGTGGTTTATTGTGATGTCTGGTATTTATGAAATAAAAAAAAAATTAAAATGAGAACTTTTTAGTGAATAATTAATATTTGTTACCATTATCATAATTACACTGTAATTGCTCTGTTAATAAACTAAACTGAGTGTCACAACAGCCCATGAGGGCCAAGGCTTACTGTTCCAGTCTCGGTTTTCGTGACTTTGGGCACTGAGGTGCATGTGCAAATGTTTTGGTCTGATGGTCAATCTGAAATGACTCTCCCAGTGTTAAGTTTCCAAGCAAGCTTGGTACTCATTTATCTACCCACTGAAGGGATGAAAGGCTGAGTCTACCTTGCCTAGCTGGGGTTTGAACCCCAGACCTGTGGCGTGGAAGCATAATTATGCTATCACTCTGCCGCTGGGCTTCGCTTGGTCAATATTGTGTTCCAATTTCCCCCATTCTACGAATTTTTTTGCCTTTGATTCAAAGCTGTGCCTGATTTTTAGTAAGGTGAACATTAGAAAGAAAATATGCAGCTTACATTCAAATAAAATGCAGTATTTTAGTTTTAGTTATAATGTTTAAAGTAAGGATGGAATAAATTTTGATTTTATAATTATAAATAATTTTTTTGACATTTTTTAAATTTGTGAATTATCAAAATTTTATGTGTTTTAGAAAAAAGGATTATGCTATTATTGTTAAGGATATCACACATAATTTAACTTGTTTATTCTGTAACAATCAATTTTTATTATTTAAAGATCTGTTTTGTTATGAGTTTATCTGTTTCCATACTTGTTAAAAAATGTTCGAAGAGTATAAAAGTAAACAGGTGGCTTTTGCAATTGAAGAAAAACTTAGTATTATTAAAGGAATATGAAAGGGGCATTGCCATGGAATTTAATCCACCTGTATCTGTGTGATTAACTCTTTCCTCTGTAAAACATGTTTAAAACTCTCAAGTGTATTCATTTTTACTTTAATGTATTATATGCTTATTTTCTTTAGGTTTCTTCAGCCATTGACTGCACTTCCACGCGATGGACATCTCTCCTCTATATCAAAGTGATGAAGGATTGACTTCATGAGAAGTTTATAGAGAATATTTTTATTTTAATATTGATCCAACAAAAAACAAAGATATTTTTTAAACCCAAAAATGTTATTTCTGGAGATTCTCTACACGACACCCGTTTGTCAGTTGTTGACTCAGTTTCTGCAACCATGGATCTTTTAACTCGAGCCGAAGGACAGAATTTCCGGCTTTTAAAGAATTCCTCTCTTTTTTCCCCCCTTTTTTTTTTAATTGTGTGTGTGCGTGCATTGAAAATCCTCGCCTAAAAAGAAGATTTGAAGCATTTTAGCGGGGCTTTTTCCTTTCCTTACCTTTCTTAATGTTTTTCCCTTCATTAAAAAAAAAATCAGTGTGACATGTAGTGGTTCTGTGCTTTGTCCAAAAAAAAAGTAGATTTAGATTTTACTTGTAGGATGTAGACTTCTTAGAATTTGTCAAGGCTTTTTGTGCATACTGGGAAGTGTACCTGTCTGAAGATGAAGACATCTCAATGTTGTGCCAGTCGTTAAATGAAACGACACTAATGGACACTGTGTGGGGACAGTCACTTCCCTAACAGAGCAACGTCTCTCTCCTGTGGGGTGATGTCTTGTGGATCTGTGCCTTTTTTACGACCTGCCTCCATTTCTTGCGTTGCTCTACTTGTGTGTGTATGTGTGCTGTGTCTTTGTTCCCATCCCCTCCAAAGATCCGATAAACAGCACTTTCATCCGGAACCTTCTTAGAGGGAGTACTTTGGCATGTATAGTGAAATATTTTTTAAAAAAGTGAAATTTATTGAGCTCTGTTTCTCTTAAGCAAAATTCTTGTTTTCTGAGAAAATGGCAAATTTTTTAAATTCAATTTCTGTGTTTGTCTCACTTTTCTCCTATTGAATCATTTGTTGTATTCTCCCCATGATCTATCTAATTTATGTTTTATGTACAGATGTATCTAATTTATTTAAAAAGATTTATTTATGAGTATTTCTCTCAGCTCCAAATAATCAGTCTTCCAAACTCAATTTTTTTAAAAAGGTTTTTCTATCAAGAATATGGATATGCCTTCAAGTGAAGTAGGTTAATTCGAGGGAAAAAAGAGTATTTTTTCCAATAGTATTTTTGCCTTGAAAATTACCGAGCTTTCTGTCTTCTTTTGCCACTCCTTATAAATTATTTTTTTATTGTCAATGCATTTTTGAGAAATTGCTGTGTTGATATGTAATCGTTTTTTGTGCACTAATTTATTTTATATTTAAATGAGGTGCCTTTTTATTTTTGGGTTTCCACCTTTAAAATAAGTAATCAGTTCCTTATAGGGGGATAAATAAATTTTGAATCCAGGGATGAGCAATAACAAAATGTTAAAAGTAGAATAAATTTTTATTATTACTAGGGAGAAATATATAGAACCATGTTAATGATTCGAATGAAAAAAACTATTTTTGGGGTTTTATATACAGGGCTTTAAAATTTTTTATTTTCTTGCCTGTTGACTATTTCTACTATCTATCAGTGATGCAATAAAAATTGTTTTTTATATTTCCACCAATGAGATTCAACTAATATTGTACTTAGAACTGTTAAATTTTCTTGTATGATGTCTTTATTTTTTTAAAATGATTGACATTCCTGAATTTTTGTACTGAAAAAAATTCTTAATCTGTAGAGAATTAGATCGTCTGAATAGAATAGCTTTGGTTTTCATCTGAACATTCCACCGTGTGTTAACGCGACAATCTGATCGAGTGCAAAAGATTTTCAAAAAAATTTAAAAGAAAAGATATGTTGTAAAATAATTGTTTAGGTTTTAGCATACAATTGCATCAAAAATCATGTTTTATGTTTTGTAACAAATTTCTTTGAAAATTCTGATTTTAAACATGGAATGTTTTAAATTTAAAAATGTTGTAATAAACTTGCTGTCAAACTAAATTTGTAGATAATTAAAATTTTTGCTCTCAATAATGAACAAGAAAAAAAATATTAATCATTTTGTAATGAAAATTGTATTGTATTGTGTAATTTTTTTTTCTGAAATTGTTATGATTTCTATATATTGTTGTGTGGAATAAAAGGTACTTACATGGTAAGTATTTCCAAACATTCCGGTTGGAGTGGTTGTCTCGTTAATGCACCGTCAACTTATTCCACTGCTTACATGGAAATAGATGTGTTGCTACAAAACCAAAGTTTTGCTTTTCCTTCCTTTTGAATGTTCTGTGTGATTTTAAGTTGTGATGCATTCTGGAATAAAATCTAAATTACCTGCACATTTATCTTTGGTTTGTTTTTTCTCTGACTGTCCTTAGAATTTTTCTTTCTTTTAAAAAGTAACACTTTTGAAGGAATTTAAATGTTTTTTCACACCATTTCAGTTTAATCAATCTCTAATGAACTAACAATCTTTTGTTTAATAAGAAATGCTCTTCTCCATGTGCTCAACAACATTTAAGGCTGTTTTCACCATATGCACAAGAGGCGGAGCACATTTTCAAACACAAAAAATACCCTTTTTATAAAAACTTGTGACATGGGTAACTCATGCATTTGCTTATAATATAATATTTTTAAAATTTCAAAATAGTTCATAAATAATTAGTTTATCCTTTTAACATGTAAAGAAAAGAAAAAATGTGTCAACTCGGATAAAAATTAGCAGTATAATAAAATAAGTGATTCTCTACAGGATAGTGTAGCCAGAATATAATATTAATATTTGTGTGTGTGTGAATACTTTTATACCTGAAAAATATTCAGAATTTGGGTCCTATTCTTTAACGTTAGCTGAAAACAGCCTTAACATAAAAAGTTTGTTGTTCCTTCTCTCATATGTAAACAAGAAACAATGCATCTCCTATTGTTCTTCTGTAACATGCATTAATTGCTTCAGGGGATTTTTTTTCTTTTATGAAAGTTGTTAAATTATTGAAATTATTCACAATATTGGGATTTAGATAATTGTTTGTAATTGCCTAAATCCCAATTTTGTGAATTGTGTATGTTAATGTAAAAGTACCTAATCAATTTGTATGAAGAAAAATATTTTTATAAAATTTCTTTGAACAAAATTTTAGAACATCTTTCCTTTCCTGTAAGAAAAAATATGTAGTTGCATTACAGAAATATAAAAGTAAAATAATTTGTGCTATGTTTGCTGAATATTCATATAAATTTATAAAGATTAAGCCTTTATATTATCTGACTGTTATAAAAATAGCATAGGTATATCACTTCCACTTCTTCCTCCTAAGGGTGATATGTCACTGATATATAGCAATATCTTTGATGTAAGTATGCAATAACTAATCCTAATAATATGCTCTGCAAAATAACTTTTTGTAAATGAGCGTTGCAAAGTCCTAAAATTGTAATAATGTTACACAAGAAATATTATCTGCTGCTGAATTAGATGTTAGCTGGGGATGTCAAAGAAAAAGGGAATGAAATTTGTTGGACAAGGTAGATGCGCATGGATATTTATTTGGATATTATTAATCTGGACTGGACATTGAATCTATTAAGTTTTATTGCTCAAATATCAGATAGGCTTTTGCAGTAAAATCTTCGTAGAATTTTCTGCTGGCTATCTGTTGATTCCTGTTTAATTTAGAACTTAATCATCACAGCATTATTTTTCAAAATTATTGAATCAAGCAATTAAAAATGTGATAAAAATAGTTCATTTTTACACCTTTTACTAAATGTGTGTACTAAAAACACTGAATTCTTGGTTTGTGTTAGATAGTTAATCTGATATTTTTGTGAGTTTTTATGCTAAACTTGATCTGTGGTTTTTATTTTTTTACACAGAAGCTCATTTAATCATTGAATTATAAAAAGCATGAAACATAACTCCACATACTTGCTACATTTTTAAGAAATTTATTTCTATCAGACTGCATTGTGTTTTGAAAAGTATATTATTATATATGAAATTATTTTTAATAAACGAATTAATTTTAAAAATTTCATATTTTACTTTTTATTTTTAAAAAACTGCTTGAGGATTCACTATTTTTTTTTTGTTGAAGGATTTGAATTGTTATTCTTTAAACAATAAAGTTTTTTAAATATTTTTTTTAATTCGGTGAAGTGTTTTTTTATACAATTGCTCAAAAGTTATGGTGCATTTATAAGAATACTGGGTTTTTTTTAAAATTAAAATATCAAATCATACTAGCTTCCTCCCTTTTTATTTAATATTTTTATTTTAAAAAAAATTTGAATATCATGGAATTAAATTATTTCATCTCTTAATTCTTAAATTTGCAATTTAGAATTCCTCTTTATTTCCCCACCTAAATATTCCACCTTTGTTTCTCAAAAAAAATGTTGTAATAATTACTTGCAAGCCCAGGAATGAAATTAGATTCATCACCAAAAATTTCGTTCGTTCATATTTATTCCTGCCGCTCCATTCTGTGATGTCTCTATTCTTTTGAAATCCTACTTGACGGCAATTCTTTCGTTAATTGACACCAAATATCACACTCTGCCTTATAGATTTTTAGTTACAGGACTTCAAATTCATATATATATATATGTGTTCTACTCTGCTTTACAAAGCTATTTGGACCGAGTACTAGATAATTTTTCCTAATCTATAGCCTTAAAAAAATTGGAAAAGCAATATAAAAAATGTGAATTATTTAACCCGTTCAGTTTTTTGCTCTTTTTTGAAGAAAGCGTGCAGAAACGCGTTTAGTTATGTAAGGCTTCCCTTTACACCAAACGACTCCGATTTATTCACCATCAAACTTCTCTGATGGACAAGGATTCGGCTTCGTAATTTCCCGCTCAAATAAGCCAAGATTCGCTTCCCGCATTCACACCAACCGATACCAATTCGTCATCATTCTCATTCACGCGTGATTCGGCAGGTCGGATTTTTTACTCATTCTCCAGCAGCCAGGAGCTATTTCTTAAAGAAAAAGTGAATTCAAACAAATAGAGTGATGATTTTTGTTATTTGTGATTATATCACATAAAGTTTCTATTAAAGAAACCGATTTCAGATGTTTGAAGATAATGATTTTCTTGTTAGGGTTAGCAGGAGTTTGTTTTTATGCCGATAGATGGCGCTTATATTTTTTGTATTCATAGTATTCTTTTTCATCATGTAAACTAACTCTGGTTCTTGTCGCCGAGTGTGTGGGCTGTATTTTATCCCTGCTAATCTTGCGCAAATAATAAAATTAATTTTGCATGTATCATTTTATTCAATTTTAGAAATTTGAAAACTTTATTCCTTACTTTTTAATACTTTAAAGCAAAATGTGTTGATTTTTGGGAGGGGAGGGAATATTCTGAAGGATGTTTGACGTAGCGTCAGAGATCAATTTGATAAGAATTTATTTAATTGTGGGAGAGAAAAAAAATTAAATATTTATAAGAATGCTAAAATAAAACACCAATACTGTCGATAATTTTAATTTTTTTAACAGATTCCATTTTATTACTGCATAGATCTCAAATTTTGTTATATGAAACAAACAAAATGTAAATTGCATGTAAAATTTTTAATTCATTGATGTATTGGAAAACAATTTTTAAATACATAATCAAAAAAATAGTTATTATATGCTACAAAAGCAGTAGTATATAACAACATTTGAAAAACATTAGATATATTATTTGTAAAAGTAATTGCATTATAATATAGTTACATATTTATTATTTGTTACTTCTTTTCAGACTATAATTACACTTGATACTAACAGGCAAAATATAAATAATTAAATCCGTTCTTATATTTTTTGTTTTGTGTATTTCAATTTAAAAATAAATGAATAAGGATACAGTTGTAAAATTAATAGCTTGAAACATTAAAAACAGCATCCATGTTCGACAGCAACCGATGGAAGATTGACCCCTGGCGGTGTGAAGGCAAATCTCTGTTCATTCAGAATCGCTGCGAAGTGGAAATATCGCTACAGACTCGGAATCGTTTGGTGTGAAAGGAGCCTAACCCTCTAAAGGCTCATTCACACCAAGGCGTACAAACGTCGAGTGTTGTCTAGCCAATCAGAGTCTTCCTCTCGCCCGAGAAGAAGTCTCTGATTGGCTAGACGCTTAACACTCGACGTTTGTACGCCTTGGTGTGAATGCGGCGTAATCAATAAAACATAAGCTTTCGAAAGCCTGAAACTGACTACATTTCACTCCTAAAACTGAAGTATTAATTCTCGTGAAATATATTTGAATCTAACATTCAGTTTCGTGCTGCCATCTATTAGTGAAAGAAACTATATTATAACGCGATACACGCGTTATTAACGTTTAAAATGGTGCAAAATCCAGGTGAACGCGTGCAATGCATCCGTAACATTGAGGGATAGATACGAGATTAACGTACTCAGCGCGTTCGTAACGGCCCAAGGGTTTCGTTTTCGTTAATTGGTACCACGATCTCTGACAATGCAGAATAGTATATTTTCAGACGTACAAAGAATGTTATGGAAAAGAAATTCGATTTCATCAACGAATGACATACGAGTTTGTTACGGTGGCCGAACTCCAAACCTCGTCGCAAATGAGAAATTAAAAAGCTGCTGTGGAATGCACAGACTTTTGTTTTAGATGCGGCAGCTTATATATGTGTTAATGAAAGCGCCGAGGGGCGTAATCTCTAAACTAAAGTAAAATTCTACTAGTCTATGGTTGGTTTGACCCCCTAAACCCCGCCTTTGTGTAGTACACTAAATAGCTTAAAATTGGATTGTTTTCTCGAAAACGATGTCCACTCAAGGCAGAAGTACTGTTTACATCATTTATATAGAACAGGGTTTAAAGAGTTTTTTTTTTCCTTGTAAAAAATAAATCCCATAACTGTTATTATTTTATCACGTTGCTTCTGTTACTGCGAACCTCTTTTTTATTCCTAAATTAAAATTTATCAAACATAAATCGTGCTCAAACTTAACGTACGAAAATCTGCAACATCAATTACGATACGCAAATACACATGCATTGAGATCGACTTGCAAAAACTAAGTGAAAGAATTGAGAAACAGACATCTCACAAATTAAACATTTTTTATCATTGCATTATTATTATTATACTATCTATGTTTGTTTACATGGAAAACAATAATATATCAATCTGTTCAAATTTTCACTCCAACAAATGTTTGTAATGGATCCAAATCTAATATAAAGATATATATTTTTATATGTGCGGCCCGCGGGATTGTAAAGTTCTTCCGAAGTGGCCCGTGAGGTCATTTGGGTTGGCCTCCCCGATTTAGAACATAATTCTCAAATTGATTGCAGTCGATTATACCAGTCCTGTTTCTGGAAAATGTTTTCAGAGTCTGAAACATGACCAATCATTGCTTATGTGGGAAAAACTCAAATATTTTGCTGTGATTAGTTTTTGGTCAAAGTTTATAGTTAAATGCAAGAATCAAGTTCCTTTTGCAGCAGCTACTGATGGCTTTAATGATAAGTATGCAAACTGTATATTATATCCTACTGTGATTTACTTACACTGGTGAAAACAGTTAATAGGAGGAACGGTTTTTTAAAAATAATAATTAACTCCTATGCGCAAATACGGTATCCGATAGTTGAGCTCTTCGTGGATACCTCTGCCACGGAATGGCCTGTGACGTCGTAAGGCAGTGGCGCTATGATTTAGTTTGAGTAGAGGTACCTCACTTGTTCGCTGAAGCTTGTAGAGTTATAACCTTTTTGAAACATCGTAACTCAGCGATATCCTTGTTTTTAGAATTCCTTTGTTTACCTTTAGTTTAATATGGCTAGTCGTCTTCGTTTAGAACAGCGATACTCAACCTGCGGCCCACCGAGCCTTTTTAAGTGGCCCGATCAGTGCCCATTGCTCTGAAAAATTAACTTAAGAACAATATATTAAAAATTTGGTGTCAAGAAATCAAATATATCATTTTTGCTGTACGAGTGCGAATTGATATTCTTTTTTTTTTTTATATTTGTAACGGCTACGATTAGTGATAAGACAACAGAGTGGAGTATTGACAATTTTATGGGGGCGGAACTAATTTTTAACTATCTTTCATATCATGCAAGCGGAAAATATATCATTTCAAGGTGATTGGGAGGTTAACTATTTTGTGGTGAAAAACAAATACGGATCAGTAATAGTTTGATTTTTCAAGAAAGTGCTGTATTTAAAAAAATACCAATAAACACAGGAATCGTTCAATGACACTTTTCCTCGAAGATCTCTTTCAAGAGGTAATAGATAGGATTTCTCGAGTAATCTTTGCAATAGCAACGAAGTGTTTTGTCAGTGGTAACATCACAGCGGTAACAAGGACGTCTTATGAAGTTTATTATATTATTGGTAATCATATGAAACCGTTTACTGATGGAGAAATTGTGAAGAAGTGTTTATTAAATGCTTCTAATTCAGTGTTAGTGACAAAAATAAAAAATAGTAATTAAAAAAAAGCAAGCCAGGAGTTAATATTTTGATCAATTTTCCACATTTTACCCCCTCGCCCCTTTATCCTCATGATGCGGCCCGCGAGAAATTGGTAACATGTTTGCGGACCGCGTGAAATAGCTGATATATGTATGCGGCCCATCAGAAAGAAAGGTTGAGTGCCCCTGGTTTAGAAGATGCCACAAGATGAAGGATTGTTGGATGACAGGCGACCTACAGTAAAAACCTCGGGGTTTCGAGAAATTCGGTGTCTAAACTGTGGGAAAAGTTCACGGAAACGGGGACAGTTGTCCGCCGGCCTGGTCAAGACCGCAAAAGGACGACAACGTTGACCCAAGACTATTATTTGAGACTTCTAGCCAAAAGAGCTAGGTCCGCTACAGCGGTACAACTGTCTCGCAACCTGTATAGTACGTCAGCAACATACATTTCACAGATAACTGTTGTCCAGAGATTTATTGCAGGTGGCCTGTATTCCAGGCGCCCTGTAGTCTTTATTCCTTTGACTGTGAACAACAAAAAAGAACCTTCTAACATGGTGAAGAGAACAGCTGTCTTGGATAGAGGTAGATGAATGGCAGGTTCTCTTTAGTGATGTCGTAATTTAGTCTGGGCAGCGACTCGAGACGTGTTTTCATCTGGAGAGAACCCCGGAGTCGATATTGACCTTCTAACATTGTTGAAAAGACCACTGTGCTCGAGGTTGCCTAATTGTCTGGGCAGGCATCATGGCAGACCGATCTTCATGTGTTCGATAGTTATTCTGATAGCGGTATAAGAACGAGATCCTTGCACTCCCAAGTTCTATTTTTTCACAGAGCATATGGACAAAATTACATCTTTATACGTCTGTATACACACAGTGCTTAGTTGGTGGATGAATACCACCAATTAGAAGATAGGAGAGACTTGCGATGACCCCTGACCTTAATCCCATTGAGCACGTTTGGGACGTCCTTGCACGCTCAATTGCAGCAGCTCCAATGACCATCGATGAGCTCAAGAGTAAGTGCGGTTGTCGCAGGGGCTGATAAGGACCCTGGAAAACAGTATTAAACACCGATGCGAGAGTTTGTAAATGTTAGAGGCGGTCATAAACCAAAAAGGAAATGATTTTCTCTGTCTAACAGGGTGTCGGTCAACTGCTAAGCTGGACAAGTGACCAGTTTCCCTGTTAAGGTTGTGCCCATCTTTGTTTTCCCGCAATTTAACTTATATCAGGTGATATTTTAGCCATGTTTGGTTTTATTTGTTTTGTTAGTTTTCTTTTTATTAGATTAAAAACCGTGTGTCCTCCCTTCGGTTGTTTTCACCAATGTACTTTGATCCTGTAAAATATTTAATTGAAAGAGACCTTTTTACAATTCCGAATTTGATTGGTAATTTCTATGAAGAAAATAGTATCCATCTTATGGATGAATTTAAAAAATCTGGATGTCGTTTGAACCTTTAGTTTTTATTCCTGCAGTAGTGCAGGGAGAAAAATGAAGTTATTACGTATTTGAATGAGGGAGAGAGCTTAATCGTGTGTTGCTGGTGTCATTTAAAAAAATGTGGCATCAGAAAAAAGTACTGCTTTTTAAAGTTAAGGAGATGCTCTCTCTTAAAATATTCTATTGCTATAGCTTAGTCGTAGTTTTGAAGACAATTTCTATAATATATATATAACTTCTGTGTTTTTGCCCCCCCCCCCTCCTACTATTAGCTCACACTCGCTATATATCTATTTACCTTGTTCAAATTTTCAATCGGTAATAAAATACATATTAAAGCGCTCCATTGAGCTGAAATTTTACATATACGATTATTTTGGATGACAATACAGTAATTTATAATTAATAGATTAAAACTAATTATTCAAAGAATTACAGATACAGCCACGTTGTCATCCTTTTGGGCCACTTGTGTCAAAACTTGAAAAGGTTTGTTTTTTTTCACTTTAAAGCGCTTATTTTAGCTGAAATTTTCTGTACACTATTATTTGGGGTGACGATATGATAATTTAATTGAAATTAATTGACTGAAACTAATTATTTAAAGAATTACAGATAGAGCCACGTTGGTTTCATTTTTAGCGCGACTTGGGTCAAAACTTTGAAAGATTTTTTTTTCTCACGTTGAACTGAAATTTTATAGACACGATTGTTTTGGATGACAATACGATACTTTAATGATAATTAATAAGAATTAATTGCCACTTAATGTTGTGATTCTGTCCTATGTATATACATATCTATATTAATTGTAACTATTTAATAAAAAGGTAGCTAAAATAAAAATTTTCTTTGTTGATCTAAGTAGGAATTAACTTAATTTTTTTTATATTGCTTGTTTTATATAATATCTAAAAGTTAAATAATAATTTATCTTTTTTTTTTTTTTTTATGAAAGCATCTCGACTTAAAAGCCATTATTTTCATGTATGTTACTTTATATATGCTTCTATATTCACCTTAGTTTGTATGTGATTTTATAAACGTATGAAAAGTTTCGTATGAGTACTTTTCTCATCCATCGTGAAATTTTCTTCGTGTTATTTTAAAAATATTTGTGCACCGCGCCTCATGAAATTTAAAATGTTTTTATAATTTTAAGAACTTACGAATCATCGACATTTCCCTCCTTTTTACGCGTTTTGTCATTTTAAAATTTGACAAATATGGAAAAACATTTTGTTGTTTGAAAAGAAATGAACTGCATTTCCCTCTCGTGAAGAATTGTAAATGTGTGGCAAGTGTTTGCCTGCCTCGTTCCAGTCTCCTTCTCACTGAATATTTTCATCTTTACTTGGATGCGATTAAAATCGTTTTAAACCCCCTACTCTTGAGCAATAGAAGGCTAGAACAAAAATGTCACAAAGGTAATTTCTTGAAAAATTGTATATTTTTAATTATTGTCGTGCTTAATTGCGCTTGAAAAGGTTTTTACTTTATTTCAGTGGTTCTTAAACTGAGGTCCGGGGAACCCCAGCGCTTTTCTAGGGAGTCCGTGAAGAGGTGTGATTTAATGTTTTTTATTTCTAATGGCAGAGTATGAACAGTTATTAACAGAGTTCATCAATCTACCTAATACATTTATCGAAAGCAAGTACGGCCCCGTATTGGCGGATGCCAGTCGCCGCAGGTAATTTTGACACCCAGTTTCCTTCCTAGAGGGAGGCACCTGAGCTCTGACGATGTGAACCTGGACTAGGATTTAATTTTGCCTAGAGCAAAAAAACTAGAGCCAAACTTGCTATAATTTTTTAATAAATTATTTCTTCAAGAAAAGGTTTATTTCTATACTATGCATTTATGTAGCTTTTTCAATAGGGGTCTTTTGGGAAGTTTTGTCTTGAAAAAGGGGTCCGTGGGCAAGTTTGTCATAAAAAGGGGTCCCCAGGTTAAAAAAAGTTTGGAAACCATTGCACTAAACGAAACCATCCGTTAATGTTCAGCGTAAAATTCGATATAGGTATGGAAGCAAACCTGGTGCAAAACCAATAAAGCGATGGTATGTTGTTGTTTCAAATTCCCTTGGAACATTAAAGCCTACACCAAGTCCATTTTACCTTTTCGTATAAGAATGTCACAAACCAGGTCTCGATCTCCAAACAACTGTCCCAGGGAAATGCCCCAGCAGTCCAGAAAATGAGCAGGGACAGGTAAAGAAAGACTTTACCCCTTGTACAAAGGTCATACCACGCAGTGACCGCTTCTGAAGCGCGACAAGGCCGACTGAAGAGCTCTGGATCTCCTGCACTGTAGAGATACGCCAGGACTCTTAGCTGCTATCAGGGTTTCGCCAAGTCAGATTCATTTTAGTTCTGTGGAGGGAATGAATTTCAGAATGGCTCAAAACAGGAACTTGGGTTGGGGAGATCACAACTCCTCCCAGCCAGCTCCTCAGCTGTCTTGTTCCCAGCACACCCACATGCGACGGTATCCACTGGAGACACACTTTTTTCCTGTGATCAAGCTTAGCCAGTTTGGATATAATATCTACACCAGTATTGAGCATTATCTTTGGCCAATTCTTCAAATATTGGATGGAGCTTCTGCTCTGTCCAGATACTGTCCTTATTAGAGTTGAGAGCATGATCAAGAGCACCACTAATATCAATTAAGCGATGGTATGAAAGGTTTATAGAAGTGGACAGCGTTAAGGATATTTTTAGAAGTAGCAGGCCTAGTGTGAGAGTAGCAACTGTTAAACACGTTCGGCGAGCGTTTCAGTGGAGTCCGAAATCAATTTGTGAAGCATCACGTGAACTTCAAATGTCTCAAACAAGTTTGGTAAGAATTCCACAGAAATTGCGTAGGTTGCATGCTTATACAGTGCAAGACGTGTTAGATAACAATTGGTGGGAACTGGAATATCGCTTAAACATTCTCCGTGCAACCAAGGGGTTACACTTTGAATTTTTTTAAGGAAAACAGTCTTTTTAAAAAAATTCATAATTTATCTAAAAAAATAATTTGAGCACATTAAATATTTATAATCAAGGTAAAACGTTTGTTCACCTTATATGCTTATTCACGATTTCAGAAATAAATTACGCGCTCAAGCTACCCCATGTGAAAAAAATTATTTATAAAACGAAAGGATACATTTTAAAATTGAATCTAGATGAACAGTTTGTTGAATTAGGAACTACAGAATTTTGGTTTCCTCTACTAAGTAATGTGCAATTGCTCTCGAAGGAAGAATTCAGGAATTTAAAACATTGATTAAGGGGGTTCGGTTGCGATCGGTTAAAAAAATCGAATTTTTTCCACCCTTCATAAATAGCTTTCTTAACATGTCTAGAATATGGTGGTAAAGGGATTTTTTTAAAATTCGAAGTCATTATACAGATACAGCAGTTAGAAGAAGTAATTGTTTGGAGCACTGAGTTGGCAGTCGAAAGTTGGGCTTACTGTGTACAGTCGCCTTGATACCCGAGACCCTTCTATACAAATATTGTACATGTTTAAAAGAAAATATCTATAGTTATTGAATATTTTGTAGAACTTGTTTTAGTCTTGGTTTAACTTCGAAGAGCACAACAGCTACAAATTATTTATTTTCGCAATGAGTGGTCGAAAAGGAAATACGATTAGAAATGTTCATCTTGGCCGTAATAAAAAGCGAAAGTTTAGTAGAAACCGTTTTGCCACCCAAAATAATACGGAATTTATACATCAGCTTCTACGAGGATACTAAAAAACAGCACGAACGTTCCCATCTTTCTAAGTTTCGCGTATTTCATTTTGGAGTTTGTTTCAGTATTTTCTGCTGTTTCTGAAACTGTAATATGTAAGACTTGTAAGGGTGATTTATCTTT
>BMAV01027275.1:437693-447970 GCA_019973955.1 Trichonephila inaurata madagascariensis
CATTTGTCAAAAAACGCATTTAAGTTTATAAATTTGCTAAAATTCAATATTACGTAAGCAGGGGACAACCCAAAACCGAAGATCATGGCAAGGGGGGAGGGGGTCTATGAGAGAAAAAGTTTAGAAACCTCTGACTGAAACAGAGGGAACCGTGCTTGTAAAAAGTGCCCAAAAACTTGCAATATCAAAACAGGGGAAGAGAAAATTTATAGTATCTAATCGAAATATATTACAATATCTAATATGAAAGTCATGTTTCTTAGCAATCTTAGTTTTGCGTAATATGTTAATATCTAAGGTTTTTTTAACCTTTTATTCGTGTGTGTTTATTAAAGTACAATTGATTTCAGTAATGAGACACACACGGTAGCAAAGTTATTTCTCAAAGTTTTAATTTGACGAGTGTTACTTTTCAGAAAAATAATTTACAAATGAGACATTAACCAAAAATAAAAAAAAACTCGGAATGACATGAATTTTTTTTTTTTCCCGCTCTCCCAACGTGGTGTTGGAATGCTTTTAACAAATTGACGGGAAAGTCAAGTACGTCTACCCCATTAGTTATAATTTTGGGAATTCTTTTTTGTTTTGTATTGCGAGGACTAATATACACCAGGGGTCGGCAACCTATGACCCGCGGTACGATTCTTAGTGGCACTCAACACCTCTCAATAAATTTGTCAATCATAATTTTGAAATGGAACTTATTGGACTAACATTTTAGGATTAAGAAAAGGGAATTATACGGAATTATCAAAAAATCTGGAAGGTAATGTTAACGATAAATCTCGACAGCTGTTTTAAATTGTTGGATTCAACAACTTCTTTCCAGACTCAATTGAACATTCAGTATCATGTGAAATATGAAGTCTCAAATTATACCCCTGACATTGTGACATAAAATAGAGTAATGCAGGAACAAAAGGTTCGCATTAAAATATTTAACTATATTGAAGAAATATTTATGTTCTTTGTATTTATTTCTTTAATTAAAATAAGTTTAAAAGATACATAATACAAAATGAATGTACAATTTAAATTGTTTATTTATGTTGAACGAATAGTTATACTTTTTGTGTTAATAAAAATGCATAGATAATATAAAACTATCAATCTGTATTCTTGACCTTTATCCCCTAACTTTGCATGCATTGCCGCGGGAACTATTTCAAATATTTCCTACTGTGTTGCACCCTGAATCCTATTGGTAGATTGGTTTGGCACACCACAGCAACAAGGTTGCCGACCCCTGGACTACACGATACTAAATAGGAACTGAAACATCCTGGTTCCAGCGAAAATTGTAAGCATTTACTTCCAACTAATGAGTCAGCTTCCTGAATCTGATAAATAATGGATGTTTTCAAGCGTAGCATATGAATGTTCAATGTATTCCTCAGAATATATACATAATGTATCGTTAGTAATACATTAATTTAAAACCTAATTGTTTAAATTACAATGTAACAAATTACTTTCAGAGTAAATTCAACTAAGCTCCAGCTCCGTTTGGAATTCAGTGAAAATGGTTCGATGTATTCTTAAAATGATTTGTGAAAGATGAAAGTGGAATTAACTTATGAGCAATATCGGAAACTGTTTCTCAGAATTGTCTGTTTTGCATGGGGCTATCCCTGAGTGTGAATTTGGGTGCTGATGCAAGTCTGGGGGGAGGCTTCGATACATCTTCTCTGGCGCCCCATGGCCGGCAATGCCTCTGTTTGTTGGAAGGCATCTGAAAGGGGTTGATTTGAGTGAACATCCCGGCAGCGGGAGTTTTGGCGAACTTCTTATCGTCCAATTCCGGTTGTCTGTCCGCGCCTCCGTTGTACACTGGAGTCCTAGAGCCGTAGCTCTGCACAGAGGTATCGGAATTGTTCAGTTTCTGCCTTTCTCCTTGAAAAGGTTTTGAGGTACTTCGATAAGTGTCCACACGCATCCTGGAAGAATCCACCGTCTCGGTGATGCCGGCCCTGGAGTGGTAATTAGTCCTTTCGAATTGTTTTCCATCGTGGTCTGTAGGTGATTTGCTAGTATTGTCATAGGTTCTGTCCGATCTGCTCGTGGGACTCTCTATCTGTACTGTGTTTTTAAAAGCATACTGGCTTTTGGGGATGGTTACAGGACTCCTTCTCATGGCCTTTCTTTTCACAGAAATTTCCAGCGAGTCTTTGGAGACATCTGAATCATTGTTGTCCTCCTCCGTTAGAGTCGTCTTGTTTCTGGCAGATAGGTTTTGCACCACAGGAATCTCTTCCCTAGTGCTGGAAAGAGACTCCACCTCACTGCCTTGCCACGCATCTGTCGTCCTCCTTGGAACTTCCTCGATGTCCACCTTCAGTACCTCCTGTCTGTATTCGGTTGAAGAGCCATCCGGATACCTAAGCGAGTTGAAAAATAAAACATTGAAATGATTGCATTGTCTCATAAGAATATAAAACATACAAATTAGTCAAACGATAAGATAGCGATTCTCAACCTTTTTTGTTTGTTGTTATTAAAGTACAATTTTAACAATTTCAAAATTTGGCGGTACACTAACTGTAAAATAAGTTGAAAAGAATTTTACTTACTTTTAATACACTATGTAGAATAGTTTATGTTTAAAATTTTTAATGTTAAATAAAATAATATGTTCAACTAAATGTTTATTAAGTAACCAATTCGATATTATATATATATAAATATAAGAATACATTTAATGCGAAATTTGAGCTTGAAGATTTTTGATCATTTCATTTTTTTTTTTTTTTTTATTGAAAACAATTATAAAATCCCCGTGCACCACAAAGTATCACACGGGGCTTACAGAAGTAAGTAATAAACGCACATTCAGGGGAAATAAAAAAGAAAATATTGAGGTTAAGAAGAAATACAAATATTTATAACAAATTCACAGAAATTTTTGAAAGCATTTCTGGTAGAAAGAAATTGGTGAAAATTCGGAGGCCAATTTATATTAAGTCCCTTGAAAGCCAGTCTTAGGATTTTTCTTTCTCTGGCAAACTTGGAGCACATGTTCTACATTTTTCTCGCCTCCAATATTACAATCACAGGAAGATGTCGGAACTGAATTAAATTTGTTCAAGTAGCTTTTGAAATTGCCATGACCAGTGAAAAATTGGGTTATTTTGGGTCGTAAAAATGACAATGCCACTCTCATTTCGTCGTCTACATTTAAAGCCTCGTTCTTTCTTTCATTTTTATATTTGTTAATGCTAAAGATTCAAATTCACACTATTAAGGTATCAAAAACTGTAACAATATTTTAAAGCTTTTTTGGCTATTATGAGATAATCACCTCTAATTTTAATCCAAAATAAATTAATAGACTCTTCCTAATGTTTTGAAATTAAAAATCTTGATTATTACAGTTAGAAATTCATTCTTCCTCTTCACACACATTTACAGATGAACCCGTTTTCCTAAAACGATTACGAAACGAATCAAATTTTCTTGTATCCATCTTTCCACGAAAGGATAAGCCACGAACATCTTTAGTTTATTTCTATAAAACGGCCGAAGGATTCGGTTCCGGATTTTAATTTTTTTTCTCAGAGTATAATCAATAATTTTAAAGAATTTAGCGGCTTACAAAAGTGCGGCGGCATAGTGGTTGAGAATCACTGGTATAAGATTACAGTTTTTTTCATTTCACACACAGACCCGCTTTTCCGCTTATGCACATGCCTAGGGCGCAAAAAATTGGAGGGCGAAAAAATAGAAAAATTGAAATGACTGCGAACGTCCCACCACCTAACGAATCATGAGAGAAGCATTTGTGCCCTTAAGAGAGAATGACTGAACTGCTGAATAATCTAGTGTTGCTATGCGCTCAAAATGATATTACACTGAATATTGATTACTATGATGTCAGTAACGATCAAAGCTCAGAAAAAACCTTTGTGTTGTACAAATACAATGAAAGTAACTCAACAAAGAATAAGGATGTCTAAAAGTGAAAGATAGTAAAGCGATAAACGAAGAAAAAGATGAGAATAAACAAGTTGAAAGTATTTCATATAATAATGTGTACTCTATATCGTAATTGCAAACGATTTCATTAATTTACAGTAAGAATTTATAAAACGGGTAGGAGGAGATCTCGGTGATGTCGAAAGGAAAAAGAGTGGCTAAACCACTCCCCATTCCTGACGGTTGCTAGTCCATGATTGGTGGATAATGAAAAGACTCTCCAAAGAGCACAAACAAATAAGAGTGAAGAGAAAATCACTCCCAAACCAAAACTAGTAAGGTAAGAACCGAAGGAGGGGAGGTGCTCTGGAAATTGCGGGGGTGGGGAGAACGTAACAATTTAAAGTGCCTAGGGAGTCGGTGAGGTTAAAAACGGCCCTGATCACACACATGTAATGTAAAGTTTTGAGAAGGATCACACTTTTAAATGGCATGCGAGCAGGGTGGACTAGTTTTCCTTGCAATTCGATTACAAAATGATGGAAGTTGAAAGTTTTTGTTTCGTTGCTGCATTTCCAATGTATTTTTCATAAATTGTGTTAACACGAATTATTATTATTTCAAATTCAGACCATTCAAGTTTGTCGATTCGGTGGTTTGAAGGTTGTGTGCCCGTCTCGTAGACCCGATCTATTCCACCTAGAGTCGATAGATTTTCTTGATGCAAAAATCCCATGATTATGTGGCATGTAAAAGATCCCTTGAATATCTATTTGGCTTGGTACTCTCGGCAAAATTATTTCACGGCAATATTCAGCATCCGACGAGAGTTTAAACTAAACAAATTCAAACGTCAAAAATTTGGTTGCGGGAGCTGCTACTACAGGATGCCACCAATCGCACTTGGGGCTAGGTCTGCAAAGGCTTACCTGCTACAATGAAGCTCATTTGGAAAAAAAAAAATGTTGAAAAGTACACAAATACTAATACGACAGGTTTTTAAAAGAACGCTAATGATGTCAAATGATTATGCGCTAGAGAAAAATAACTTAAAATGTCAAATCAAACAAATATAATGAAGTGAAATCAATAATATCCATGGTAAATTTCAATATGCAATATCAGAGACGTTTTAAGGTATGGGTCAACTGGGCCTGGGCCTCGTTTCATTCTCGACTCATTTTTAATAAGGCGGATAATTTTAAAGGTTAAATATTATTCCCGTACTTATTCTCCGAAAAACAGCGAATTTCAAATTGCATGTCAACTGGCAAAAGTGACAAGACTGTATTATTATGTGATGACCATTGTCCATGTCTAGGCCTAATACCTTAAACAAATATTCAACTCATTTAGTCGAAATGTGGCCATTGATCAAGTCGGTTTATGAGATTGCGAGTCGTGCACATTTATTTGTTTCAAATTACAGTTTGTACGAGTATTTGATATAATGCTTCCTTTATATTATCTACAGGTAGGGCCTACTTTTGTGAATGGTGGGCGCAGGACCTCAAAAAAATCTTAAGATTTCTCTGAGCCCAGGGCCTCAGGTTCCCATGCAATATACTTTTAAAAGATTCTGGAAAAGCATCATACTTAAGCTACATCTGAACTGGCTTTTCCCTCACCTTCCCACAGACGGATCTGGAAGTTTAGGGCTAAATCAACTTTTCATTATAGTTTCTGGCAGAACAAAGAATCGAAATTATACGTTCATCGCCAATTATAAAGTTCATTATGGCCATTAATTACGAGGAGGATGGGGGAGATAAAGAAATAAAAATCTTCGACGTTTCCTAAGTTAAAATATTTACATTATACTTGTTTTCTGGTTGTCTGTTACTCTGCTTAAGCTTATTTCCAGTTTTTGCTTTATTTGTTAAAGGGGAATTTGGAGTATATTTTACAGTTCTTTTAAGGTAAAGATACAATCATGTGGAAGAATTACCTGACTTCTCCCTGGGGAGCGGGATCATCGCTCTCAAAAGTGTCTTCGAACTTTTTCTTCCAGTGTCCCTCTGCCATGACATTGGCCAGCATCTTCTCATTGAGAGAACCAGTCGTGCTCAGGGCCTCTGTGGCTAGTCGATGCTGCCCTTGCGGCCCACTCCCGCTGCCGGCGCCACCTCCAGCGCTCTGAGAACGCCCTTCTCGGTCGATCTGCGTCAAGTCATAGATGCTCTGGGAACGATAAAGCGGATGGAAGAGTTTCTGTCCACTGTGACTGAAGCTGCACGAGCCCAACCGCCTAGGTCCACCAGAAGAGGAAGGGGCCATCCGTTCAATTTCTAGTCGCACGTCATAGGGGGACGCGTAGCTAAGAATGGTCAGGGCGTCCTCGTACACAATACTTGAGAAAGATACTGTCACACTCACAATCTTATCACCTGAAATGAAGATCACTGTTTATATCATTCAAAATATGTTGTTACATACGGCTTTAAGGAAAGATCAATCTAAACATATAAAACAGCTCAAGAGTATCACACAAAGACAATGATAAACATTAAAAAGAACAAACATTTAAAGTAAGAACCTAAAAAGAAGTTAAAAATTCAAACAACAAGAAAAGGTATACAAGAGATGATCTTTTTACAAAGAGTTAATGAAAGTTTTGGCATTCCAGTATAGTTTTCTTATCTCACCATGGGTTTGAAACTTTTTATCTAGTTCTGGGCATATAAGAAGATGCTCTGCATTCATGATGCCCGAATTACAAATTTGGCACATACTAGATAGAAGGATGCCTATTTTATTAAAATGGTGTATCCTTCAATCATGGTTTGTTTGTAGTCTGAAGTTTGCCACAGCCTCTTTACGAGATTTTTGGAAAAACTTTTTCCGAATGTCTTGAATGTTAGCCCAGGATTTGCCTATTGATTTTGCTGTCAGGTCAGATTTAAGAGTATCTAATAATTTCTCAAAAATCTTTTTTAAGTGACTCTGGTGGAAGTAGTTTGTTGTCTTGTGGCTCAAGTATTCCTCTCTTCACTAGTAAGTCTGCAGTTTCGTTACTGTCGATACCCACTTGTAAAGCGATCCATCGAAAAAACGTTTCGTTGTATTTATAAAGAAAATTCAAGGTTTGTTACATTTCTGAGATAATCCAGGTGTCTCTTTCAAAATAATACATTAAAACTACAAAACTACTCTCTGTCTGTGTAACAGTAGAATATCGAAGTCCTGTCTGTGTACTATTAACGGAATGGATAGCAAAATCAGTCATACTTAAAATAAAAGATATTGGTTGATAAATTGCAAGAATTTGTACATAATAATAAAAAAAACTTTTGCCATTCCTAAACATATTCTCTTCGTCACGTATTGAAAAAAGTACTGAGTAGCGTGAGACTAAAGAGAAGTGAATTATATATAAGTTAGCTATTTACGTCTACAGCTGTCACAATATTTACGCAGGGCCAAAAGTCTTGCCCTGACTACGAAATAATAACTTAATATAAAAAAATATAAGTATTATATCATGGAATAGGCCAGTTTTAGTAGTGTTTCTTTCTTTTTTGTATATATGTTTATGACACGCGCGCGAAAGCACCTTCAAGAGTTCCTAGGTAGTACATTTGTAAGAAAGACATCATTTTTGGCTGAAATGAAGTCGATTTAGGAGAAATGTGTGCTTTTGTTTCACTAAACGAAATCGCCTACTAGTGTTCAGCGTACATTTTGACATGGACATGCAAGCAAACCTCCTGCTATAAAATCAATAAGGCGATGGTATGAAATGTTTAAAGAAACAAATAGCGTTAAGGATCTTCCTAGAAGTGGTAGGCTAAGTGTGAATAAGACAACTGTTGAACACTTTTGGTATTTGTTTCAACGGACTCCTAAATCAACTTGTGTGAAGCATTACGTAAACTCTTCAAATATCGCAAACAAGTTTGGTACGAATTCTTCATAAAATTCTAAGGTTGCATGTTTATGAGGGTAACTCTGAAATTTTTAAGATACGCTCAGACAAGAAGTTACAAAATAAAATAAAATAACGGTTTAATTTGAAAATACAAAGCATTTTAATACAGCAGACTACTTTTTACTGACTGACTTCAAGTTGTTTAGCGTAGAATAAATTTTAGACAGAAGAGAAAATGGAGTTGACGCGAGAACATTATCGTGCAATGATTTTAAAGCTGGATTAAATCAAGAGGAATGCTTCCAACGCGGCTGCAATTAGCATTTGGTGATGAATCTCCATATCGGGCTACTATAATCAGATGGTTTAAAGAATTTTGCAGTTGTCGCAATTCTCTTCAGGATGAAGAAGGCCGCGGTCGTCAGTAATCCCGGATAATGTGTCTACCATATGAAAAATGTTAATGGATGATAATCGCTGTACCTACCAAATGATACAGAAGGAACTTAACATTGGATCTGCAGCCTTACACAAAATTATTCATGAAGAAATACATATGAAAAAAGTAGTTTGCGGTTGGGTTTCCCATAATCTAACCGAACACCAAAAAGAGGAGGTCGTGTTAGAATCAGTCAAGAAACCCTTAAATTGCTAAGTGATGGTGGCCACCGCATCATTTCTAAAATTGTAACGGGTGGTGAAACGTACATACCGTTTTTTGACGTTCCAATACACCAAGAAAGCAAAGCATGAGTCTTTGAAGAGGATCCCACTCCAATAATGGTGAAAAGACATTGAGCAATGAAAAAAGTAATGTATGCCGTTTTCTTCAGAAGTACGGGATGGGTCAAAGCTATCAAGCTGGAAGGACAGAAGATAGTAACAGCAAACTGATATACCACTAAATGTTTTCCAGAAATTCTCCAAGAAGTAAATGTTAAAGGACCAATGCTTCACCAAGATAATGCAACTTTTCATACAGCAGTATTAACAGTTGAGTTTCTTAAACAAAAACAAATTAAAGTGATAGAACATCCATCCAACCTTACGTGGACGTCGTTATCATTCAGGAGAAGAGATTGGTGCGACTATAAAAGCCTTTTTTCATCAATTCCAAGAAATAAATGGTTTGAGGTATCTAATCTGTGGAAAATTCGTCTACAAATGTGCATTGATGTTGGAGGAGACTACTTTGAATACTCCTAAAATTTTATAAGTACAACTTTAAAAACCTAGAAGTATCTCAAAAATTTCAGTGACCCTCGTATAAAATGCAAAACATTAATATGTTTTGCACTTTATGTAAGAAAGACGTACCGAATACTGCTCATGCATTCTGAGAGCTACAAAGGGGGCACACATTGAAATTTACTGAGATAAATGGTCTTATATCGGTTGTTGGCTTTCGCTGATAATATTGATATCATTGCTCGAACACCCACCGCACTCAAACAGGCCTTCTTATCTTTAGAGAAAGAGGCCCTCAGGATGCGACTGAAAATCAATGAGAATAAGACCAAATATACATACCTTGCACTAAATCAAGTTTTAAAATTTCCCACTTTATAATTAAAGAGTGTAATTTTGGAGTTATTGACAGTTTCAATAATTTAGGTTCGAAAATTAACAATAAAAAACGATTGTACTACTGAAATCTAAAAAAGAATTACTATGGCTAACAGTTGTCTTAACGGAATACGAAAATATATGAAATCGAACTTAATCAAAGGTTCTGTTGTATAAGTCTTTTAAGATCAGTGCTAACTCATCTGTTTGAGATATGGACCAAGTTTCACATGCATAAGTATCTACGAAAGGAAAATTTTAAGATTTATTCGGGAAAATGGCAAGTGGCGAAAAAGATCAAATTTCGAACTCTATCATTCATATAAAGAATCTGACATCGTTAACTTCATTAAAATACTACGAATTAAATGAGCAGGTCACGGGGTGTCAGAATGGACGAAGACCGCACCACTAAAAAAGTCTTCAATGCCCAACCAATTGGCACACGGAGAAAAGGCAGGCCAAATCTTAAATGCATTGATGGCCTAGAAAAAGATCTCCTAGTTTTGAGAACTAAGAATTAGAGAACACTAGTAGGAAGAAGGTTGGCCTGGAAAAGGCTTCTTGAGAAAGCCAATTCCCACCCTGGGCTGTCGAGCCACTGAGGAAGGAAGGGAATGTTCTTATATAAAACAATTCATAATATTACTTATAATTAATTGTAAAAAACGTGTCTAATTGTAACAGTTTGAGCGCAGTAAATATTTATATAATCAAGACAATACTCTTTTGGCTCACTATATATAAAGTTATTAAATTTTTTTTTTAGTCTTTAGAAATGTGGATAGGAGGAGGGGCAGCAGACATCTTTCTTAGACGAATCAGTGCCCAAAAATTCGCCTCGTCTTGGAAGAGTTTCGTGAGGAATTTTATTCTAGATTCGGCTTCTATGTGCAGTGCAGATGTTTTGTGTTTATGCCTGTCGGAT
>BMAV01027275.1:459343-480678 GCA_019973955.1 Trichonephila inaurata madagascariensis
TAGTAAATGAACAAATTCTGAACTTTTCAATTTTAATGTATTACCTTGCAGTTCCTTTTTGAAATGACCTTCAGAATTAGACATATTTTAATTTTTACAAAAACTAGAGCACTTAATCTTAGTTATTATTAGAAATTTCTTAAAAAAACCGTGATTCTATTCACATACAGAACTGTAAATTTTGTAATAAAACAGTGATTGATAAATCTGAAGGTTAAAACACTTCTACTATTATACAGAACATACATACAAAATTTCAGCAAATTATTTTAAATACTTTTTGAGCAATCGCTGCCGCCGTTTGAGCTTTTCGAAATATACACGTTTCGAGTAAAACGCATTTTAAAGTTTGACATCTTACGTATAGTTATGGCATCTGCTTATACTAAAACACTTGTAGTTTTTGTTCTAGTGAATGGGAAAAAAAAACTTAGTATTTTTATAAAGCTTATAAAATGCCCTATAAAATAAAGTGATAAATTTTTTTTTTCAATTTTAAAAAAAAATCATTTTAGGGTAGTTCGATACCTTAAAGGAGAAAATAAAATTAAATAAAATAAGTAGATTATAAAATAACGCTTCGAATCTGAATGATGAATAATTTTTTAGGTTAAGTAAGGATTTTACAATAAACGAAAATTAATTTAAATCTCAGATTTCCGATTGGATTTTTCAAAGAGGAAGATAGCAGCACAAGTTTTTTCAAAACAGAGAGAACATAAATATTCTATTTTGATGGGGGAAAAATACTCTTGATAGTGACAATGGTTACAACTGTCAAATTTCCTCTCTGGCATGACAACGCCCGTCCGGTGCTGGACAAAGGCATCTTTTTTACTGAAAACGGACATTGCGAGATATGTTTTTGGCCCGCAGGCGTTTTTCTCCCTTTCTGCCCTTAGAAACCATTCCCAAATGTTGTGTTTTGTCATTGATTTTTAAGCCTTCCTGTGGAATTTCACTTGTGAAATATCAAAAAATTATATTTCTACACATTTTGAACGATGCAGGTTCATGAACAAATATTTGAACAGGAATAAAGTCAGTCTCGAAAAACGTGAAATTGAATAGTTTTGAGCCAGAAAGCAGTTTTTTCCCCATTATTCTGAATATTTTCATAAAAGGACGTTTGAACAGTTTTTCTCGGAAGAAAAAAAAATTACAAACGATAATGGCCGCAAATTTCCGAAAAGTATCATTTGCACCGACGTATTAAAAATTAAATAGCACTGAAAATTTAGAGCGAGAGTTGTATTCCTTCCTTCCTCAGTGGCTCGATAGTACAGGTTGGGCCTTGGCCTTCTCAAGAAGCCTTCTTCCTGCTAGTTTTCTTCAATTCTTATTTCTCAAAACTAGGGGATCTTTTCTAGGCTATCAATGCATTTAAGATTTGGTCTGCCGTTTCTCCGTGTACCAATTGTTTTGGCATTGAAAACTTTTTTTAGTGGTGCGGTCTTCGTCCATTTTGACAACGTGACCTGCTTATTTAATTCGTAGTATTTTGATGAAGATAACGATGTCAGATTCTTTATAGGATTTATAGAGCTCGAAATTTGATCTTCTACGCCACGTTCCATTTTCCTGAATTCCTCCAACAACAAATTTTAAAACCTTCCTTTCGTAGATACTTTTCATGTTCTCATCTGCTCGAGACATGGACCAAGTCTTACATGCATAAGTTAATACTGTTCTTCAAAGACTTTCATACAATAGAACCTTTGTTTTTCGCTTGATTATATATTAAATTCGATTTCATATATATTTTCGTATTCCATTAAGACATTAAGTGGCGCGATAGCCCACGAGGGCCAAGGCCTACTATGCTCAACTCAGTATACACTACATTGGGCTGTGAGGTGCATGAACAGATGTTCCGGTTAAGTGGTCAGTGTGACGCGAAACTCCCAGTGTTAAGTTCCCAAGCACTCATTTATGGACCCACTAAAGGGAACCTTGCCCAGCCCGGGATCGGACCTATGGTGTAGAAGCGCGATGCCACTGGGCTTCAAGATATCTCTAAGTCATAGTAATTCTCTTTTGGATTTCAGTAGAATTATATTAACGTCGCTTTATAAAGCTGCACGAGAGCTACTGGCGACGGAACTCGTAATTTTAAACCATGGGCAAGTGACTCTTCTAACTTCCACACCATACCAATGGGAGGACGTTTGACCCTCGACAGATTAAACGCGCAACGGCTAGGGATGGCGATTCCTCCCGGAAAGGATCAATTTTTAAATCGATTCGAATCGTAACCTGATGAATCGATTCATAAAAAAATCGAGGTTTAAAAGATAGATTTCAGAGAAATCGATTTTTTATCAAGTCTACATTTACAATGTAAATATAAATCCATTTTATGAAAAACAAGAAAGATTCCATAATAAACGATCTCTTAGCAGTAAAACCAGAGAATTTTTTAGTTCAGGAAATTCGACAATTACAATTATTTTTATTACCATATCAAAGTATCAGGTATAAAAGAATACATTTATTTTCTAAATGTATTTATTACATTAAAAAGTTTAGAAAATAGATAATATAGCTTATAGTTTCCAATGATAAAGATAAATAGTTTTAAAGATAGTACATTCTATTAATTGTAAATAACTTTATGGTTTTTACCAAAACAGAAAAAAATCTAATGTCGATTTTCTAGGCTGAAATGTCGATTCAGTGCTACATATCGATTTAAAAAATCGATTTTTTTTGGACCGAGAAATCGATTCTTCGATAAATTGATCTCAGATCGTCATTCCTAGCAACGGCTTTTTCTACACGGTGGGCCTTCAGCAGTACAAGGTTCGAACTCAAGAGACGCCAGCTAAGAATCCTTGACCACCTCTTGCCGCGACCTTACATTAATACAGGAATTAGCTATTAAAGTCCATAATGCTCCGAACTATAATAGATTTAATATCCATTTTCCGGGATTCACTCAGTATTAGATTTGATGATTTTCAAGATGATAAAAGACTTTTCAACTTCTCTACAAGATGTTAACCGTTACCCAACTGAAATCCAAATTCACTTACAGCAACATTTAACACTGAAAAGCAATTGTAAAGAATTCATTTCAACTGCGAATGATCTAAACATGGATCTTTGAAAATTTATACCAATAAGCAGTTTTCCAAATTTACACGATTTGGATGTCAAATATGTTGTAGATTTGGATCGGTATTTTTGTAAACAAATGCCTTCTGCTATAAATATAATAAAATCAAAATATTATCCAATTATGTGCACTTTAAAAACATAGTTGTGCTAGCATTTTCAAAAACTAATCCTAATATAGATGATTTGATAAAACGTAAAACTTCTAATTCACAAGCCAAATTAATTCAGTGCTGACGGCTTAGTAATTATTTAGAATTAAATGCTTCAAGTTATGTTAATTTTTATATTATACATAACCTATATATATATAACTGACTAAACTTTTAAAAAAGCTAGCTTGCTATGAATAAAACTTTTTTTATTTTTATAGTATTTAATATATTTTTTGAAACTCCACTACTCAAACTTACATGGAAAAGAATATGCTGTTTGTGTAAAAATCCTCAAATCAGTTTATCAATAACATTTTCCCTCCTTTTTATATTTTTGATATAATGGAAAAATTGGAGTGAATAAGTGAATATTAACGTCGCACTGTTCAGCTACACGAGGGCTTCTGGCGACGAGCCTCGTCCTTTTGAACCATGGTCAAGTGACGAGGACGACACTTGAGTTGGCCCTCCTTCTCCTAAATACTACACTACACCAACAGGAGGATGTTTGAGCTTTCGACAGATTTAACGTGCGTCGCTCCCCTACACGGTGGGTCTTCAGTGGTACTGGGCTCGAACTCTTGACACACCAGTCACGAGTCATTTACCTTGACCACTTTGCTACCAAGCCCTTTGCGCATAATTTTTTTTAAAATAGTGCCATTCTTCCCAAAAAGTTTGGTCACCCATTATCAAAATTTTAAGAACTTTACATTTTATCGAGACTTTTCAGGACCGCGAATTTCGAAAAGAGGAAAAATGAACGTATAAACACTGTATTTATTTAAAAGAAATGCTCACCACAACGAAAAAAATTTCAGATATACAGGTAATCTCCAAAAAAACAGCAAAGGAACTAATTTGACATTGGAGCGCTACTCACCAAGCGTTAATTGGCGCGATTCTTTAATTGCGCCAAGCAGCGCTTCTTGTCAAATGATATAGAATCTAAGATGCCGGCCTTACAGAAGTAGCAAATCGCCAGGAAAATAATTTTAAACAACTGCTTGGAAGTATATTGAAATATATTTCAAATAAAGAATATGGAATTGGATTGAAAAGAACCAATATCAATCAGTAATTAATATCAATATAAAATAATAATTATATGTAATATATAATGCTAATCATATAATATGATAATTGTATTATATAATATATTATACACAAAATATAATTACATAATATGTATTAAAATTAACCAATAATGGATTATCAATATAGTTGCTGATAACTTGCAATATTCCAAAAACAGAGAGTTCCTTTTATGAATTTCAATGAGTATATCGAAAAGTCGAAAACAAAAGATTATTTTAAAAAATTATTAATTTACTGAAAGGAAGCAAAACATAATACATTCTGACGTAATAAAAAATAAAATACACATTTACTCTGGTATAATACACTTATAAATATATTAGTACTACACAGTGTGTATCATAATTTATTTAACAGTTCTATGTTACGAACAAGTTTGATAATTACCAGTGACTCTATAGGCATGTCATAAAATTATGTACAAAATTTTATACTTATATCTTGATAATTTGTACGGTTTATAATTAAAGTGGTATTGTAGCTTTACGTCAAAGTATATTATTTTTTAATTCAATAAATACATTGTTCTTGTATGGAGGTGGGGCGATGAAAATTATAGTTGAAAATTGGGTCGCAAGTATAGAAAGTTTGAGAAGCACTGGGCTAGGACATTACAGCGGTGAAGAGTCGAGGTATTACTTGACAAAGAATTGTTTTTTGAAAGATCAAAGTTAGGCTCGGAGAGAGAGAGAGAAGTTAGATTATTTTTCATAATCTAACCTTTTCTTGATTTTTGCACAAACTTTTGATATTGCTATTAACAACTGATCTTAAATTTCTTGAAAATTTTCGGATCCTCAGTTTTTAGGGAGGGACAAATTTTCTTTTAATCAACTTTCTGGTTTTACAAGAATACCAAAATATAAATTTCTTCACTACTTGATTTTGAAGGAAGGAATTAATAATTTCATTTAAGGGACAACATGAGTTAGCACTATTAAATATTATCAAAACAATTTAATAAATTTCAGCCGATAAAACGATGGAAGTACCACATGTTAGAAAAAAATCTGCTTGGTTCAAGTCATATTTACAAATATTGAGACAACGTTTATCACTGATAGGAACAAAATGCATAGAAATAGATATGGCAGGATGATGATTGTATCTTCAGGAACTAAAAGATTGTATAACTATCAGATTACTATATCTAATATTAGAGAAAATTAAATATAAATATCAATTATTGCACTGTGCTAAACTGCTTCAAACTATAAAGCTGCATAGAATTACATAATTTTTTTTTACCATCTGGATTTAAACATCACTATTAAAATTATAAACAGATAATTGAAATCACCGCAAACAAAAATATTTTTGTAAGAGTTGAATTTCTCGAAACAATCAAAAACTTAGCATACATAAGAAAACTAGAGTCAGGTGAATAATATATTGTGCACAGAAAATCATTTCTTCCCCGTGATATTAGTAGCCGAAAAAATGCCAAAGGCACTCAAGATCCAATTCAGGATGGTCAGGTAATAATAATAAATTAAATTATATATAAATTAAGAGCAATAATTACCCCTCCACCTCATTTTACAGTCATGGTTGTAAAGTCGCGATCTTTCCAAAAAATGAAACAATTATCATGGAATAATATCTTCACAAAGTCATATTTCAGCAAAGAAAATCCTATCGTAATTTTCAGAGGCTACAAAACTAAAAAAAAAAATCTCATAAGGTTTAGTTCTTAATCCCAGGACATTTCGCTAATGTTTTTATATTAGGAGCAGAGTATGTGTTCTTGAATCAACTCATCAGTAAATTCAATGCCTATTTGTGTACATCACAGTTTACGGAATGTGTGAGCGAGTGTGTTTATTAACGGCGCCCTTATTGGTGACGGACCTCGGTCAAGTGACGAAAAAGACACTCGAATGGGCCCTCCCTTCTCCAAGCTTCCCCACCACATGCCAAGCGTCGACAGATTTAATGAGCACCAGCCCCCTCTACACGGCGGGTCTTTAGTGACGTGAGTGAATGAGTGAATATTAAAGTAGCCCTTTTCAGCTACTCAAGGGTGTTTGGCGACAGACATCGTAATTTGAACCGTGGTAAAGTGACGAGGATGATACCTCCCCTCTTCTTCCACACCACGCCAACGGGTGGACGTTTGAGCATCGACAGATCAAACGTACATCAGCCGCTTCTACACGGTGGGTCTTCAGCAGCACAAGGCTCGAACTCATGGAACGCCGACCACAAGTCCGAGGCCTTGACCACTAGACCACTGAGGCTTCCTCGTTGTTTTGGAAGCAAACCTGCTGGGACAAAATCAATAAAGCAATGGTATGAAATATTTTAAGAAATAGGCAGCGTTAGGCGCAAGGACGTCTTAAGGCATGGTCCAACTGGGCCCGGGCATAGGGCCTCGCGTTTCGTTCTCGACTTAATAAGATCTCTTAATAAGATCGTGATCCGGATAATTTTAATGGTAAAATATTATTCCCGCACATATTCTCCGAAAAACAGGGAATTTCAAACTGCATGTCAACTGACAAAAGTGGTAAGACTGTATTCTTATATGATGAGCGTTGTCCATGTCTAGGCCTATAGACCTAATACCATAAACAATCTCATTCAACTCATTTAGTTAAAATGCGGCCATCACTCGAACCAGTTTGCGCCTAGATGTTTGAGATTGTAAGTCGAGCACATTTATTTGTTTCAAATGACTGTTTGAACGAGTATTTGACAATGCATGCTACATATCAGGGATGGCGAACCAATAGCACGTGACACAATATTTTTGGCACGCCACCGATCAATACGGTTTTGCATTTTAGTTCAAAATAACAAAGATCACACTAAGTATTACGAACAAACGCGAGTGATTGGTTGTGGGGCGGTGAGGAGCCCTCGTTTGTTATTGCCTTCGTGGACCACAATTGCTGATAAAATTCTTGCATCATTACGAATGCACTTTGGTATGTTCGAAACGATGTGTGATACACAACGAATTACACATGGAGCCGATTTCTAATTACATCCTAAACTCTCTAGAAATGTATTTAAATCAATTGAATCTCATGACAATCCAATTATTAGAGCACAAATACTGTTTACTTATCCACACCCTAAAATTAATTATGCATATTCTTCAACGAAGTGGAGAAATCTTCTCCACCCCCATAACACAACATGATCATCTTTTATACACATAAACAACATAGTCAGCTTCTGCAACGCATCAAAGACTATGTTCAATGGAGGGGGGGGGGGCTGTTTCCCTGCCGAATAATTGCCTTCGATCGTTCCGTTTCTTTCCTGCCTCTTCCTCCATTCAATCCGCCGGCGCTCTGCTTTGTTGGAACGCTCTTGCTTGGGGTTACGCCACTCCTCCCCGATTATGTGGGAATCTTCTAGATTTGTTTATTGTTTCATTTCATGGTATCTCTTTTTTCACCCAATCTACTGGGTATAAGCACCTGTGGCGCTGTCGCCCGCATACATTTAATTTTAGCACAATTGCTGATGTTGCAAAGTTTGTCTACGCAAAGAATAGTAAATTCCGTTAATAAAACTGTAATTTAAAGTTTATTTGTGTTACATTTACGATTTTTAACAGTTATTTAACATGGCTAGTTCAGCAAATTAATACATAAATAAAAGTGTCAGATAGTAAGTGTGACAGAGAATTTCAAACTTGGTGGATCGAGAAATAAGGCGACAAAGCGGTATGTGTTTTGTATTCTAAAACAGTGGTATGTAGGTAACGGATTCCAAACACATTTAACTGTTTGAAGACTATTTTAACCATATTTTCATTTGCCTATGTGTCATTATTTTCAGAGATGAATAACATTAAAGACTCGCTTAGAAACCGTTTGGAAAATGACTCCCAATTCAGCATGCATTCTGCTTAAAGTAACATCTTATCTAGTTCTAATATAAGTTATTTGTTAGCTGAAACAAATCTGAAACAAAAAAAAGTCAGTGATGTTCATTTAATTTGTTTATTACATGTATTACTTTAACATTACAACTATACAGTGCGAAATGTATTTTTTTGCAGTAAATAAAGAGTTTTGAGTTGTTAGCATTTAGTTTTATTATTCAAGTCCTACTATTAGCTCACACCTCTAATTATTTATTTATTTTTATCTTGGTGGAATTTTCAATCATTAATAAAATACATTTCAAAGCGCTTAATTGAGCTGAAATTTTATATACATGATTATTTTGGATGGCAATACAATAATTTAATTATAATTAATCAAAATTAATTGATTAAAACTAATTATTTAAAGAATTACAGATACAACCACGTTGGCGACTTAGCGACCCTTTTGGCGCCTTGTGTCAAGACTTGAAAAGGTTTTTTCCCTCACGTTTTGAAGCATTCAGTTGAACTGAAATTTTATAGACACGATTGTTTTGGTTGACAATACGATGTTTTAATGATAAAGAAATTAATTATACCCCTTAATGTTGTGATTCTGTCCTATGTATAATACATATTTATATTAATTGTAACTATTTAATAATAAGTAGCTAAAATAAAAATTTTCTTTGTTGATCTAAGTAGGAATTGACTTCAAATATTTTTTTTTAATATTATTTGTTTTTCTAATAATCACAAGTCAAAATTATTTGACGGCACGTCTGTACCTCATTAAACATTTTTTTAGAAAAATGGCATGTTGATCCATAATGGTTCGCCATCCTTGCTATATATTGTCTATTTTTAAAGATCTTACGTAGGCCCTACTTTTGCATGCGTGGAGGCCGAAAGCCTCAAAGAGTCTTAAGATTTCCTTGGTCGTGGATCTTGCTAGAAGTGACAAGACAAAGTGAGAGTGAAGAAGCAATTATTGAACTCGGCGGGAACTTAGCACTCTACTTTCCTAGGTGTGGCACACGTTGAAATTCACTGAGGTAAATTGTCTTTTATAAAGAATCATAATATTACAATATATCGAGGAAGAAACATAAATCTAATTATAACAGTTTGAGCGCAATAAAAATTTAAAATGAGGGCAAGACTATATTTTAAAATCCGCTTTTATTTGCTGCGAATATTCAGGAACTCGAACCCAAATGTGTCCACGGAAGGCTTCGAACCCTTCCAAAACATTGCGTTTATAAATAAAGCTTCGTGCGAAAGGCTGAATATTCATCTCTTTCTGTCCGATTGTTGGCCACAGGTGCGCGAGCTCTTTCATTTCCCATAGTGGAGCCGTCACGCGCCGACGAGGAAGAGGGTAAGGTCTTTGGAAGGGAAATGGCGAAGACAGGTTTGCGCTTGCGCGGGACTTAACCAAAACAAAACAATGAATCTGGGGGAGAGTCGGGAAACCACGTGACATTTGAATAACAGGTTTTCGGTTGGCAGGTGTCATCCTCAGTTGTTTGTTGCTTTCCGACATAACCGCATTCGCTCTTTCTCTCATATCCTCTGGTTTTGATTCCCGTTTCAAAAAGAAAAAAAAACACACCTTTCAACTCTTTTTTTTTTAAACTATTTTTTGAATTGTGTGAATGAAATGGTTGTTGAATGGTGAAAGATAGATAATTCTGCTAGTTCCCAACATCGCTTTAGAAGTGTGATATACAGCATGCTTTAAAATCTTAGCGAAAGAACTTCTGCCAACAGGTGGTGTTTTCGATGCCTGTTTTTTTTTAAGGAACATGTCTGCGTTCTTTTAATCTAAAATTATGATTATTAATTTTCCTACATGATAAATTAAATAAAACAATAAATAATAAATTGTCGAAAATGTTATGTTTTAGCTTAAGAAAACAGTCTTCGCCCAGCCCCGAACTCGAAATCAGGAGCGTAGCTACCACCAGTGGCGTGACGTATACCCCTGCATTGCGGGGGGGGGGTGGGGGCAAAGTCTGCCTGACGCCTGGTACGCACCCTTTGTTAGATCTTGTTTAGAGCACAAAACCTGACTTTGTAGGGGGGCCCTAATACTCTCCGTTATGCTTCTGGCTACCCCCATATTTATGATACGTGACATCTGAGCTACAAGGGCTTCAAGATGTATAAGCGAAAAATCGGAAAATGTTATGTTGACCACCAAAAAAGAGCCCGCAAAAAATTTTGATACATGGTCCACTCAAGACTAGCTACTTCAGTGCTCAAAATATATTTTAAGTTTGAAAAAAGATTTAAACACCGAAATAAGTGTGTATGGTTATATGAAGTACATCCGTTCATCACACTTCGTCCATAAAATTATAAGAACTTTAACACACACACACATGTTTATGTGATTTATTTTTTATCAAGTATGTGGTCGGAATAGCTTTGAGGTAATGGCCACGAGCTCGAAGCCGGAGTATGAGGGGTTCGAATCCTGGGGGTACTAAAGACCCGCCGTGTACAGGGGGCCGATGCACGATAAATCTGTCGAGGCTCACAATCCTCCCGTGGGTGTGGTGGTTCAAAATGACGAGGTCCATCGCCAATAGCCCTTGGGTTGCTTTTTCGTGTGTGGTGTTTTCGCCTGATATACAAGAGCTTAAACTTAACGCGGAGCACATTTTCAGGCAGAAAAAAATGTCTCTTTATCAAAATCTGTGTCGTAACTCATGCATCTGTTCATAATATAGTGCTTTTAAAATTTCAAGATATTTCATAAATAATTTGTTTTTCCTTTTAACATGTGAAGGGATAGATCATTTAGCATTACGGTATAGGAGAAAAAATGCGAAACATATTTTATAAAAGAAAAACATGTGTCAACTCGGATAAAAATGATTAGTATGATGAAATAAGGGATTATATCTACAGGATAGTGAAGCCAGCACACAATATTAATGTTTGAGTATTCTGAATTTGGGTCCTAATCACAGAGGCGCGTAGCTACCACCGTATCAGTGATACGGGGCCCCCAAGCTGCACGGGGCTCCAGCACGTGTAAACAAACATTCTCAAATCATTAAGAAGCCCAAAAGAGGGTCCCCAAGAAAATTTCGATACAGGGCCCTCTCAGGACCAGCTACGCTACTGGTCCTAATCTAACATTAGCCGAAAACAGCCTTAATATAAATCCACTCCCTTCTCTTCAGTATTCCAAAAAAGGAAACCAAAAATATGGAACGTATTTTACTCCCGAAAAGCTCATTGAAGCATAAGTGATCGAGAGAAGGGTGGCCGCGGTAGCTTAGTGGTCAAGATATTGAATCGTGGCGGGCAAGTCACGAGTTCGAGCCCAGTACCACTGAAGACTTGCCGTGTAGGGAAGCGATGCACGTTAAATCTGTCGTGAACTCAAACGTCCTCCCGTTGGTGTGGTGGTGTAGTTAGGAGAGGGGGGTGCCAGCTCACATATGTCGTCCTCGTCACTTGACCATGGTTCAGAATGACGAGGTCCGTCGCCAAAAGCCCTCGTATAGCTGAAAAGTGCGATGTTAATATTCCCTCACTCACCGAGAAAAGGAAGTCAAAAAATGTCGGAGACTTTTCCAATCATAAAAGAGAGAAAAAAGAAAAGAAAAAAAAAATGCGTCCGAATTTTCTTACGAGAAATAAGTGAAAGTCTTACCAGTGAAAATCAATCGAAATGAAGAACAAAAATTATGCATGAGAGTTTCTTCGGTATTTGTTCATTTGTTTACGAAGTGCGTCTCTCGATGAGTTCTGTGAAATATTTTGAAACTCTTCCTGTGTTGATCCCAGCATGAATCGAAGGGAGTGATGCGAACCTCTTGCAATCAGCGTGACTCTTAAAACAAAAGCATTCCCAGACGAGCTATTAAGCGAGGAAGAGAGCAAAGCCTTATTGACTTGATAAACAGATTCGGAAAGGAATTCTTCGCATGGAATAATATTTCCTCTCTACTGCTTTGAATACGAAATAGCTTAAGAAGTGTTCCTTTTAAAGTTACACTAGGAATATTAGCAACGGCCCTCGTAATTCTGTACTTTGGTCTAGTGACGAGGAAGAGACGCCTGAGCTGGCACTCCCTTTCCAAGTTACCAAACAATGAGAGAGTCAATGAATCAAATGAACATTAACGCCCCACTATTCAGCTACTCGAGGGCTTTTGGCAATAGATCTCGTAATTTTCAACCATGGTTAAATGATGAGGACAATAGCTGCCCCCTCCTCTCCTAACTTCCACACCACACCAACGGGAGGACGTTAGAGCCTCGACAATTAAACGTGCATTGGACCCCTCTTCACGTCATGTCTTCAGCGATACCAGGCTCGAACTCATGAAATGCCGGCCACAATCCTTTCCTTGACCACTAGGCTACCGTGGTCTCCAGTGTCGGTTTATACAGTGCGCGCAGAGGGGCCCAGAAGTGTTTAGAAATGCTTGTATAAGCTGAATTTAACCAGATTCTCTGGCTATAAATTTCGATCCGACAGTGCCAAGGGGGCCTGTAGATGCCTTCTGCACCCAGGGCCCGAAATAAGCTTAAATCGGCACTGGTGCTCTCAACAGATTCAACAGCCTCTCTACATGGCGAGACTTCAATGGCACTGGGGCTCGAACTCATGACACGCCAGCCACGAATCTGTGACATTACCACGGCCACTTTTTTGAGATAGGAAAGAAATCTTTATTATTATTTTATTTTTTTTAGCCTGGTCAAATATCGTCTAATACTTGTTCTCTTCCTAAAAGGCCACTTCTACATCTTACTGTAGTTTACGGAAAAATGGGATTTATCTGTGATTCGTTTTTGATTTTTTAATGCACAAAAAATGCCATTTTTCGATGCAAGTTGACTTGAAGTAAAACCTAATTGGTGAAAAAGGTTTACAGCGAAATAAGAAAATATTCGTAATCCGAGTCATTAAGAAACAAATTCCTTTTTAACACGCTTTTATTAGCTTCACCTGTATGAAACAGAATCTTTGAACTCGATTTTTACCCACTTTAAATGTCAGATTAAATCGAAATTTTGCACACTTGTCAAAAACCGATGACAGTACAATAATTTCATAATTTTGTTCTATTGTCCTGATCAGCATCATCAGGATTAACGATTTCCCATTTCCAGATTTGCGTTCATGATTAATACAAATACAACAAACAAACAAAAAACATTAATTCATTAATGAATAAATGATAGTTAAAAAAACAAAAACAAAAAAAAAAACATGCTTTTATTGTAGATTGAACTAAAAAACACGCTTTTCTTTATAGGTAATCGAACTAAAAAGTAAAAAATAATTCTTAATATGTAAGAATAAAATGATTAGCGGAAAAATTAATGTCATTGTGGCAAAAACGTGAGGTGCTCGATATGAATTGTTATAATTTCTTACTAGTTCTATTCAGAAAAGCAGAGTTAGTGTAAAAACGTAGTGCAAAGTACCCACGCTTTTATCACCATGACATTAATTTTCTCGTTAATCATTTTATTCTTATATTGAGAAATATTTTTTGCTTTTTAGTTCGATTAACAATAAAAGCGTGTGTTTTTTTAGTTTTTTAAAACTATAATTTACTTGAATTTCTAAAGTTCAGTAAACTAGTCCTACAAAATGAATCTTAATTTCAATTCGTAAATTCGGAAATTGTGTGTTTCTCAAATTACTAGTTCAGTTGAGAATTGAAAACACATCACACTATTACTTTACAAAAAACGTAAATAAAAACTATTCATCATTCATTTTCTATTTACTTCTAGATCTATATTTTTTTACGGTTCCGTAAACAAGACATTTTTTTAAAAATCTTCTCTTTTACTGTCTATGATACTAACACCACAAATAATTTTTTTTAAAAATCGGTTCTCCATATACTTTTCTCAGAATAATATTTCTGCAAACATCAAATTGAAATCTTATTTATTGTACTCTAATCAAAGAGACGAATTCTTTTACGTCATTAAAAAGTTACTTTTAAATTAATTTACGGCACCAGGAAACAAACTAAGCCGTCATTTGATTCCAATAAAAATATTTATTCATAGAACAGCAATTAACATTATTTTCATTTTATCTTGTTGAGTAGTTCATACACTAGTCCGCCAAACGATTATGGTATTACATTTAATCTTGCTGAGTAGTACATGAACTACTTCGATGAACGATAATGTTTATTTACATTTAATCTTGACGTAACAAATACTACTTTGATTTGACTAATAAACTACATTATAAAAAAAATTGCGTCATCTTGATATTAAATACGAAAACAGCACTGTAATATTTTGAATTCCTCATTTCAATGTTAATGATTCACACATTTTGCATTGTACATCAGCCACTTATAGAGACAGGAAATGATTTTATGCTTGGGTTTCCATGGTAACCGCTGATTGCTTACAAATATCTAAAAATGACATTCCAGAATAGCAACAACAAAAAAAAACATGAAATGTTTATTAGGTCATCCCTTCAGCTTGACCTTTCGTATAATGAACGTTGGTTTAATTTTATGACCACATCCACTCAAATTCAGAATCATTAATTACAAAAATTTTAAAATTGCTTAAAATTTTAGCTGTTACTAATGCTAACTTCGATAAAAATGTAAAAATTAGTTTGGTACAAAATTAATCAGATTTGCAAAAAACATTTCTTGAATATTTCCTTGCTCAAAAAAAAAAACAAAAAACAACAACACTTGGATCCAAAATCCTTTTTAAGACTGCGACAGCTCTGAACTTTCAATACAAGAAAGAATAATCAATTTATATATCGACTGACAGTCACACACACAATTGAAACTATAATTTTGTCAAGTTGATACGCGTTTTTGGATTGAAGTAAGGAAAGTAGATCCTGAAATTGCCAAAAAAGCTATGAAACAGCAAATGTGGGATTTGCTTCAATCTATGTATGAAAAAAGTCTTTTTTCTTTATATGTAGTGACAAAAACCGATTGGATGCTGAAACTGACATTAGGTTGCAGATTTCAACAATTATTCCAGACAAAAGTACTCTGAAAGAAAAAGCAATCACATCCAAGTCATTTAAAAAAATGTTCTTTTTAATTAATTTGTTATAGTTGAAAATATTGTTGCTTTTTTATTGTAGAATATACTTTAAAATCCCTTCTCCCTCCATGAAAAAGTAGTAGTTACTTTACCGTTTATTATCTTATTAAGATGTTTGTATTGTGATAAAATAAAGATGCAGTCATAATTTGTAAATATGGAGTAGGATAAAGCTTTGATATTCTGTTTTTTCTGCTCTTTGATCAAGAGGTTTGTTGATGAAAACGGTGAGCTCATAGGGCTCCCCTAAGTGCAAAAGGTTGAATACCCTTGCTATAGCGAAGATTATGTCCCACTTTTTTTCTTAACGCCCTGTATAAGGCAGTAGTTTCTAAACTTTTTTAACCCATGGACCCCTTTTTATAGTCAAAACTTTCACAAGTTTTGGCTATAAAAAGGGGTGCCCCAAACGGATCCCCAATTGAAAAAGCTACATAGATGCATAGTATAAAAATTACAAATTTTAAAAAGCATTCTGTTGAAGAATAATTTAGTGAGATTACAACTTTTGTTTGAAAAAAAATGAATGACTTGGTGAACTTGATGAGATGTTATGAGTGTATTTATATGTCAGTCTCAATGTTTGTGAGTAGCAACAGTAAATCCCCGCGATCACTAGTTTTTAGTCGGTTTCTTTTTTTGTGTGATGAGGTTTTTTTACGAAACTGAATCCACGTTCTACTAAATTGGAAGACGGAAAAGTTGTCTACACAACTTCTGTACAATAACCCAAAATGCAGAATATAAAATTGGAATCTGTTTTTGTAACCAGAATTTGTGGTATCCTTGTTCAAACATTAAGTCAGCGTCTCTCAACCTAGAGGGGCTTGATAACCCAACATGTCGAAAGTGAAACATTATTTAAAAATACTATTAATTCACTGAAAGGAAGCAAAACAATATACATCTGACATAATAAAAAATATAATAAATACCCTTTTACACTGATATAATATATCTGTAAATGCACCGGTAGCGCACAATGTATTTTAAAATAAATTTAACAATATCAAGTTTAACAATTACCAGTGACCCTAGAAGCTTGTCATATATAAAATTATATGAAAAAATACCAATACTTATCTTGATAATTTGCACGGTTTATAATTAAATTCGTATTGTAGCTTTACGTCAAGGTACATTATTCTTGAATACACTGTTATTGTTTGAATGGGGAGGGGACGCGCGAAGAAAATTATAACTGAAAATTCAGTTGCAAATATTGAAAGTTTGAGAGAAGCACTGGTTTAAGTTTTTCATCTGTGGATATTTCAATAAGATGCTCCTGTATTAATATAGATTCATCTGTGTTTGAAATCAGATTTGGTCTGCACGCCAAAGGGTTCAATACCCAGTCGGGAATATCCAAGTGAATTATTGTTACTTATTTAAATATGCATAAAAATAAAAATGTACACATTTTTTTACCTACGTGGACCTACTGAACAATACCGTGGACCCCTGGGGTTCCGTAGGGACCGCTTTGAAAACTACTGCTCTAAGGCTTTTACTTATTGCTAGCGGACCCCTGGGGATCCCCACCACCTTCCTAGGGGGTCCACGAAGGAGTGTTATTTAATGTTAAGATTTCCCTCTTGAACTTGCCACAAAATAAGCCTTCTGGGAAAATTGAAAAATGGGCCATCCTAAACGAGATTATTAAATTGCTCCCGATGAAAAAATTAAAAAACTCTACTAGAACATTATTTTGATTAAGAAAATTAATTAATTTTATTATTGTTTGCAACTAAATAGCCATCACTACAACCTAATATGTTTAACTGTTTTCTGAAAGGAAAAAAAGCCCGTATAAATAGCCCAGATTAGGACTGTTGGAAGAATAAATCACTCAACCATTGGATGGGTGTTTATAATCGTGGGATCCGCGATATCAGGCTGATACATAAAGGGGGAGGGGGGGGGCGTTTGGAATTTTGAGAACCTCTGCTCTAGGGAGAAACATTACCAGAGACATTCAATGAATCGAGCTACTGGAGAGGAATTTTTTCCATTTTCCTGTGTGTGTCATGATATTTTCCGTAAAAATTTAGAAATGACGAAGAGAACAAAATATTGGTGGTAACAAAGAAATGATCATCGTTTTTAAAATGTCGAGTGAGTGAGAAAGTGTATTAATATCGTGGCACTATTACCAATAGCACCACGAGGGCTATTGGTGACGTGCATCTTAATTTCGATCATGGTCAAATGACGAGGACGACACCTGAAGACCCCTCTCTCCAAACTTTCACACCATACCAACAGGAGGTTTTGAGCCTCGACAGATTTAACGTGCATCACGCCCTAAAATGGAAAATGCCGTGTAAATCCCAGAGTTCTTGTCCCAAATTAGGGAATAGCCCCTCTATACGGTTCTTAAAGTGTCAAAGGAAAAATTCCAGAATTTTACGACTCTAATAAATGCTATTAATGGCATACGTATAAAAACACTTAAAAAAGATGTTTCCTTAAAAAAATATATTAGTTTAAAAAATACTATAAAACAAATTATTGGAACGGTGATGGAATGAAAGCTAGATCTAGTTTTATTGTTCAGTATTTCTTAGAAGCTACAAAGAATATTTTATTTACAAAAAGGTTGCGAAACAAATGTCATCACAATAAGACGTAAGAGACAGAAAACAGAGGTTTCAACTTATCCTGACTAATTATTATTTAAGGAGAGGTATTTAATATTTTTAAAGCTATAAAAATAATGCAAAAGCTCTGGGTTTATAGGTATACAAGAACATGAAACAATATATATATATATATAAATAAATGTTTTATGCCGAAAGCATATTTATTATTATTATTTTTTTTTTTACTTTTTATTTGGAGGTAAAAAAGATGTTATAAAATTAAAAAATTTTTTTTTTAATTGCAACTGTTATTTTATTTTGGAAATAAGAAAACAATATTGTAAAACTTCCTCTCCATGCGCAATCATTTTTTATTAATTTTAATTAAGTTTAATAATTTTTAAATGTCTACAGCAGTGGTCTTCAAACTATACGGGGCTTTCGTGGAACCTCATTTCATACTTAGAAGAATGTGTATCATAATATAATATATAAAGTAGATCAACATGTTATAGGTACTTTATGTACAGACAATTAAAAAATTGTTGTCATTAAATTTTTTTAAACTAATTTTAATATAATTTACTATTAATAATATTAATTTACGATCCTAGTGTCCCTTACCATGCTTTATAGTTAGTAATTGCATTTTTTATACAAACTGTCGAAGTCTATAGGTCTATTGAAATCATCTGTAGGTGTATTTCATTTTTTTTTATAATTTGTTTTCGTTGCCACTCATGTTGAGAAATATATTTCATTTAAACACAATGTTCTGAATGGCATTTAAATATTTATAACTTGGGGGCAATCCCCCGTGTATTCTGGATGAATTTGCAAACTAAAACTTAGGAGATGTTCTCTCTCTTGCACTTCTCATTAGAAAACTATTTAGTTTTGCAAATATTTGTACTAACGAGTATAAAACTATTTCGTGTGGAACCGGGGATAGTAAAAAATAGAATATTCAATATCCAGTATGTAAAGCATTTGAAGAAAAAATATATAGTTCAATATTCTTTTATTATATTATAATAAAAGTTTAAAAACAATTGCAAAATATTTTTCCAATTTTAATGACTGCGATGAATTTTTATGGTTACACAAATTTGTCTAACCATAAGTATACACCATTTTGTATATACTTTTACAATTTTCTTTTCATTTTTTAATTGTTACTCGTGAAACCCGAAGGTGTGCCTTATGGAACCCCAGGGTTTCGTGGAACACAGTTTAAAAACCACTAGTCTACAGCATGACATAAGTATTTGAGAATTGCCTAGAAATTATTTTTGGGTTTTGTATAGCAAAAACATTTCAAAAAAGTTATTCAGAAACAAATGATTTAATGGAATACCAGGGACACACATTTTAGAGTAACACAAGAATTCAATGGAAAAACAAAACCTAGCTAAAATGTCTTAGAAAAAACAAAGCAAGAAGGAAAAAAAAGCTATTTTGTGTATTTGTTTCTGATTCCGTTGCATTACTTCTCACGAAACCAGTTTTTTTTGTGTTCAGAGTAGGAATATTTTAAACGGCAAAATTTGAGAACATATTATTTCGTAACGAACAAAACAGAAATAACTAAAGAAAAAAAAAGACGCCTACAGCTGAACACTTTTTTGTTCATTCCTCAATGAAAATTGATGCGAGGAGTTGGATTGAGAAAAGGAATCGTATGGAATGGGGAGAAGCAAAGAAAGCTTAACTGTCAAATGCGCCGTGACAATCAAAACAAAACTCTGCGCAACAGGTGGTTGGAGCGGCGCCCCATCCTCGATTAAATTGCCAGTTCCGTAGTAATGCAGGGGCGTACAAAGAGTGAGAAAGAGGGGCTTACCTGAGCTGTGGCGGGGCTTCCACCAATAACGGTGCGTCAGGGCCGCCCCCAATCCCCCCACGACGCACGTGACAACGACTGTGGCTACCACGATGCCGGCCACTCCACCCGGGGGGTAGCAGGGCTGTTCTTGCGCGGCCGCCCCTCCGGCCAGGGCGCTCCAAACGATCCATGCGATTTGCAGACGCATCTTGTCGAGTTCGACGCTCCTGCTCAGGGCATGTTTGGTGACGTGCACCGATCTCTGGTCAACAACTGCGAATGGACGACGCCGGTCTCCCATTGGCCCGGAGTTCAGGTAGGTGAAGTGCGCCGCGCTTTTCCCACGAGGCTTTGGGCTCCATGGAAGTACGAGGTTGCGGCGTCGCGGGAAAGTAAAGGTTGAACGAATGCGCGTGCTCGCGGCGACCAACCAATGGGGAAATAAAACGACGAAGTAAAAAAGGAACGTTTTTGCACTTTCATTTAAATTAATTGAAACAATAAAAATGCATGAGTCATCCTTCATCCATATTTGCTTCTACGTTTCTGTTTCATTTTGTATGTTGTCTAGCTTTTCTAAGCAATTCTGAGAATGTTAAGAATTTGTTATTTCCTGCAGAAAATGCTTTTCACAGTCGGAAGTACGTCCTATTCATTTAATAACAATGAGTAGTTTAAAAAATCTTGAGACTGTAGTGATGCATAATTTATATTCATAACACCAGTTACGGATTAAATTAATTTAATCCACACAGGTGTCTTAAGTAATAATCAATAAAAGAAATTGTAACTAGTTTTATGAAAACCGAACCCAATGTGAATTCCATTGCACTTTATTTGCTTTTAAACTTTTATTTCACGAGTATTTGTATGAAAAATGCAAATGTATAACACATAAGCGATATTATTGAAAAGTTTGTGTGTGTGTTATTTTCAAGCTTTTCATTTTTACGTAAACTGTTACTTGAAAATAAACTTCAAGTTCCATGAAAAAAATCTTTCCATACTTATTATTACATCATAAAAAACCTACACAAGAAGCAATTCTTTTCTAGTCACATTCTATTTTTAACAAAAATATGATTCATAATAAATTAGTTTCTCTTGTTTCCATATTTTGCAATCAGCTGTATCTGCAATACACTGATGTAATTTTGTCCCCCCCCCCGTAATTGGTGGGTTGCGGGTGGGTGGGTGTGTGGGAATTAATTATAATAATATTGTAATTAATTTTCTTGTTTTAATGTTTATTTTTTGCATCATTTCCTGTCTATCTCTGTGGACCATTTTGTAGCTCTAAGCCCTCTGGTGGATGAGTTCGATCTTCCCAAATGAATAAAAAAATAGCTAAGGATTCCCCAACGACGTTTTGTAGCGTAGCATTATATTTCTCCTTCCTTTTAACGTCACTAAGTACTCCCAGCACATGCGAATTGTATTGGATAAATTATAAAACTAAAATTATGGATAAAAAAATGAAACCCAGTGGTCCATTTAAGAGCAAACAACGCTAAGAAAGAGAAGATAGTAAATAAAAATTGTAGTTTTGTAAGTTTAAAATATTCATATATTTTTACTTTTTTACTTGATAAAATCCAACCAAGCTCGGGCAATCATTTTATTTTGTAAACGAGAGTCCTTGG
>BMAV01027275.1:490356-513818 GCA_019973955.1 Trichonephila inaurata madagascariensis
CCCCCCCCCCCTATACGACGGGTCCTCAACGGCACTAGGCTCGAACTCATGACACGTCGCTTTTCTTTGAAGCATTGGTATTATAAACCATCCATTAGACAAGCTCCCGGAACAAACCGTTCTAAAATTATTTTCCGTTGCCAACATGTGTTGAGTCGATCGAGTGGTTGAGACGAATGATGATCATTAAGCGAAACAAAGACGCGAACTATTTTAAGGCGAGGGCGGAGAGACGCAGAGCAGGTGATCGGGGCGAAAATAAACATCCCCCCCCCTTCTTTCTTTGTTGGCTTGCCTTCGAAGAGCTCGTTCATCTGTATCTCGACGCCCTTCTGGGAAAGGAAAAAACAAATTATTGCGCGTATTTTGCACCATCATCTTCACAGGAGGAAGAATGGAAACATCTAATCAGCGACAGTAAAATAGAAAATCATACAACTTAAAAGTTAATGTTTCATTTTCTTCGAAATCGAAATAGTTTCTATCGGATTTCGATTTTTTGCTTGTTTATCTGAACTAGCACATTTAGGTGTATCACCACAAAACCTTTATAGGATTTATCATATTAACTTTTTCTTTACGGCAGAAGCGCTGACAATAGTATATCAAGCACTGGACAATTGGCAGAAGCAGGCAAAAACCTACTAATTTTATCTGATAGTCACACACACACTCTGTCTTCTCTTCAAAAAAAATTACAGTATTCATTCTCCAAGAATCATCTATAGATTAGCTAACAAGATTTTTATTCATTCTAATTTTCAAACCCACTTAATTTTTCTTTGGATTCCGGGGCACTCAAAAATCTTTTGTAATGAAAAGGCAGACAAACTTGCAAAATAGGTAACGGAATCTAATGATTACATTGATCGGATTGCCCGTGAAAATATTAATATTATCAATTTCTGAAAAAGAATGGGAAAAACCATTCAAAATTATAATACCAGAAAATATCAAAGAACTTTAAAAAATACATTCCATCTATAGAAACAATATCTAATTGGACCAATAACAGAAGAGAAGAGATAATAGACATTCGCATTATTAGTAAGATGATTATAAGTCCAAAGCTCCTGCATAAATATCAATTAACGAATACTCCTATATGTGATACCTCCTGAAAAGAAAATAATGATTTGGAACACGTTCTCTTAATTTTTGACAAATATACTTCTCAAAAAAATAACTTGTGGAATATACTGAAGATAGACCCATGCTATAACATCACCTTCAGAGAACTTTTGGAATATGCAACGGTTAATAAGTAACTTTTCAGAGTCTTTTTGCAGAAGATGAAATTCTTTGTTATATACTAAATAAGAAAGGAAAGACGTCTGGGTATTCCCAGGGGGTAAGAGGCTTTGTTGCTCCATAATCCACAAAGCCTGTAACTAACCACAACACCACGTCTTTGTTTTAACGAACTTCTTTCTCTCTTATTTTAAAAGAGTCCTACCCCCCCTTTGCCACTGAAGACCCACCGAGCAGAATGGGCCGATGCTCGCTAAATCTGTCGAGGCTCAAAGTTCCTCCCGTTGGTGTGGTGTGGTAGTTAGGAGAGGAAGATTCCAGTTCAGGTATCATCCTCGGCACCTGACCGAGGTTTAGAATGACGAGGTCCGTCGCCAATTGTGTTCGTGCTGCCTTATACAGCGACGTTAACTCTCGCTTTCACTCACTCTTTCACGCTTGGATACAGGGCTCGCTTATGGAGTGAATGAGTGAGTGAGTGAATGTTAACGTCGCACTATTCAACTCTCGAGGGCTGTTGGCGATGGACCTCGTAATTTTGAACCATGGTCAAATGACGAGGACGGCACCTGAACTGCCCTCCCCCTTTTCCCAACTTTCACACCTTTCTGAACTGCTCATCCTTGGAACAGGAAAAGAGGCAAAAATATATAAGGATTAGTAAAATCTAACCCTTAAAACAAGTCTTGAAATCTGATTAGAGAAAGGAGATAAACGTTTCATGTGGAGCGACAGTTTTTTAACTGAAAGAATTCAATTTCGATAACCACTCATAATAATAAATACTAGAATTTGATCACATTCGTAGGTAGTGTGATGTTTTCCCGCCACACAGCTGAAAGTCGGCTCCTTTTTTGTAGATAGGATAACCACGTCTACGAACACGTGCACCCTGAAAATATTGCGAGGTTTGTTTTTGCTCATTTCCTCCCCCACAACCTTTGATACCGCGAGGACCCTTCCCCCCACGAACCAGATGTAACTCGAGGATAAAAAGGCCGACCGCTACCATCGTGAGACCCTAGAGAGGGTAGAGAGAGAAGACGGTTTGAAAACTTCGTTGAGAAAGGACGCAAGTTCCTCCATCACACACAACAGAATTTAACGAACTAAGCAATCCTTTTAATAACTTCAATGTATATACTGTAATTAATAGCTGTGACATAAAAAAACCAAGAATTTAAATTAATAAATATCACGCTACCATTATTTTTCTCAAACGTCACAGTAGAAAGACTGAATGACAGTTGAAGTATTCATCATATCAACAGAGGAGTGGAAATTAAAAACAATCCCTAAAAAATTCAAAAGCAAATACGTTTCTTGTGTTGTTTTTTCTTACCAGTATTACTTAACTAAAGATTTATCATAAAATAGTTGAATTGCCTTTGAAAGAACTCATTTTTCCCCTCTCTGTAATTAAAATATTTAGAAAAAAAAATGTTTCTTCCCAGAGCTCCTTTGGTACGATCCTCTTCTTTTATCTTTGTTTGATGATGAGTTTGAGCAAAATGCGCGCGTTGCCCGCGATAGGAGCGCGTGCATTCCCGAGACAGTGGAAATCTGGAAGCGCGCCTCTCTTCTCCAGAGCGCGTCCGGATGCTCTCGGAAGAGGAGTGTACGGAACAAGGTAAGAACACTCGCCTTTTTCATCTTATTTCTGTAAGAGGTGACTTTTTTTTTCTCGTAGAAAATATTCGCCGAGCTATTGAATCCAACTATCTGACTGAGTTATTTTTCAATGATTATTTATCGTGCCTTAGAGACACGCGGCGATCCTTCTATCATTCGTAGGATTTTTTTTTTTTTTTTTTCCTTTTTGAACCGGAAGGATAACCAATTGAAGCAAAATAAATTTGGAAAAAAAAGTTTTCGTAAAAGCATTACTTGAGAAGTACATTTTATTTTTAAAAAGAGCTATGGAACCATATTCACACTTTTATTTACTTTATGTATATATAATGTTATTACATTATCACAATAGTTTTTTTACATTTTTAAAAATGTATACTCTTATAATTATACAATATTTTCTCTTATTTTAGGTTGATTCCTTAAATAAATGTTTAATCCTGCAACTTATTCTTAAGATAAAGAGTTTGTCAATATATTGGGTCATTTTATTATGATCCATACTGCCATATTAAAATTCTATATATTGAGCTTTAATTTCGATTAAGGTATCCGACTACGTTCGGAACCATGATTTTAAAAAAGCGCATAAATATATAATTTTCATGATATTTAGTGTCACTTAGATTAGAATACATGTATAAAATTGTTTTAAGGATATTATGACAAAAAAAATTATTTAAATACACTATTTTGGCAAAAAATTAACTTAGAATAACCTTTTTTCCAAATGTTCTCTTTTTGCAAGAAATGCTTCTATTGTATTAATATTTTACCTGTATATAGTTCAGATCTCTATACAGAGGCTTAACTATGATTTTTGAAAAATTCAAATTATTTTCAGAGTTACAACCATTTGAAATAATTATCGGCGCATTTTCTTAAAATTTCTCCCTTCTGTTTTCGTAAAACATGGATAAACCGACTTCCGAGTTATGCATTTCAAAAATTCTAGTTGAGCCTCTGTACAGAGGTCTGATTTGAATAGAGGCAAAATATTAATACAATAGAAGCATTTTTTTTTACAAAAGGAGAACATTTGGAAAAAAGGTTATTCTAAGTTAATTTTTTGCCAAAATATTGTATTACATAATTTTTTTTTGACATAATGTCCTTAAAACAATTTTATACATGTATTCTAATCTAAGTGACGCTAAATATCATAAATATTATCCATTTACACGCTTTTGCAAAATCACGGCTCCGAACGTAGTCAGATACCTTTATAGCAATTTAGTACATGATTAATTATATATGTGAGTGTGTGTGTGTGTGCACGCACGCACACACATATATATGTAGTAAAATAAGTATAGACAAATTTTAAATCCTACAAAGCAAATAATGGATAAAAAGGAATTTGAAAACCAATAAAAACGTACCAAAATCTAATTTTGCATGGGTAGAAGGGGGAAGGTAGATTCCATCAAACTGGTTTAACCCACTTATTCGGTCCTAAGTCCGAAATATATTTTTGATTTGTTGGGTTCCTTTTTCAATTTTTGTTTAGTTATATTCCTTTTATATATTTAATATCTTGTTTTGTGATTGTTGAAAATAATCTTTCTATTATTTGTTCTTACATACTTTTTATGCTTCTTATATTTTTCACTCTCAAATATATGCATACACATATATAAAGTACCTTATTTGTTTTTGTTGATGTATTAGTTAAATAATTTACCTTTTCTGTGTTCTCGGTTGTGTCAAGTAAATTGTTTCGTACCATTCCAATGATAACACTGATTTGGAGGAAGATCTTACCCCTAGAAAAAGAGCAACATATAAAATACTTTTTCCCACTTCTATATAATATATATATATATAAGCTAATTCTCTACAAACAAGAGATAAAATCCAAACAATAACATTCGATAAACAAATAGACAGTAGGAAAATCACACAATGACGGACATATGAGTAATCGAGATTAAAAATTATAAAATGGATGCTGCAGTGTTATAAACATTACTGACTTAGGACAGCTAATATATAAAATAATTTATATAAAAGTGGGGTTGAACATGTTTTTTGGCCAGCCAACCTTCCCCCTTTATGTAAACACTGAGCAAAAACCAATAGAAAATAATGGATAGGAATATCTAAATCCATTACAAGATAGAGGTAACTTAGCTAAAAATTGCACTTACAAATGCAAAGCCCGCGCTAAATCTGAGTGCAATAATTATTGCCAGATTCTGGACCCTAATGCAGATTTAAATCAAGTGAAGGGCTGAAATGTAGCACTTAACAAAAGTATAAAAAGAATAGAAATAAAAATTAATAATAGTTGCACATTATAGCATAACTTTAATAACACTAGAGTAAATATGAATAAAATAATAATAAGTAATTTTATCTAATATTATCTATCTATCTATCTATCTATCTATCTATCTATCTATCTATCTCTATATATAATATAGAAGCATATGCCTCATATGTTGAACAATATATAGAAATATATCAAATATATGCATATACATAATTTTAATAATCTATTAGAGGGAAGGTAATAAAATCAAACTGATATGGAGACATAAAAATGGATTCTGCAATATTATTAGCAATGCTGACTAAGTTTTGAATTTTATGTTAAATTAGGGTATACCAGTTTTGTGGCAAGCCAACCATTCCATTTTCGGTTTATAATTTTAAGTGAAATCTACCGAAAATAATGGACAGAAGTTCTAAATCCATTGTAAGTGAGTGAGTGAATATTAACCTCGCACTGTTCAGCTACACGAAGGCTTTTAGCGATGGATCTCGCCATTTTGAACCATGGTCAAGCGACGAGGACACCTGAGTTGGCACCTCCTCTCCTAACTAGCACACCACTCCAATGGGAGAACGTTTGAGCTCTCAATAGATTTAACGTGCATCGCTTCCCTACATGGCGGGTCTTCAGTCTTCTAACTTTATCTCCAATCACTTTACAGCTAACTCTCTATTTAGCGACTTCACTTCCCACTCAGCAATCACTTCTGCGCATAGATATAGACCCGCTCTACTGCTAACTTCCAATATATATATATGATTCCTAATTTACATAACTACGTTCTCCTTCTTGAGTTGAATGGAAATAATTGCCATTTCGGCCCCAAATAAACCCCAAGAGGACATTAATAGAAATCGCGATGAAAGCCCCGTCACAATCTTACCAAACAATTTAACTCCCGATTTAAAAAAAATTATAGAAAAGTGCTGTAGGATACATTTGTCTCATGAAACTGATTCTACAATGACATGTGCTTACAGTTATAGATGACATAAAATTACACAATAAATGAATTTAATGAACTGTTTTGTCTTACTTATATTTATTGATTGTCTGTGGAACAGGGTCTCAGGGGTGTTAACTTCGCCCGGGGGGGCCCCCCCCCCAATACAAACAATTTTCAAATAGATATAATTCTTTGAAATTAAAATTATATACTTCGAATCTTTTACACATTATTTATAAAGGAATAAGGTTTCAAAAAAGATACAAAATGTTTAAAATATAAACATAATTTTAAAAACTATAAGTGTATAAAATTAAGAAACATTTCCGTGTAATAAATATTAAGTAAATTTTACATTGCGCATGCTATATATATATATATATATATATACATCTTTTGTATTTCAAAATATTTGAAAAATATTAAAATTAAAAAAAAATTTTAATGTAATTTTTTAAAATTTTTTTAAAAAACAATTCATTATTCTATTTATATAAAAAAAAAAATAGCTACAGTGTGTAATAAGGATACGTTTAGCTTTATAAATCAACTTATTGCTAATAATTAGAGCTACTGTTTTAGAAAATAGGATGCGCAACGTAAAACTTAATTGATATTTCTTACAGAAATGTTTTTTCCTATTTTCCTACGCTTAAAAATTTTAAACTTTGATTATATTTTAAACATTTTACACTTTTTTAAAGTCTCATAAATAATGTGTAAAAATTCGAACTATTTAATTTTAATATCTATTTGAAAATTGTTAATATTTTCAGCCCCCGAGACGAAGTTATCACCCCTGAGACCCCTTATACCTTTTCTGAGGTGCAAAGTTAACTAAAGAATGCACACACCACACACTACCATTTTTTTCAATTCCTACTATTAGCTCACACTCCCTATATATTTATCTTGTTCAAATTTTCAATCGTTAATAAAATACATTTTAAATGGCTCAGTTGAGCTAAAATTATCTATTATTTTGGATAACAATACAGTAATTTAATTATAACTAATAAAAATTAATTGATTAAAACTAATTATTCACAGAATTACAAATACAGCCATGTTAGTATCATTTTGGGTGACTTAGCGACCATTTTGCGACTAGTGTCAAAACTTTAAAAGGTTTTTTTCTCACATTTTAAAGCGCTCATTTGAGCTGAAATTTTCTATACACGATTGTCTTGGGTGACAAAACAATTATTAAATTCTAATTAATTTAAATTAATTGACTGAAACTAATTATTTAAAGAACTTCAGATACAGCCACGTTGGTTTCATTTTTAGCAACTTGGGTCAAAACTTTAAAAAAAAGTTATCACGTTTTTTAAAGCATTCAGTTGACCTGAAATTTCATAGACATGATTGTTTTGGATGACAATACGATACTTTAATGATAATTAATAAAAATTAATTGCCACTTATATAATGTTGTGATTCTGTCCTATGGATATACATATTTATATATTAATAGTAACTATTTAATAATAAGTAACTAAAACAAGATTTTTCTTTGTTGATCTAAGTAGGAATTGACTTAAAATTTTTTTTTTTATATTATTTGTTAAAAGGTGTGGCCCTCTGCTCTCCTCCCCTTTCACAATGTGGCCCTAGAACCAAAATAATTCCCCACACCCGTTCTAAAATATTTTACCCGATTCAGCGTCGCAAGAAAAACTCATCTCCAAGTCTACTTATTTTCTTATTTATAGGACATCTTTGTCAAGTGAAATCTCTCGCTTCTTCTTACCCGAAGTCACACACTTGCGTTTAAATAAATTTCTTCCCTACTTAACTTTCTGAGTTGATTTTCACCCTTCCAGCATCTATCTCGAAGCACTTTTGTTTGTCTTGGAGCTATTTTATTCCATTGGCTTCAATCGGAGGAAATTCAAAAATCAGTCCACGTGATCGACATTGGTGCGAAGTACTTCGAAAAATTGCTCTTTCCTGCTTTCTTTTTCCTTTATGCTTTACTTGAGAAATTTTATACGGATTTTTTCTCAATATTCTATCGTGTGATTCTTTTTCTTTAAGCCGAAAAGCCCTTAAAAGCGTTCACTTGAGATTAAAGATCTAGATAAAAGGCAAATTTCTTTTTTTAGGAACTGTCCCCTTGAAATCTCGGAAAATATTGTGGGTTGGAAAGAAAGAATTTCAAATTTTTCGTATGAAATTTTTCTGAAAAAAAAAATTATTAACTTCAAACAGTCAGATATCTTTCCATTGTGTTCAATTTCCTGTGTCATTTTTCAATTCCTACTATTAGTTCACTCTCTCCATATATATTTATATATATGTCTGGTTCAAATTTTCAATCGCATTTATAAAATACTTTTTATTCACCCACTGAAGTTCAAACACATTTTTTAAACTTGTAGTAGATGACACTTAATGTTAATACAGGTTTTTTTTTCAGATATTAATTTATTAATTAAATTTTATTTTTTAATTTTAAATTTATTCCGCGTTATTTCTGATGAAATTAGAACTAGCGCTAATAGATGGCGCCAATAAGTGTTTCTAACGAATTTTTTCTTGGCTACAAATATATTTCTTTAAATTTCTTGTGGATGGCACTTGATGTTCATACAGTTTTTTCAATCATTAATTCATTAGTTAAATTTTATTTACTAAAATGAAATTTTTATTTGTTGATCTAAATAAGAATTAATTTAATTTTTTTTATTACTTGTGTTCTGACAACTTCATAAGGTTGCGGTAGCCTAGTAATCAAGGTATTGGATCGTGACAGGTAAGTCACGAGTTCGAGCCCAGTACCACTAAAGATCCGCCGGGAAGGGGAGCGATGCACGTTAAAACTGTCGAGAGCTCAAACGTCCTCCTGTTGGTGTGGTAGTTAGGAGAGGGTGTGCCAGCTCAGGTGTCTTCCTCGTCACTTGACCATGGTTCAAATTAACGAGATCCAAAAGCCATCGTGCATCTGAACACAGTGCGACGTTAAAATTCCCTCACTCCCTCACCAATAACTTCATGAATCCGCGCTCTCATTAAATTTCTGATTTTTATCAGCAAAAAACGCAACCAAGAGTAATTGGAGGTAATTGTTATATTATTAACATTTTTATTATTTAAAAACTTTGTAAAATTCTAAATAAATGATAATTAGACACTGCAAGGTTGGGGCTATATGGAGGAGGCGACATCGCTTTCCAACTAAATTCCTATAATTTCGTACATCTTGCTAAAGATTATGCTAAAGTTACATATCAAGTGACCATGATCTATTTCACTTAATATTATTGTAGACAATTCATTTCTCATCTCCCGCCTTACACCATAGGATTATCATTTATACACGATGCTTTTTAAATGGTAAAATTTCAGTAATAATGTTGACTTCAAATCGCACTTGGATGAGTTTTTTTCTGATATGGACCAGAAACTATGAGCTGGGAATCATGGAATTACCACAAAAATGCCAAAAGGCAATCAAAACAGAATGGAAGATATTTGACTGATTAAATCTTAGTTTTAGCATAGAAAAATTTTACACTAGAAAACCGAAATTACTTTCTTGGCGCAATCCAATATATTCCTTTCAGAGAATATGAACTAAATATATTGAATTAAAAGAGGACAAGTGGCATATTTTTAGGAGTGTTTACTGCTCGAATTTTAACATATAATCAAAGTTTGACTTTTTGTTTACATAACTGAAAAGAATATAGGTGTGAAATCATTCTCGAAAAACATCCAAGCATGTTAAGTATTATAGTTTAGTGTTCTACTTTATGCTACTTAGAGTAATTACAACAATAATTTTGTTTTATAGTAAGAGGTAAACTAATATTATATGTTACATAAGGTAAATAAATATTAAATCCTAGCCATTTTTTAAAAGTTTTTTTATAGAGATCTTTATTCTTAATATTCAGTTTATAACGTTTACAAGAAAAATTAGCTCTAACCTATTAACCATTTTCAAATCTTAAATTCACAGAATTATTGATCTTGAAGAAGTGTAAACCTTTTTTTTTTCGAATATATACATTAAAATGCAATAAAATACCTCAGGAAAAATAAAGGTTGTTCATTTTCTCATTTTATTGCAAATCTTTTATTTCTAATTTAATAATTCTTTTCTGGGATTTCGAATGTTTTAAAAATGTTAACTAAATTCCAAAGAAAAAAATATTTTCAAATAAATAAAACCATTTTGATTTTTAAAAAAAAATTTGAAATTCCATAGGATAAACGTTATGTGTGTTCATAAATCTAATTCACGGTAGATGACATCCAGAAGAAGCCTTTTGTGAAATCAACTTTTTCACCCTTAAACTGTTGTGAATTCGCACAGATAATTCCTTGTATTAACTTGACAGTATATTTTTCTAAAAGAAAAAGATTTTGCTAGCAATAGCACATAAAATATAAAAGAAATCACTAACGCTCAGTGGCGCACACAAAGGGGGGGGGGGCGCCGGGACCGAACCCCCCCCCAAAAGCCTTTATTTTTTTCGATTCATTATAATCCTATGTGTATAGTACTTAAAATGTAATTAAGTATTTGTTATGAATAATTAATTTTATTAATTAATGTTAATTATTTATTCAATAATTAATTTTAATCTACAATTCAAAAGAATATGTTGGGCTGCGTATTGGAGCATAATACGAAAATGTTGAAATTCCGACTCTGGATCCCCCTTGAAAAATTCCTGCGTGCACTACCACTAATGCTTTTCTCAGTAGTGTTAAAATTAAGTTAATCATTTCCAAGAAGGCTGCGGATTGGCATTTACCATTGGAGACCCAGTACATTCTCCGGGAGTTGGTATCACTTTTAAGTGAGGCACTATGTAGGTGGAATACCAATAGCCGAAACGTAATTTTGACGCTGTTTCCTCTGCAGAGGGAGGCACCTGAGCTCTGAAGATGTGAAATGACACTAGGAATATAACTTTGCTGAGGGCACACAAGCCAAACAGGCACTCTATGAATCTTTAACATGCCGCGTAATTATACGACAGGGACGCTGTCGATTTTCTGCATCATGAAAATCCACCGACTTGTGGCGAGGTCGAACCTGCAACTTTGACGTACAAGACCAGTGACAAACCAACTATGCCAACCAGCTAGCATCATTTCCAAAATCATGTTTCAGATAGTAAAAATATTAAACTTTTTTTAAAAAAAATTTTTATTTTATTCACCTGTGAACTCAGATGAATCTAAAATGAAATCAACTCTACCTTTTTGATATGTAAATGTTCTTGATAGACAAAAGGTTCCAAAAAGCACCAGGAGAATGTTCTAAAAGCCGATTAAAGTTTTAGTAAAATACAGATTTGAAAATCCTAATAAAAAAAATTTCTGTTTCAAATAAATTACCGTAAAATGTGGCGTCTAACGCGCACTTTTAACATAAAAAATGACTGAAAGTTGCGGGTGCGCGTTAACTAAAAATTATAGCTTTAAAAACAAAGAGTTAAGAGACGCGCGCGCGCGAGTCTAAAAGAAAAGTTATACTTCTACATATCTGTTTATTAAAAATGATAGCTTAAAAAAAAAGAAAAAAAAAAGATAAGAATAAAAAAATAAGACTTTTACATGTATCGAAATACTGTTTATTTAAAAGAAATGACATTCCTTATGAATTTAAAGTGTTGCATTTCTAGAAGTTAACTATTTTTTTTCTTAAGTTTGGAATAATACTTTGAATAAATTACTTCAAAGCGTAACAGTACGTGCATTTCAGAATTCTTCATAAAAAAAGAAGGTTCACGTTATATACCGAATGTACGTAAAATCTAAAAATTACAGCTTGAAAGTATAGATGCGCTGGATTTTACGGCTAATAGAGAAGAAAATAGTAAAACAACAAATATTTATTTCTAATGGGCTGCGGATTGGTGTCTTAACATTGCAGATCTAGTACATTCCCGGAAACTGGTATCTCTTTTTAGTGCGGTACCATATAGGCCGCAGGAAATTTTGCCGTCCAGTTTTCTCCCTAGAGGGAGGCACCTGAGCTCTGACAATGCGAACCTGTACTAGGATTTAATTTTGCCGAGAGTACCCAAGCCAAACAGACACTCTAGTGATCTTTTAAATGCCTTATAATCATACGAAACAAAATCATTTTTTTAAATATAAACAAATATATATATTTTTTTTTTAAAAAAATGAGTTTTAAAAATTCAATAAAATACAATTTGTGTATCCAAAAATGGTTTGAAAAAAGGAAAAACCTTTTATTGGTGGGGGGAGGGGGAGTTCACTGGGTCAGTAAACGCCACCTGCAAATTTATTTCAATTACATATTAAAAACAAAGGAATATAAGTAGAAAAAAAAAGAAAAAAAAATTCAGCTGCAATTACAGAAAAGAAGAAACAGAAATTGTTTTAAAGTGAGAAAACAAAGCTGTGTGACACAAGTCAAAAATGGTTAAGACTCTTTTCGGTTAATGTAGGACCTGAATTTGAAACATTTTTTCAGATATAAAAGAAATGAAAAATTAATATGATATTCTGGCTTCACTATCCTTTAGAAAGCAGCATTTTTTTATCATACTTTCCTTTTTTAACAGAGTTGATTCATTTTTTCTGATATAAAATGTGTTTCGCGTTTTTTCTCCTATACCGTAATGTTAAATGGGCTATGCCTTCCCGTATTAAAATGAAAAAGAAAGTATATTTTGAAATTTTTAAAAACACTATATTGTTAACAGAGATACGAGCTATAATTATACAAATTTCCATGGAAATTGAGACACTTTTCTATCTGAAAATGTGCTTCGCGTTTAGTTCAAGCTCTCGTACTTTTACTGAAAGCAGCCTTAAGACATTTCTTCTAACTGAAAATGTATTCGGAATCCTATTCTGATGATAGTATAAATGAAGATAACCTTAAAGCTAAACAATATTGTTTTCGCTTAAAAATTAAATATGTTTTGCATCTAAGTTAATAACTTTACTCCTCCTTTAGGTATGTAAATATTACCAAAAGCAAAGGGACCAAAATGGTTTTAAGGAGGTTGGGGAACATCAATTGCGGGCGGAAGTAGTCCCTAACAAAAAAAAAAAAATGCTTCGTAGTTTCTTGTGGATTTTAGACTGAATCTGTCCTCTCACGGAGCTTTCTTCATTAAAAAAGTTTCGGAATTTGATTTATTTCTATTGTCTGACAAATTATGGGTGACATGCCACCAGGTTGGTCTCAAACGCAAACCTTTGCTATCTTGATCCCTCTACCTTGTCAACCAACTCGTAGATTATTTTTCTTTTCTTTTTCTAACGTCTAGTTGTAACCATGGTAGCCGAATTGTTATGGTCACGAACTCGTGGTCGAAGTGTCCTGGATTTGAGTCCTGGGACCGCTGAAAAACGGTGTGTAGAAAGAGTCGATGCAGGTTAAATCTATCAAACATCAATGTCTTCCCGTTGGTGTGGTGTGGTAGTTAGGAGAAGGAGATGCCCTCGTCACTTGACAAACGTTCAAAATGACGTGATCCGTCTCCATTAGTCCTCCGTGTTGCTTTGTAGCACGGCGTTAAAGAACGTCTCCCTCTCTCTCCGCAGACAATTGAACGACATTCCTTTCATTCAAAGGATCGAAACTTAAAGTTTGACGTCAACAGTTTAGGTGTGAAAATAATGTTGCATTTGGAAAGGGAATGAGGCTAATAATTCCTTTAGTTAAAACTTCAAGTAAATTTCGATGCGTGTCTGAGAACCAGAGAACAGTACAGTAGAACGTCGTTTATCCGAATCAATTGGGACCGGACACCGTACGGATACGCGATTGTTCGGATAACCGAAAACCGAAAGCGATCCATGCTGTATATAGAACCAGACACTATACGAATATTGAAAATCATCACATGCGGGAAACGAGCTTAAAAAAAAGCAAAATAGGTGCAAAATGTTGCAATTTTATCTTTATTGTGGGAAATAATCACTTATTTTTCGTTGTACCATTGTACACCTTCGTTTTTTTTGTTACGAAGTCTCTGATTCTCTTGAGTAGCAGTAGTTGAGTAGGACAGCACTCTGATTGTTGTTCGTACCACTCCATATCTGTCTCTAACGCACGATAAAGAACAAATCGTTTGCTTCCTTCATGGTTTCCCTTTTCTTCGAGCCATATTCTGAGTCAAGTTTTGACGCAAAATTTAAAATGGTTTCTGGGCTTTTTTTATGACAGAAATTGTTGACTTTCCAACATTATAAAACTGTGCTAGAGACGCTCCACTTTCTCCTTCTCGAGACGGTTTAACATTTTAAGCTTTGTCTCTATGTTCAAGACGTTACGTTTCCGTTTTGAATTCGAAGCCATAGCAGTTCACAACTCAACAAAAGAGCACGAATACACTTGGAAACAAACTAACCTAATATTCCGCGCAGATGTTTACCAAATCACTCAACTGAAATTCTCCAAATATCCCTGGTCTTGGGTTTTCCCGTCACTTTTGGCCTCACGCGAAACAACTATTGAGCATTGCACTGTTCAAAAACGTATTCATATGCAGCACATGTAGTTGACAAAAAAAAGAAATGGAAAAGAAAATCTGGTTCGGATATAATCAACGTTCGGATAAATGACGTTCTACTGTATATGGAAAATTGTTGCACTAGAAATGTGAAACAACTCAACCCATTCTAGTTCCTCGAATATGTCTCAGCGTGGGGGGGAGGTTGAGATTTAGATCTCCGTGACATTAATTAAAATGAAGCTCGTGTTAAAAATAATGTTCTTTTCTCTATCCTAGCTTCGCATTTTTACTAGAATTTTAGCAGATACTCATAGTGACGTCGCCAGACGAGCAGATATTCGAAGAATCGAAAAAAAAAAGGAAAAAAAAAAGGAACATTATCGATCCAGGGGCAGATGGCTCTTTTATCGTCTGCCTGCTTTGAAGGGTTTCATCTTATTAAAAAAGTATGAGTGGTGCTCTCACGTGAGGGAGATGATTCCAACAGATATCGCAACACGCGTTCGATTCGAACGAGGGGAAAGGGGAAAAATTCAGTTTTCTGAGACAGCAAGAGAATCGAACACATTGCCAAAACTCGAGTACTCAGTGAAGAAAAAAGAATGACACCTATATTTTCCTCACAAGAAAAAGAGCTCTAGCGAAGTCCTTATGAAAATTCAGCGAACTAAGTACACACGAGGGCTTCGAACGGATTTGAACCGGAACTGAACCGAAAAAAAAAAATATCGTTTTATTTCGGTTCGATATTCCTGTAGTCATTTTGTTACTGTAACCAACTTATCAATATTTTCTAATTTAACGTCAACCGTATAATTGTGTCTTGTTACAATTACATTGCTTCTCGATTATCTGTTTTGATGTTCACAAGTATACTTTTTGTTTCAGTTTTGCAAGAAACTTCTTGCAGAAGGAAGATTTAATTCAGTTGAATGAACTGGATAATTTTTTAAGAAAAATATCAACCTGAGTTGTATTTTTCGCATCTCAGCATGCGATCATTCACGAATGTTTGCTTAGACGAGCGATACTCAACATGCGGCCCGCCGGACCTTTCTGAGTTGCCCAGTCATGCTCCATTTCACAAACAAATTCAATTATTTAAGAACAATGTATTAAAAATTTAGCGAGAAATTCTATCAATCAAGCAATCCCATATATCGATTTTGCTATCGATGTGGTGCTGGTAGGAATTGCGGGATAATTTTTTTCTTTTGTAATTGCAACGGTTAGTGTTAACAAATATCAGTAGAAAAGCGACTATTTTATGGGTAAAATTAATTTTTAACTAACCCTCATGCCTCCAAGTGAAAAATATCTAAAGAATATTTGTTATTTCAAGACGATTGCGATCTTGACTCTTTCGTAGGAAAAACAAACATGGATCCCCACAACTTGTTTAATTTGCCATAAAAATGATATATTTGAAAAATATAGTTTTGCTCGTCAATTTACCACTAATCATAAATCTTTCAAAATGCCTCCTTTTTTTCAGCAACAAAATATCTGGAGGTGGGTATCATTGATGAAAGGAAATCGAAATTACCCCCATAACAGGGTAAAAAACTGCATTAAACCTTTTTTATCTGTGAGTTGAGTTTGTGATGGAGTTTAATATATAATACCATTAATATTTTGATCAATTTCTGCATTTTAAATGTCTTTGTTCTTGTAGCGTTCCCCTCCCCCGCTAATCCTCATGTTACGGACCGCGAGAAATAATTGTTATATGTATGCGCGGTCCGCGTGAAATAGTTAGCATATGTATTTGGCCCGGCTGAAAAAAAGGTTGAGTACCGCTGGTCTAGACTGTTGAGAGAGACAAACCAGAATCATGAACCTAGGTGTCAAATGCGATTTTAATAATGGATATCTTCGCCGTTCTCTGCTCACTGCTCGTATCGTACACACACACATACATGCTGGTTAATTGTATCAATTCATATAGTGTAACAATTCAAGAAAAAGAATAAAATCTTCTAAATTTTGACAGAATTACATTTTTTTTTTTTGTTAATCTTACATTTTTAGTACAAATAAAAATATATGTATAATAAAATTATTCATTCGAAACTGAACCGAAAACCGTTATTTTTAGAGGAACAAAGACCGGAACGAAAAAAATTACAGTTCGAAGCCCTGGTACACAATGAAATTTCAATAATTTTCGCTTTCTTTTTGTGCTTTGGATCATCATCACTGTGAAATAAAATCTTTTAATCCCTTAGGGTACACTTATTTAAAAAAAATCTGGCAAGAAAAAAAATAATTTTTTTTAATTTAAAAATATTTATTTTAAAACCTTGTTTTGACAAAAATCAATCAAAACTTTTTTAATTTTGGATTTTGATTTACATTGCAGATAATAGCCGAAAATTGTAATCTTGGACGTACATTGACTTTTATTACCTTTCTTTTTGAAAAAAAAAAAAAAAAAACGTATTTTTATCAGTAAGAATATTTATATATACTTTTTCAACAGAAATAATAGTAATACTAGCATTTGCTTTAAAATATTATCCAGACTTATCTTTTGTCTGTGATGTATTTGGAAGTAAGGTGCAGTAATATATAAAGAAGTAATATATAATATATATATATATATATCTTGCTCAAAATTTCAATCGTTAATAAAATACTTTCCATTCATCCATTCGAGTTCAAAAACATTTTTTTTTGAAACTTGTAGTGGATGACACTTGATGTTAATACAGTTTTTAAAAATATTAATTCATTAATTAAATTTAAAAACAAATAAATAGTAACAAATAAAAATAATAGTCCAACAGCATATATAGAAAGGAAAATCGTTCGTTGCGTCCCTGTAGCGCATTGGACTTTTAATCCAAAATTCGTGGGTTTGAATACCATCTGGGATGGCCTAATTTTTGAGAATGTGATTTCTTTTTTACTCTCCACTATTTTATTAGAATAATTAAATTTAATTAATGAATAAGTAGTAACAAACAAAAAATATATATAGTCCAACTCCCTATATAGGAAGGAAAATGGAAAGGAAAATCGCTTTCTATTTTGTCACTTAATAGTGTGATTCTGTCATATGTATATACATATTTATATTCATTGTAAGTATTTAATAAAAAGTAACTAAAATAAAAATTTTCTTTGTTGACCTAAGTAGGAATTAACTTAATTTTTTTCCCTGTATTACTTGTTTTTCTTCTTTTTCTTTGCTATTCCTTTTAGCTCAACACAGCGCAAAATCTTGTGGGAGCTTCTTTGTTTTGTGGATAAAAAGTGGGAAAATGACGCTCCGTGAGTTGTAGAATTTCAGTAGATTTTGGTCTACCCGATTTTTTTACATTTCTATTGTTATGATAACTTTGTATAACTTTCTATTGATTTGCTTCTGAAATCTTTCCAAAAATTTTTTCATTACTTCCATTTTTTATACAAAACATGCGTTCCAAATGCTGATGTTTAGCATGCGAAAGAGCACTTTTTAGTAATATTTATCTATATTAAATGTAAATTTACGAAATCACGACGACAGATCGCAGTCAGTCTCACGATTGCAGACGGCGATCGCTTCTATTCGAGTGTGAAAATTACTACAGCATAAAATACGACTCCACACGATTTATCTCGTTTATCCACAGCTAGGCCAGTTTTGCGAGATCGAATTAACTCAATCATACATCTTGAGGGGGTTAACCGTAACCGTTAACCGTTTGTGAACCTAGCCATTTTCTTCTTATCGGGCCTCCTCTCTCACCCAAAAGAAATAAAGCACACAAAAAATATAGGACTATAAATAAAACAAAACAAATCTTAAATTTTTAGAAGTAAAAACTTTTTAATGAACAACTATAAATTTTAGTTTTTTTTAGAAAAGTTTGAACAGTTTGCTTATATAAATTTAAAAAGATTTTTTTAAAAGAATTAATTTTTTTCAGCCATTCAATAAAATAAAGTTTATAATTGCGAATAAACTTTATTTAAAAATTTTGTTTTCTATAAACTTGAGCCAGTTAACTGCGATTGACGAGTATTCTCGCCATGGAGAAGTTGCAGGATTTTGTGTCATGACGAGTATAATCGTCATGCGTGAAAAGGAGAGAATGACAATTGGCTATTTAAATTGTAATTTTTGAAAAAAACGAAACGTATTCTCACATTTCAAGATGCTTAGAATATTTTTCGAGACGGGCCGAACTATAAAACAAATAAAAAGTATGAAAAATTTAGGATGAACTCTTGCGGTCCCGTAATGCACCGGCTGAAACAGTGCACAAGTTCGCCTAACGAATTTATTTATATGCGATGATAATGCTTTTTTTTTAGATGTTAGCTTAAAAGGGCAAAGGGAAAAATCAGAAAGTTGATTTATAATAGGGTTCCTTTAGGTATGGGCAGTCATGGAACAAATGCGTGACCCCGACCAGCCACTGAGCCCATTGATAGCTGTTGGCCCGAAGTTACCTAGTGCGACGTCAGGGATAAATAAGGTAGAGTGATACTGATTAATTTAAATAGTTAGTTTATTTACGTCACAGCTATTATTTACAGATTATACACATTGAAGTTATTAATCTTATTTAAAAGGTTATTCGAATGATGTGGTTTGTGAGGGAGGTTTCTTTGGTGTCCGTTCTCAGAGAAGATTTTAAGATATCTTTTCCGTTCTCTCACTGGCCTCGCTAGGTTCTAGGTCTGGGGTAGCGAACCTTTAGGATCAACGTGCAATTTTTTTTAAAGAAGTGTTTAATAAGATATAGATGTGCCGTCAAATAATTTTGAATTAGGATTATTGGGAAAACAATAAAACTAAATACTAGCAACACAAAACTCTATTTAGTACGAAAAAATACCTTTAGCATTCTATAGTTATAAATTTTTGAGCTATACTCGTGTAATTCAAATTAAAGTAACATTAGTGTGACTTCTGTTGTTGCAGATTGGATGACACAAATAACTTATATTAGGATTGTAAGATGTTACTTTTTGCAGAATACATGCTGAATTGGAGTCATCTGCCAAACGGTTTCTAAGCAATTAATTATTTTTGCTGTGGTTCACTATTTTTGACAAGAGGGTAAGTGACTTGTTTCAAAATACCGTTTTACAGATGAAATTCTGCATACCACTATTCCAGAACATAAAATACACACCACTTTCTCGCCTTTACTAATAATGCCATGTTTCTCGGTCCACCAAATTTGAAATTCTCTGTTACACGTTCTATCCTGCATTTTTTTGTTCTTTAGCATGTTAAATAGCACTTAAAAATGTAAATATTACGCAGATAAACTTTAAAATACAGTTGTGTCAATGAAATTAACTATGCTATGCGCAGACAAACTTAACATCATAAGCAACTGTAGTCTACGACGTAACTAAGACAAGACAATAACAAAAGATAGTGCTTCCCTCCACCGATCATTCGCGTTGTTCGTACTACTTCTCAGGGAACATTGAAATTCTGAAATAAAATGCAAACCATCTGGATCACTGACGTGCAAAAAATATTGGGTGTCTTCCTCGTCACTTGACCATGGTTCAAAATGACGATGTCCGTCACCAAAAGCCCTCGTGTAGCTGAACAGTGCGACGTTAATCTTCACTCACTCCTTAAAGATATTTTCACACGATGAAATTGTTCTTAAATTCTTAAGATGCATTATGCAGAATTATGCTTAAATTCCACACACAATCCGTGTTGTTTAAAACCGTAAGAGTTTATTCGATTGCGTTAAACTGGCCGAACTATGCACAAACGAGATAGTTCATGCGGAGTTGTATTTTATGCTGCTGTAATTTTTATTCTGGAATTTAAGCGATCGCCATCTTCACTAGCGAGACTTGTGTCGGGGCTTTTATCGCGATTTCTATTAACTGTCCTTTTGGGATTTTTTGGGGGCCAGAATGGCAATTCTTTCCAACCAACTCAAGAAGAACGTGTATATGTAAATTAGGAATCATATATATATATATATATATATATGGGAAGTTAAGCATTCGCATGATCGCTAAGTGGAGTCGTTAAGTGAAGTCGCTAGGTGTGGTTGCTAAGTAGAAAGATAAGATATATTCTAGAAGAGGAATCTTAATCCTGGAAATTAGCCTAACAGTGCCGGTGAAGGTTAACCAGAAGTGGGTCCGAGCCCAACGGAGTATAGCCTGATTAAAGCCAGAACAGAAGTGATAAGGACCGTAGCTGTTTAACTAGGATATAGCGATAAGCTCAATAAGTTAAACTTTAAGTATAAAGCTTTTACTAGTGAGATAATATTTAATCTATAAAGTTAGATTCAGTGGTTAGTTGCGCCTTCGATTGGTAACACGGGTTGCGTCTTCTCGTTTTTGATCATCCTCCTTAGATTATTCTTGTTGTTGTATTGTGTTTAAACTAAGATCTTAATAAACAGATTTTAGAATGAATGACTTTAGTAGAGTTCTTCGTTCCTCTCCACAGAAACAGGTCACGTGGATAGTGTAGAACGGAGGTCCCCAGCGGCGGAAACCTCACAGACTGACTGCGATCTGTTGTCTTAATTTCGTAAATTTAGATAAAGTCTAGAAAAAATTTCGATAACTATGATTAAAAAGTAGTTTTTCACATTTGCAAGACATCAATGTTTGGAACGCATATATTTTGTAAAAAAAATAATTTAGATTTCGGAAGCAAATTAGCAGTAAGACCTATATAAAGTTATCACAGTGATACAAATAATAATAATAATAATAATAATAATAATAATAATAATAAAACGGGTAGACCAAAATTTTTTAGAAGTCTACGTCTAACGGAACGTCATTTTCTCGCAGTTTTGTTCCACCAACACACACGCACACAAAAAAAGAATCCCCCACAAGATATTGCGCTGTGTGCCGTTCTAAATAGGAAAGCAAAAAAAAAAAAAAGAAGAAGAAAGGGTCGTTACATGTGTAAAAATGGCAATGTTCGGATATATGCTGCATTTTGCTTTCTAAATATATCAAACCAAGGAAAAATTTGAATAATTCTTTAAACTAAATACTATTATTATTATTATTATTATTTCTGTTAAAAAAGTATAAATATATATATATATTTTTTCCCGATAAATATATGTTTTTTCCGAAACAGCCGTTCGAAAATAAAGGTAATCAAAGTTTATGTCCGTGTAAGATTGCAATATTCCGCTCTTATCTGCAATGTGGATCAAAAACCAAAACTAAAATAAAAAAAATTTAATTGATTTTGTATATATATTTTTATTTTTGTTTTTTCTAAGACAAGATTCTAAAATGTCTTTTCTTAAATAAAAAAAATTGACTTTTGTGCCGTTTTTTACTTTAAAAAAAAAAGTGTGCGCTAAGGGGTTTATGTCCAGAAAGAGAACTTGGATCCGTAACATTTTTACGGTGCGCTAATTTTTCCCTTCTCCTATTTTTATTTCAATAACATTTCTTGCCCAAGAGAGCTCAATGAAACAGTGATTCCGTCTGAAGAGGGGGCTTTCCTCATATAAGAGCAGGGATAACCAAGTAAGGTCCTACGCCTTCCCGGAGTAGGGACAAAGAGCCTGTCCTACGTGCTTTTTGTGAAAAGCTTTCCGACGAAGGGTGTGAGAATGAAAGGAGGTCACTGTGCGGAAGGGTGGGGATCTGAAAATGATTTTTTTGAATATGTAGGTCGTGATAAATACTTGTGAACAAAAAAAATTTCGCCCATTTTTCAAGTGGCGCCCTCTGACGACTTGTTTGATCTCATTACCAGAAGCAAGAACACGTCTATATAAGGAAATCGAAATCTGGTACTGGTGTTGGGTTGGGTGGGCACATTTGGTTCTTTTGAACCTTTTATCTCCTTTCATGAGGTTTGGAGTAACTTTAATACGCTTTCAAATTGCCCTTTTTTTAGAAATTTAATTATTAAATTATTGAATGCAGGTATTGTAGATTAATCAAAGTTGAGAATTACATTTGAGTGATAAAAACTACTTGTGGAGTGAGAGCTTGAAGTTGGGTGAAAAAATGAGGTCTTGGAAAAAATGTTTCGGGTAAAGGGAGGGTGGGGTGAGCCTAGCCAATCCGGTTGCAGCCAAGAGCACCGGTTGCACCCGAGTGCGAGGTGAGAAAAAGTTTGGATGGAGAAAGTTACGATGCATCGGTGTCGAGAGGAGTTTCTGTGATTGGCTGATCTGTGAATGGTCAGTATTCTAACATTTAAGTTTGGATGAGAAGCTCGACCAATCAGTGAGTAGCTATAAGTTCGAGCAAGTCGAACTGCAAAACTAGCGTAGGAAGTCAAAAAAGAACATAAAAAAAACGATTAAAGAGAAAAGAATTAAAACAATAAGGAATTTTTAGAAGTTAGAGGAAATCAGGGTCAATTAAAATGGGTCTTTGATAAATTAGATCAGGAGCATATTTTTTGATACTCATGATCGATTTTTTTACGGAATTGTCAATTTTATTAGAGACTTTTATTGTAAGGCAAACTCTTTTAAGTTTACTTTTAAGGAAATTTTTTTAAAAAATTTACTCACTGCTCTGAGTTCTACATTCCTCATGAACCAGAGAACATTTAAAATTTGTCTAGCAATTAAATTTTGGGCTCTTTTTAAAAATTTAATATGAGTCTTTGCAGCGTGTCCCTTACACAGGGGAGGAGTAGGTTAGGATATGTTTCAGGATCAGTGAGTATAGATAAGCTTATTTTTAATAGTGCTTAATTTAGATTTTCGTGAAGGGACAATTTTTACGTGCGACTTTACAAAATTTTTCTCTTAAGTGTAAAATCGAAATCTGAATCTGCACAAGAGCTTGGAAATATTAAAAACAATGCATACTGCATGAATAAAAATGTGTCCAAAAATTAAAGTGACGTTTTTAGATGGATAAGAGATACTAAATATATTTAGTTACATTTTTTGAGAAATATTTT
>BMAV01027275.1:513918-575880 GCA_019973955.1 Trichonephila inaurata madagascariensis
ATAAGAGATACTAAATATATTTAGTTACATTTTTTGAGAAATATTTTGTTTCCCGACAAAGCAGAAGCACGTCTTGCGACGTACTGGATCATACATGTAATTGAAGAAATTGCTGATGCAATTGAGACAACTTTTGCCGAACGAAAATCGGGTACTCGACCTTACTACGTCTCACTGTCTTGCATTTTTTTCTTTTTCTTTTCTTTTTTTGTTTTTTTTTTTGGTCGAAAAAAAATATCCGAGGCAGATTTTCTTTTCTGATTACAACCAGCATAAAACTGAATTTACCTCATTTAAGGGAGTGATAATTGTTAGAAGTTATGTGAATCAGATTTTAATTCGAGCACAAACCTTGGGACGCGGGACAAATTGTTAAAAATTGGGACTGTCCCGCCAAAACCGAGATGTCTGGTCACCTTATGCTTGGAGCCTCCCGGACCATGAGACATGGGTGCACCATATTACTCCAGAAACCAAAGACACCTTAATGACGTGGAAGCTCATTAAGGTGCGTGATGGTGCAGGTTGTGCAATAATCCTATGCATGGGCTTTACTACAGTGGTTTCTTCAAATTGATTACGCGCAAAGAGAAATGTCGCAATATCGGAGGAGACTATGTCAAAAAAATAGTGCAAGATGCATAGTTCATGATACCCTTAAACGAGGGGTGATCAGAAAAAAAGATTACAAGTCGAATAAAGAAATATTTATTAACAATAGACAGAAAATACAAAAAGGAATTAAGAGGTTTATGTGCCTATCACATTTCGACATAATCATCAAGTCTATTTAGGCATTTATCAGAACGCAAAACCAACTTGTTTAACCCGTCTCGGTAGAAATCATGTCCCTCTCCAATGAGCCAGATCTCGGCGGATGATTTCACAGCACTGTCTTGGAATATCATAGCACATCAGAAACGATATGCTACCATAGCTCACTGACGAGATTTCGCGCAGAGTTATCCATCGATCATTTTGAATTATTTCCCCAATTCGTGCGGCGCTGATTTCTGGCGTTGAAGAACTTGGCCGGTCACTCCCCATCACATTGCGGCTTTCGAAATCCTGTCTACCTGATTGAATTTCGCTACATGTTTTCTGCTTATTGCAGATGCGGATACATTCTTTGTCCATAAAAATCGAATCATGGCTCACACTTCCAAACGAGACCAATTTCCTAAGAATCTAGCCATTTCAATTATCCTGAACCGTCCGGGAACTTTCACTCTCTATCCACAAACCCCCTGTATGACAAGTAGTGTCATTTGTCTCCACCCTGTGGAAACTAAATATCTCCACAATAAGTAGTTTTCAAATGCTGAGGCTTGTAAGCTTTTTTTCTGATCATCCCTCGTATATTTTGTTTTGACAATGCAGTTTCCGTGTGAAAAAGTGAAGCAAGTATGACAACAAATCCCGATTATCCCAATCTTCGGAGCGAGCAACACAGTAATCGTTATCGAGAGAAAGAGGTAACTATAGACAATTTTTGTAACGAATTTGATTCTGTGTTTCTATGTCTATCGGACATTTTTTTGACTGATATTAACTTGTACTGGACAATCGAAGTTCATTTTCACCAAACTATAGACAAAATGTGTCGGTGTGCTTGAAACGTTACATGCGAATCGAGGAAAATGGATTAAGGTTTGTTTTTTTTATCAAGGATGTAGCAATCACCTTATCAATCGTATCAATATTGTGGGGTCTCCAATCTACAGCGGTCCTAACATGTGTAGTCAAAAAATCGTAAATTGTTATTGTTACTCGCATTTACGTGTATAAAATCGTTTGTCACTGACTCCAAACGGTTAAAAAAATTTCCATGAACTCTACCTCTGTTCCAAGGATTATACATATTTAAAAGCAAATATCGTTTTAATCAAAATAAGAAGGCAAGGGGTGCTATAGACTCGGAAAGAAGTCTAACAAATTCCTATTCAAAGTGGTTCTTCAGGAAGATCACTTGAAGTAATATAAAGATATTTAAAAAACATTCGAAATGTTATTCGCTTGCAAGTTACAACATTCTTTGATATGTTGATGGATTGACTGTAGAGGAAAAATTGAAAAAAAAAGTACCTACTAAAAGCAACTAGGCTAATTCTTGTGTAATAATTTTTTTTAATAAGTATGTCTGTGCATATTTATTTTGACACATTCATATAAGTCCTTTCCAAAAAAATAAATTTGGTTATAGGTTCTACTTTGGTCTAGCTACGCCACAGTGTTTCTTATAACATTAAGTAATATAGGGAGCAATCTTATTAAAATAATGAATTGAATTTTTTAATTTGTAGAATTACTTGTAGTCGCTGGTATAAATTATAATTGTTCTTAAAAATATGTACTTTTGGACGCAGGTGCAGTAAATGGGAGCTGTCCAGCAGCCTGGGACAGTCTGTTCTGCTGGCCTCCGACTCCTGCAGGGCAGACGGCGTCCTTCCCCTGCACCCACATCTTTCCTTTCCTGCGGCCGGACAATGCAACAGGTGGGTCCTTTCGAGCATTTCTTTCATTTAAAGAAACCAATTTAGGGACACTTGACAACAGATAAATTAATCTTACAGTCTCATTAATTTAGGAAGAAATGAATATAAAACTGAATCTCGAACACTTACATTGAAGCGACCCCAACTTCCGCCAGCGGCAATCCCTTCGTCTCGATCGTCTAACGCGTGCTATTCAGATCTGAAGGTGACAAGTTTAAATCACTGTGCCACCAAGGTCATCATGGGTAATCCTCACCTCCATCACCCATTGCATCCTCCGAAGCAGGAATTGAACACTAGATGGCAACGCAGTTGGTGGCTCTAAAACTTTAATACTTTGCATTACATTTTATAATTGATAATTGCTGCAAATTTCATTTCATTCGGATGATTCCTTCTTGGTGTTGCATTTTTTACAAACAGCAGTTTATTTTATAAATATTACGTAATGTGATATAAAAAAATGCAAAATTCATGGGAAATAATAACTTTTTACATTTCTCAATCGATTCTTATTCAACTCTTTTTTAGATTTTAGAAATTTACGAATTATACTTTATAAATTTTGAGTAATGCGATATAAAAAAAAAATGGAAAACATAAGATGTCCTGTCTTTGATTAGGTTCCAGTGTGAGCAATGGGGCTTACTTAAGCTAAACTTCACACCAAAAATTGGTCTTAAAAATCAAATTTAAGTTTTTGTAATTAGCTACATGAATTTCTTTTTATACATCAATCTTAATCCCAAAAAATATTTTGATCTAACTTCTAGATAAAAATGGCCCCATAAAGGATTTAAAAAAGTCGAAATAGATCTGTTGATGTGAAAACGCACTAAAGTTTGTAATAACTTCATTGAGGTTGTTGGTGTTTGGGGATTTGAGTAAAGATCAGCCACATAACTAGTTCAAATTCCAATTTATTATTTCACTAATTTAAACCAAACAACTCTGGGTAGGAAATGCACAACACTACTAATTATAAGAGCAATCACAAAGGGCAAAAAAGATACTTAATATTTGAGTATAATCAAATTCACTTACTCTTAGAACACCACTTCTACGGTCTAATTCATCGTAATTCTCTTATTTGTTGTACCACCTCCGGTCGTTATTATTAAACTGTATCTTATAACTTATTTGCCAATTAGCAATAACTGATAATCTAGAAACTACTCGTTGACTAACTCTCGACTAGCTCTCAACTCACTTCACGTATCTAAAAGTCAATGCTTAAATAGAACCACTCATTTGCATAAATCAAGTCTTCTTCGGGAGAAAGTTTTCAATAGAGCAACAGTTAAACAGAAATAAATTTACCCCAAGAGGATTAATTACAGGTTCGCGGATTCATTTCATTTTTTTTTAAAGAAAAAGACAAAAAGAACAAATGATAAGTCTAAAAAATGTATTCAAAGAAATGGAAAAAAAAAATGTTTTCCATTAAACTAAAACAGACCAAAAATAGTACACGCCCTTTTTCCGTGAAATGTAGGTTGATTCATAAAGAAACATACTTTCTAGTTGCTGTAAAATAGTAGCAGTCGAAGACAAACATCACCTCAGCCAAACATGAAATAGATGCACTCTTAAAGTTTGTGTTTAGGCCCTGATGGAAGTGACATAAGCAATAGAGGGAGAGTCACGTGACTAGTCAGTCGAAATGAAGGTGTCCGCAATGGAGAAGGCTTTTTATGTTCTTGAATTTAGCAAAATGGTGCTGTGTAACTGCGTTTTCGATAACGCGATTCGGAGAACCTCCAATTAGAAAATCTATCAAACAATGGTATGAAAAATTTAAAACCACGGACTGTTTGTGCAAAAGTTTGTGACGGCTCACGCGTCCTTTCTCTAACATAACCTCTGTGTTCTTTGACGGCCACGATTAATGGCAAATCTTTTCCAACCCAAATCCAAGAAGTGAAACGAAGGCTAGATGCAAATAAGATAACCTTTAAAAGGACAGAAGTTTTAGTAAGCGTGATGGCAATTTAGAGAAAGTTCAGTTCAGAAAAGATAGAAGTGTAAATTGACGGCTTACCTAAGAATCACGGAAATCTCTCCATTCATTCAAGATACATACCATTGTACGCGAGCCTAGATGAATATCTGAAGTGGATTGGACCGTTGCTTAGAATTCAAGGTAGGAAGATTATATTCTGAATGCGAATATATTATTAGGATTGTGAGAGTAGGCGGATATAATATAATTATATAGATAAGTGATCCAATTGCGCGATCTGTGTTAACTACGGCTACGTGTTTTGGTTTATTCTCACTTAATATAAGTTTGTTCGATATATAAGTAATTTAAGTTAAACTCTTAATAAAAGTCATATTAAGAATTCTAAAAATGTCTCATCATTTCGAGAATCCCACACCTCTAACTTACGCTGAAACCCCACGATATGAGAGACAAAGATCGACCCTATCACAAGTTTAAGTCCTGAATGAAGCTGAAACAGCGCATCACAGCCGCAATCAATGAACTTGATACTTTAACACGCGTTTGGTTGGAGATGGAGAAACATCTCGACGTTATGTCGTGTGACTGAGGGTTCACGCATAGAACATCTGTGATTGTCTCTAACGCTGTCATCTCTGCCTGTCTACTCTTAAAGTTTGTGTCTCACCGCTGACAGAAGTGACGTAGAAAATAGCATGCATGTCATGTCACTAGACAGCCAAAATGGAGGCGTTTGCAATGAAAAAAGCTTTTTGGGCTTTTCAATTGAGCGAAGTGTCATGGAAACCACTTTTTTAGATATGTTTACTATTTGAATGATGCTACAATTGCAGGACGACATTGACAACATCATTCTCCAATTGGATGGAGCACCACACTGGTAGGCCACAACGTGCCAGATTATCTCGATAAACATCTCCCTCACCGATGGATAGGACGAGTTTTGGACTACAACATGTCATTCACCCAATGGTCACCCAGAAGTCCCGACTTAATACTTCGTGATTTCTTTCAGTGGCGGGACATAAAAGACATGATATTCGTACCAACCTGTTGATCTAGCGGAGCTGAAATAGCGTATTACAGGGATGGCGAACCAGTGTCACGCGACACAATATTTTGGGAACGCCAGCAATAAAAATAGTTTTCATTTTATTTCAAAATAACAAGGTTCACTATAAAGTATTACGAACAAACACTGCTAGGAGCACACTCGTTTGTTATTGTCCTGCCTTAGTTACGTCGCTACAGTTGCTCATGATGCAAAATTTGTCTACGCATAGCATAGTCAATTTCGTTGAAACTACTGTAGTTTAAAGTTCATTTGTATTACATTTACGATTTTTAACTGTTATTTAACATGGCTACTTCAGCAAAAGAACAAAAAGTGCAAGATAATAAGTGTAACAAAGAATTTCAAACTTGGTGAATCTAGAAATAGGGCATCATTAGTAAAAGCGACATGGTGTGCGTTTTAAGTTTTGAAACAGTGGCATACAGAACAACGTCTGTAAAACGGCATTTTGAAACAAATCACAAATCCTCTTGTCAAAAAAGTGAACCACAGCAAAAATAGTTAATTGTGTATGAACCATTTGGCAGATGACTCCAATTCAGCATGTATTCTACTAAAAGCAACATCTTACAATCTTAATATAAGTTATTTACCATCCAATCTACAACAACAGAAGTCACCTTAGTGCTATTTTAATTTGAATTACACATATAACTAAAACATTTACAACTATACAGTAGAAAAGGTATTTTTTCGTAGTAACTAAAGAGTACTGAGAGTTGTTAGTGTTTAGTTTTATTATTTTCAACTAATCACAGGTCAAAATTATTTGACGGCACGGCTATACCTCATTAAACACTTCTTTAGAAAAAATGGCACGTTGATCCATAAAGGTTCGCCACCTTTGGCGTATTACAACTACTATCCATAGACTTGATTCAGATATCTTAATGCGCGTTTGGGTGGAAATGAATTATTGGCTTAATGTGTGTCGTGTGACTAAGGGCTCACACGTAGATCATCAGTGACTGTCTCTAAAAAATTTTAAAACAAATATCTTACAAGTAACATATAATACCTTAAATTATTCTTGATTTATAGTCCATTGAAACGTCAACTTCTTTATGAATCACCCTCTAGTATACGCCATTTTTACTTGAAATATATTCCGCTATTTACTTTTTATCTTTAAAATGAAACTGGATTGTCATTTTAGGGAATTTCTTGATTCCATGGCAGCGACCGACTTGTTTCTGTTGATGCGTAGCTTCCAGTCTTTATATATATATATGTATTTCAAATGGGCTGCGGATTTGTGTTTTACCATTGCAGACCTAGTTCATATCCCGGAAGCTGGTATCTCTTTTTAGTGTGGCAACATATGTGCGGATACCAATCGCTGTAGGTAATTTTGACGCAAAGTTTCCTCCCCAGCGGGAGGTACCTGAGCTCTGACGATGTAAACCTGTACTAGAATTTAATTTTGCCGAGAGCACCCAAGCCAAACAGACACTCTAGGGATCTTTTACATGCCGTATAATCATACGACATGACCGCTGTTGATTTTCTGCATCATGAAAATCCACAGACTTGGACCGGAGTTGAACCCGCAAACTTAGGTGCAGAAGGACAGCGACAAACCAACCACGCCACCCAGCCGGCCGCTTCCAGTCTTAATGCCATTAAATTACCGCTCTGAGGGAAAAGGGGCTCAAAATCCTCATGTTGGGAGTAATGAGGAAATTTTTCTTGTCACTTGACCGTGGTCTAAAATTACCAAGCTCGTCACCTTCGTGTTCCACCTGCGTTCGGCATGACTAACATTCATTCATTCCTTGTGAAACGGCTTTTCAGTCATTGGACAGTTTTTTTCGGTTGTAATCGAAATTTGTTATAAAGAAGCAGGAGTCATAAAGCAAAATGCACTGAAAATTAAAATGTAAGTGATAGTTGAGATCTTAAATTTATAGTTAATCTAAATAACAATGTCTAATTATCGAGGTTCTATTTCCGTATTCAAATGATTCAATTAAATAGTTCTTTTTCTATTTTTTTTTCTATCATTTTGTTATTCAGTTAAAAAGCTTTTTTCTCTCTCTATTGGAGAACAAATTACTAGTTCATACTCCAGTAAGTGTTAATATCAAAAGCCGACAGCTGAGACAAGGCAGAATTGTTGGTTTTGTACACGCTTAAAGCCAGAGGATGCCAAAGTGGTGGTCCGCGAGAAAATTTCGCTGGTCCCCAGAAAAATGTGGAATATACTCACTAATCACGCTATGTTTTAAGATGCATTGATTGGGTTCTTAGATCACAATTTTCATTTTATAAATATATTTAACGCTCACAAATTCCTATTAGTGGTCCGTGGGATTTAAATTATGGTCCGTGAGTTCGTGAAAAGTTTGGCGACCGCTGCTTTAAGCTGTCTCCTTTTTCTGTTGCAGCTGTGGCCTTCCGTCGTTGTGACGCGCTGGGTCGCTGGACTGACGGAGGTTGGACCAATTACAGTGGGTGTGAGACGCTGGACGCATTACAGGTGAGAGATGAAAATTATATTCTTTTGGAGTGAAGAATAATAAAGTGACCAATAGTCCTCTTTTAGGGAGGACAGTCCTTCTTCTACAGGTCCTGTCCTTCTTCAAACAGTGTCCTCCTACTTGTCCTCCTTTTCAGTGCTTTAAAATTAATCTCTGTATTCAGAGATGCCAGGCCGAAAATGTTGCGCGTCATGTTCAGGTACAGTATGAATTATAGGAGATATTTAATGTATTTTGTACATAATCAGGCATTTTTCCCACGAAACGATTCAAAAGATTGATGGTGAACATATTTCAGCCACAGAAGTTAGTCTTATTTTGAACGATTTTGTCCTTCAATAAAAATCACGATTGGATGAAAAATTTATTAACTTTAACAATAACAAGAATGTTGTAAAACTCCGGGCATAAAGGAAAAGTTTACCAAAGAAGTGCAGAATGCAGTAATTGAAAGAGTTTTTTCAATTGGTAATGATTTTTGGACAAGTGCGAAATAAAGATTGAATGTTGATACTTCATCTGTGTAGCACTTACCGCAAAGTTCAATATGGATATTTCTTGTGTTCCGAAATTACTGACATATTAGAAAATGATATGTTGACAAAAAAATGAATTCAATGGGAAAATACTCATTTCAATAAATAATTAAAAGGAATGTAAGCGCAACTATAGAATTTTGTTTGAATTAATAAAATGTTTGATATACTTTTTATTTTTTCTTGGATTTTTCGTTCACCTTTTCATTATAAGAAAATTGGTCATCTTAGGAATAAGACTTTTCGTGTCGTAGTCTGCGGCTCAAAATATTTGGATATTACCAAAACCACTGTAACGTTTCAACAAGGGATTATTTACAAGTAGAGTTTTCGATTTCACGTCATATGGTTAAGTATGTTTCTGTTTAGAGTTTTTTCAGTTCCATAGAAAAGCTTTTTATGCATATTTTCCTTTCAATGCGATACCTAGTAGAGAGAATTTTCACTCCATGATTTTCATTAGATACTATCAGACTATGAAAAAAAAAAAGGAAAAGGGGAAGCTTTTGTAAAACTTAGTTTCTAAGAGGATTTTCGAAATTCGAAAATACAGTCGAAATTGAAAGATAAAGTAACTTTTTGGACATGATTCCGAAGAAATTTACCGAAACGACTAATTCTAAATCTTTTTGTCATTCACTATAAAAAAATTTTCATGAAATTTGAATTTTCTTTTATTTAATTGCAATAATTTATTTATTGTAATTTTATAAAAATCTAGAAATCCCCATGGACTCCACGGTCTTTAAAACCGTATTGGAAATTTTTTGATAGCCTACAAAATACGCTCTCTGAAGTCGGCTACTTCGTCGAATATAATCGTGTAGAGGGGGCCGATGCACGTTAAATCTGTCGACGATAAAACGTCCTTCCATTGGTGTGGTGCGGAAGTTAGGAGAGGAGGGATTCCAGCTCGCATGTCGTCCTCATTACTTGGCCGAAGTTTAAAATGACGAGGTCCGTTGTCAATAGCACAAGGATTGCCTTATAGTACTATGTTTATATAACTTTTCCTCACTCTCACTAGTCGAATCAACAGGAGTTCATCGGGTAGAATCAAAAACGCGCGCATTTTATTCCAGCAGAAGAATCTTGGAACACATTTCACAAGCCAGTCATTATTTATTATTCTAAATCAATGATTCTCAAATTGATTTAGAATCACTTTTGTGAGTCACCAAATTCTTAAAATGTGCCGCCGAATTTTTTTAAAATCATTAATTATACTCTGAGAAAAATTACTAATACCGGAACCTAGAAATAAACTAAGAATATTCGAGGTACATTTAACTTATCCTTTCATGAATATATAGATGTAAAATTATTTGATTGGGTTCGTAATTCATTTGTGATACCGGATATATGTGTATATGAATTAACTTTGAATAAAAAAGAAAAAATATTTCGCTCTGTAATAATCGAGATTTAATTTCAAAACATTTGGAAGAGTTAATTTATATAGGAATAAAATTAATGGCAATTAACTCATAATAGCCAAAAAATCTTTAAGAATATTATTATAAGTTTATACTCTTCATATTTGCGTGAATTCGGATTTTCAGCATTAACAAATAAAAAAAAAAAACTTTTAAACATTGATGAAGAAATGGGAGTGGCATTATCATCTTTGCGACCCAATATAAACGAAATTATCAAAAATCATCAAGCTCAAATTTCCCATTAAATGTATTCTTATAATTAATTTGTAATTAATGACTCAATAAACATTTTGTTGTTTTTTTCGTACTAATTATTTTATTTAACATAGAAAATTATTATTAATTAAAAACTATTTTACATAGTAACTAACTATTGTCTGTAAACTATTTTACAGATATGTAAAATTCACTTAAACTTATTTTATTGTTAGTGTGCCACCAAATTTTGAAATTTTTAAAGTGTATCGCAAGAAAAGAAAAAAAAAAAGGTTGAGAGTCACTAATCCAAATCTTTGTAATGTAGAAATATTTTTTAGAAAAATATTTTTTCTTCAACAAGGAATGCAAAAAATCTATTTCGCCCTTTATATAAGTCACGTAAAATAAAACACCAGAAAGAAAAAAAACGAATTGATTCATTTTTAGATGATTAAATATGCTGTTCTCTCCTATCTGCTGATATTTAGAATATCCAAACAACAAATTCGTGTATTACCTTTTGTATAACTACAGTTGGACCTCTATATAACGAAGTCGTTAAATCCCGAAAAAAAGTTCGTTATATGGAGAATTCGTTATATAGAGGTTCCTCTCTTTCAATTTTCTTTATATATAAACCACACAAAACAAATTTTAAATTCATAAATACTATATATTAAAAAAGTTAGTTATTGACACCTTCTTCTAAATGAATATATATTTGTTTTATACATCTTACCTATCAATAATAATAATAAAAAAAGACTACAAGGAAAACTTCTTGACGCCTTTATCCACTTCCAGAAGAATTAAAACTTTTCCTTTAATGCTCAAGCACTTATGTTTCGACATTTTCGAGCTACAAGAAACTAAGTGACCTGTACGACTGATCAACACTCCAAATGAACGGAGATTAGTTCAAGGACACTGGGGCACGAGACAACTCCACTGAGGTTGAAAGAGAATATCGAAGATGTTTCCAAAGAACTGGACTATGATATGGTTATAACTGGTTATAAGATTGCCCTTCTTGGATGAAACGCCAACAGTTCTATTGCACTCGGCGAGTTAGGCACATAATAAAACCAGTTCAAGATTTATGACCACCATAAAATGTGTTAAGAGAACAACTTGAAACGTGCAGAAAATAGGAAGAAAAAAAATTGAATTACCAAAGAAAAAGTTCGTTGTATAGAAAATGCACTTCGCTATTGGGAGGTTATTTTACGAAGAAAATCGTGAAATGTTCTTGGTTCCAGTAAAAAGTTCACTTTATAGAAAAATTCGCACTATAGAGGTTCGACTGTATATTTAATGGTATTTTTATAATAATGCTTATATTCTTCACTACTTTCTAAATAGTAGAAATCGATGCATTTGTATGTTTTGAAAAATATTGAGTAAAAAATTTTGCATCTTTGAATTTTGAGATTTAAATATAAAATAACCCATTTAATGTGTTTCCCCATAACTCAAAACTTTTAAGAGATTTTTAGGACTTTAAGTTCAGACGAATTTTCGGAATAAGAAATAAGTTAATCAAAGAAATTGGTTTTATATTTAATCAATGAGCTAAATTCATGTGACGTCATTGTCACATGATAAAGGCTATCGCATGTTTCCAGCCAACCAGTTCATGCGCTTCGCAGTCACCAAATTTGTTTCTTGCAGAAACTTTCCTTTGAAAATACAAATTTTTCAACAATAATAATGCATATAAGTAAAAAAAAGTAACTTGATTTAAAAGTAGACGTATAGTAAAAAAAAAAATCTAATTTTTTTTTAATTTTGAAATTTTTTTTGAAGAATCTTAATATTTAAACATCTTTACGCAATTATCAAATTAAAAATTTTACCTAAATTTTACAAGTAGAACAACAAGTGCAATGTTAGTTTTGAATTGAATGAAGAACTCGTGATGTGCATGAATTTAGCAACCTTGCGATGAGAATTGTAAAAGTAACAAAAGACCTTTCTTTTATGTGACAGCTATGACATTAATTTGCCAAAATATTTTTGATGTCCTCCAAAGAAGAAACTGAGATTAGGAAAAAATGACAGGTCTCCATCTCTTTTTTTAACTTTCTCTATAAATATATCGTCTGGAAAGTGTTCTGATGGAATCTGGAGCAACTTACCCACTCGTTTTCTCTAAAAAATGTTCGAAGATCAGCATGAAAATATGCTGCAACGTTCGAAGAACAGAAAGAAAGAAAAATAAATTGGCGGGAAGTATTTAAATGTGGGAGATTCGGTCCTTGTGCATGCACAATAAATGTAGATATTACGATGAACTCTTTTTTTATAATTATACTAGCTATCACCCACATACTTCGCTGGATATTTCATGATGTTGTATAAGTATATACTATTTATATATATCATTAATTTCTAAATCCTGATTTTAAACGTTCGATTGTATTGAAAAATATTTTTGTAACTCTCACCACTTTTGATTTAAGAACGATAAGACTTGAATTTTTTACGCTTCCATAATTCCATTCCCAGAAATGGATTTACGAAAAACCCGTCTTTAGTGCGTCTCTACTCAACAAAATAAACATGCTTGCCAAATTTCAAGTCTACATCCAATAGCTCTGAAAAGGAATTTTTTTCCCAATATGCCCTGTAACCACTCTTGAGAGTCGATTTCCAAAAGATTCGTTCTTAGCTGATTTCAACTCAACAAAAGAAGTGTGATACCAAATTTCATTACTAAAAGTCTAGTACAGGGGTTGCGAACCTTTATGGATCAACGTGCTGTGAAATAATTTTGACTTGGGATTATAGAGAAAATAATAAATCTCTAAATGCTAACAGCTCACAACTCTTTATTCACTACGAAAAAAATGCATTTTGCACTGCAAAGTAGTAAATGTTTTTATATGTGTAATTCAAATTAAAGTAACATTAGTGAGACTTCTGTTGTTGCAGATTATTTGACGACAAATAACTTATATAAGGTTTGTTAGCGCGCGTGCACACACACACAGAATGCATGCTGAAGGCGAGTCATCTGCCAAACGTTTTCTAAGCGAGTCTTTAACGTTATTCGTCTCTGAAAATAATGACTCGCAGGCATAGGTAGTCGAAAATGTGGCCATAATAGCATGAGTCAGCTTTTTCAAACAGTTAAATTTGTCTGGAATCGAATTTCATGTTTTCAAATTTTCATTACTAGCATTTTTACTGTATATCAATTCTAACTTTTTACTTATTTCAATATATTTTTGAATCCATTTTGAATTACTCTGGAAATCAATTAGTTGTATTTCAAATTCTTCAATTTCCAACCAGTCGAATTGGGACAAGTTTAATTTGTCAAAGTCCATCCGGGGATATAATAAACTTGAGCATTTCCGATAATCATTTGAACTGAGAACATCTCGCTGAAAATTCCCTGAATGAAGAATCAATTGTGTAAATAAATTCTTCGATAACTTTTTCTTCGTCTAGTTTCTCATGTATATCTAAATTTTTGATATATTTTTTTCAAGTTTTGGAAGTACTTGTAGTTTCTTGTAATAAAAACGCTTATGAAAACATGCAGTTTAGCGTCAAAAGCGTGAATGAGAGATCCCCAATGAGGATTACTTTATAGTGAACATTATTTTGAACTAAAATACAAACCCTTTTGATCGGTGGCGTGCTCAAAATATGGTGTCGCGTGTTATCAGTGGTACGCGTGCCATTGGTTCGCCATCCCTGGTCCCCAGGAACTCCTCCCAAATCCAACCCCGTAGGAGTCATTACACAAAACACATTCTTAACGGTTCTGTACCCAATAAAAGGAACATGCATGCAAAATTTCAAGTCTGTTGTTCGAATAGTTCCTGAGATATCTTGATGAGTGTGAATGAGTGAGTCGCTTTTCTCCTTAAAATATACAGATTCTCCGCATTCTCAAATGATAATTATCAAGAATAGTAAAGGGACTGAAGGAATACTTGGAAGACAATCAGAAACAAAACGAAACATTTGATTTTCGTTCAATAGGTTTAAAAATTCTGGATGTGAAAAGGAAAGTTCTGTGTAATGAAAATGTGTAGCAAATCTTTAGCAGACTATTTAAGGCTAACTTTTAAAAATAAAGATAAAAAAAGATAAAAGTTTTATTTCCTTTTGTTAGAGCTTTGTTTATAAACTACTTAATGTGTATTTTCAAATTTTTATAGTTATCACACTTTAAAACTTTTAATACTTTTAACAGAATTAAACAAAACTAGTAATAATTCTGTGAAACCGGGCAACAAAAACGTTGAATGGGGACTTAGAAATAGTATGAATTAGAGCAAAATATGAAGAGTTTTCCTTTTTCGCGGAACCAGATCTAAGCCTTCGAGGACTTTTGAACTAACTGAACACTTTTGAGAGTTTCATTTAAGACTTTGTTTGAATTTGATTAGACTCAAGATTAGAAAATGCAACGTTTCACTAAACAGTAGATGGCTCAAAAATCAATTTCCCCTACCCTTTTTTTTTTTTTCTTACCCTCCCCGTGCCCCCCCCCCCTCTTCCTTTCGGTGCTAGTGACGAGTGCTCTCCTGATCACCGATGACAAACGAAAACATGGTGTGGCTTCTGCGCATGCTCACGTTCCTTCGGGTTCATTTATCTTTCTTTTGTCTGCCGAATATCCTACTTCTAATTTAAAACTTACATCGTAGAGCCTCATTGCGGTTTGCATAAATTGAAACTGTCACAAGTGGCTCGGAAGCGCACATTCTTCCTGTTGCAATTGGTTCAGAGAGAAAAAAAAGTTCGCTTTCATAAGGATTGGAGTTAGGGAGGATCAATAAAGTTATGGAACAGGGGTGAAAAAAAGATCACGATGTCACTGGGATGAAATAAAATGTTTTAAAGGTTCCAGAACAGGGGTACTCACAACCTTTTTTCTTGCAGGGCCGCATACGCATAACAGGTATTTCAAGTGGGCCGCATACACATGATGGTTATTTCATGCAGGCCTCAACATACGCATAATGTAATAAGCACACTATAAGACCAAAGCAAACAAAATTGATCAAAATCTTAAAACTCATTTTTGGCTTATTATTTTTGGCTATATTAACTTTTCTATCTGACGCACACACAAAAATGTTTATTTTTATGAATTTCTACTGAATTATGGAATATAATTTCTATTTTCTATCATCTCTGACCAAGCCTCTTGCTTACATTCTACAATTAAAAAAAACAAAAAACAAATTAGTAACAAAATTGACACATTTGAATGTTTGATTGATAGAATTTCCTGTTAAATTTTTTGTACATTGTTCTCCAATAATTGAATTTCTTAGTGCTATGGTCCATGAGCGGGCCGTAGGTTGAGTATCACTGTTCTAGAAGAAAACGCGTAATTAATTACTGAAAAGTGTGTGTGACCATGTTCACGGAAAATACCCATTCTTTTTAAACAGAAAAAAAAGGGCACGATGAATCATACCATAATTAAATTTTCAACCGACTAAAAATGAGATTTCAGCTTATTACAGTATAATCCGGCGTATTATGCTCACTTTCAACACAAAAAAATAAGATTAAAATTTATGGATGCGCAAATTATACACTAGATATAAAAATGATAGTTTTAAAAATGACGAAAAGACGAACAGAAAAAAAGTGCATTTCTCTCTCTATATCAGTGTTTCTCAAATTGTGGGGAGCACCACCCTGGGAGGGCGTGATAATTCTGCTAGAGGGCGCAAGCATATGGAAAAGTCGAACATAAAAAGTTTAAAAAACTGCAAATTTACTGAAAGGGGAAAAAAATGCATTCTGACCTAGCAAAAATAAAGTACACGTTTATACTGATATAATATACTTATAAATGAATCAGTACTGCACAATGTATTTGATAATTAATTTATCAATATTAAGTTTGGAACAAGATAAATCAATATTAGTGACAATATTAGTGGCTTGTCCAATACAATATTTAATACTTATCTTGATAATTTGTACGGTTTAGAATTAAAATCGCATTGTAGCCTTAAGTCATAGTACATTATTATTGAATTCAATACAATGTTATTATACGAAGGGCAGGAGCGTAGCTGCAACCATATCAATGATACGAGACTACCAAGCTACAAGGGCCCAGCAGAGTAACTACAGTTCTACTAACAGGGATTTAATCTCTAAAAAAAGGGCCCCCCGAAGGAATTTTGGTGCGGACCCACTCAAAACTAGGTACGCAAGTTAGGGAGAGGGCTCGATGAAAATTATGACTGAAAATTAGGTCGCAAATATTTAATGTCTGAGGAGCCCTGCTCTCTCTATTTATTTAAATGCTGTTTATGTAAAAGAAATGACCATATTATAAACCAAGAGTCGGCAAGCTTTCAGTTGTGGTGTGCCAAACCAATCTACCATATAATTTAGTGTGTCAAACGGTAGGACCTTTTTGAAACCATTAGGTTCCCGCGGCAATGCATGAATAGTTGTCAATAATACAGATTTATAATTTATTATATATTAATTTTGCAACATTTAAAAATATTTTTTTAACATAAAAATAAACACAGCATAAAATATGGCTATTTTTTCAACAAAAATTAGAATAAGTTTAAAATTGTACATATATTATGTACTTTTAAACATTTCTTTTAAAATAAGAAATAGACAACATAAAATATAAGTACTATTATCCTTCATTATAGTGAATTGAAAAGATAAATAAAATTTTTAATGCGAACCTGGTACTTGCACAGTTCTACACTTTCATCTCGCAAAATCAGGGATATAATGTGTGACTTTCAATTTGCCAAGATTCAGAGCATTCAGTTGTTAAACAATTTCTGTGTGGACTCGAAATAAGTTTCATATGAGGAAAGATTTTTTATTTGTTAGATATGTAGAACCAAAAAAGCAGAAAGCAGAGTACGCGCGTGCAATTTTCTCTCTTCAAACAATAAAATCTCTCCGGTAGTAAAACATTCAATAATTTACAAAATAGCTGTAAATTTTTCTTTAGAGTTAACTTTTGGATTTTTTCGTAATTCCGTAAATGTCCATAATTCTGAAAATGTTTGTCAACTAAGGTCCATTACAATATTATAGACTTCCATCCCCTCGAAAATTGACACATTTGTAGAGTAGTGTAGAATGTCACTGCGTGTCACATGTACCACTAGGGCCATAGGTTGCTGACCCTTATTATAAATTTTCGTTATTGGTTAACATGAAAAGTTTGAAATAATCGTCTTCCTTTATGTCTTCATGGTTGTAACGAACTCTAAACAAATTCTAGTACGCTAGATGACAATGAGACTGATCCGAGGTACTGCGCCTGCGCGAGTTCCATAAGACAGTATTCTATGATTGTACCTAAAAGAGAGAGGTTGGTAAGCTCCGCCAGCGAGCTAAGTGTGGAGATTTTGTTAATAATATGACGGATGCCATCCTGGCTCATTTTGCTTTCTCTAAAAAGTGTCAAAAACTCAGGAGATTTGCGATTTTTATCTAAAATTTGTACAAAGCGTAATTTAGTGTTTTGTGGGGGGAGGGATGTCGTTCTATATGTGTTCGTGATTGAATAAGATAGAAAATCATCTTTAGAATCTCATCATTGAGAACCCCAAGACTTTTTACAATGCGTATCATCGAATTCCATCATCAATGTTACTCTAATCCACCCATCCGGTAGAGTGGTTAGTTACGCTGATTGCTGTGCCGTAGGGCCTGGGTTCGAATCCCGGAGAAGCCATGGATGTTTGTAAATGTAGAGGGCCTTTGCGTTATTAGAGTACTCTAAATAGCCGTCAAGCCACGTCCTCTCGTGAGGTTGGTGGAAGGGGGGAAGAAAGGTGGCAGGCCCCTGACTACCCCCAGGGTGTTCTCCCTCAAAATTGGGGAGGGGGACGAAACCAAATCGTTTTGTCCCCTGCATGGTACGCAAAACTGCGGCTAACGCCTATGTACAATTTAGCCCTTTACCATGATGAATTTCGTGGGTTTCGATTTAGCCTTTGCCAGTCTGGTGACGAAAGCAACAACGACAATTCTGATCCATAAATAATCACCTTCCATTCTATCTGGATTGTTCGATGTACTACATTTCTAAATGACTAATTATTTCAGGTCAATCTCATGCAATATTTTACTATTCCCTCCCACACGCTACATCTAGACTTCGAAATATAAGAGAATTGCACATGTACATTTCAAGTTTCCTTGTAAAAAAAGAGTATGCACGTTATACGGTGCATACACCCTAAAACTTAAAAAATGAAGATTGGAAGTATGGTTGCGCGCTATACGTGGGTGCGGGTTATACGCCAGAATGTACAGTACATCTTAAGCGTAAATATGGGAAGAATTCGAATTCTTAATTGAAATTCTTTAAGGAGTCTGTCCAAATAGGGAGATACATCTTCTCTCTCCCTCTCTTTGTTCTTTATATTATTGTATTTACTTAGTTACTATGAAGAAAGGGGATGACTTCTCTCTTGTTTGCTGCGTTGAAGGTATTCTCAAATTTGAAGGCAGAAAAGATAGTGTTCTTATATATCCTCAAAGAAAAGTTTAAACTGGTATTTTTCATGTACGTGGAGTTACTTCATCAAATACATGTGAATAGATTCAGAAAAACCAATGTAAGTCACATATAGTTAAAACTGCTAAGCATTTCATGTAGAAGAATTATTTTAAGGGAAAAAATACTTATACATTTCGATTAAATCTGTATTACTTTAAAGAAATATTTTTTTATAAGTATCGTGACTTATAACATCAATTCGATATTTTTTACGAATTTCCGTGAGGGAAAAAATTCTGATCACGTTTTCTAAAATCTATCAGAAAGGTACCTGAATTTTCAATCATTCCTTTGGTTACGTCATTGGTTCTAAGCATATTTTGAATATTTTTAAAAAGGTTTTATTTGATCCTACAAAAATGTTTTCTTGCCAGGAGGAAGAAGAAAGCTCCCCTTCGGCTGTGAGTGCCCTTGTCTTCGCCGTCTCGTTCTTATCTCTGGTGTCGCTGTGCGCCGCCCTCTTCATCTTCACTGCCTTCAGGTGAGTATCCTTTAAAACATCCCCGAAACTTTCTATTTTAACTTTTTAAGTTTAGCAAAATATTATTTTTTTCTGTGCAACATTTTTCCTTTTCTACCCGTGATACCTTCCACCAGGTCATGGTTCTTGACTATGGCGAATGGTCACCTATAAGACGTTTAGCAACTAGGTGTGCTGACCTATTTAATTTATCCTACGCCCTTGCTTGTCTTCTCGACCGTTTGACACTGAGCCTTCCAATACCGACTGACGACATCGTCAGCCGGGTATTCATCAAGTCCAATACATTGGAGTAGGTGGTCGCCATCCATCCTGGCATGGCCGCAGAGTGGGCAGGCCAAGACTTTGGAGGTATACCCCCTTGGCTCTCTCCAGGTGCCTCAGGATAGGACCCGCAGTGACCAGGATTTCCCACGGGTTTTCAAGGTTCTTGGTTTTTTGAGTCATGGCAGTACATTTGTCTATGTATGTAGTTATAAATGCTAGCTGCTCTTCTGAGGATCAAGGGGACTTCCGGTTGAAATGACTCTGTTCCCTGATTGGAATTTTGGCCGGCTGTCTCATTACCAGGGATCCCAGCATGACTTGGAACTCACTGTTGGACCACTGTCCAGCCATATGAAATGAGCTCCACAATTTTTAGTTTGGCACTGAATTGTATTTAGGCAGTCAATTAGTGTGTTACTACTTAAGGCTGAAATTTCATTTAGGGAGTCGATAAGGAAGACAACTTTTGCAGAAGGAGGCCAACAGCAAGAAATTATGTTGTAACTTCACTGACAGCCGAGATCTCACCATCGTAATTAGTGACATTTTTCCCCACGGCCAAGGAGTCTTTAAACAGCCGGCAGAACCATCCCGCACCTGTTCCATTTGTTTCTGGTAGGTATGAACCGTCAGTATAGATATGTAGCGATTCATTCGCGGGATATCTTTGTTCTATGGTTTCCAAAGCGCAATATTTTAGTGATACCTTCCATCAAGTCACGGAGCTTGACTATGGCCTGTGAAAAGTTCAGCCACAAGCTGTTTACCTTAGAAGGGGTGTTTGCTTGAATCACCGACCTACCGATTCGCAGCTAAGCCGTGCATGTCTTAGAAGACTAAGACGAAAAGGAATCTATCTCTATTCGAGCCGGTAGTAAGTGCTTTTGTTCCTGTCCTTTGTTGTTTGCGACTTACGATAGAAGGGTTTTCTGCAGATGTCTCCCTTTAAACTCACAACATTGGAGAGTTCTGTAAAATGGTATTGTAGCCCATCATCATGGCTGCCAGAGGACTTGTATCACATATCTTTCAGTAATCAGTTCTATTTCGGTCTTAGAGCAGATAATCGTCCTGTGCAGAAGTCGAGACTAGTAATCTTAGCCCACCTTTTTTTTGCGGAGACATGCAGCCATTATCTCTGGTAACCATCTTTAATGACAGTAGGCTCATTTCTGGTAATCCTGCACTCAATTTCAACTGCGCATCAATAGACTGATAATACCCTGCAACCGATTAAGTTGCATGTTCATAGCACGTTCTTCTGGGGCCATTTCCAACATGTTAATGTAATTCCTGAATTTGATATATAGGAAGATCCTCAGGAATTTTGCCAATTGAAAGTTTCTAGTAGGCCATGAGATCCAGTCACACTATGTTGTCGTAGATCTAAAGCAAAAACTGATGGATGTCTGGCAAAATATATTCCAAGAATATATTTTGCCAATCAGAATTCTTTATCACTCCTTACACAAGAATACATTGTCGCGAGGGGAATGATCCCCAATTACCTACTTTAATATTCTTTAAAGTTTTACTTAGAGTTTTGTGAAGTATTCCCCCGTGGGTGATACCTCACTCCTAAGTTAACTTCGTGATCTAGAGGTGTGGGATTGAATGAAGAACCAGGCGTTGTCATGATCTTAAAATATCTTTAAGATCTAAACTTAAACACTAACAATGATAATATTTATATTATAACTTAGCGGATCTGAGGAAAGAAAACACACAATACGTATTACCAAATAAGCGCGATCTTAACCACTATATTTCACTTTCCCTTCTATTCCTAATCTCAGTTTATATCACAGTTACTAATGGATACTAGAATTATCCTACCTTAATATTTCTTGCTTAATCGCAATCCTCTCGGATCCTCAATATCTATGGATTAACTCGCGTGAAATTGGATCCACCTTGACCTGATCGTTCTGTCACGGATAGCTTCACAATCAACGACGGTTTTCTTCTCTTCCTTCAGTTCATGTGCTTAAACCATACTAGCATAATCACTCCCCAATAGGTCATACGTTTACGTTAAACTTCTGCTATTTAAAAGGTTTCTAATTTGCACGTTCACGTTTCGCTTCTGGATTTGGTTGGAAAGTGTCTTTTTTGGCCCCAAAGAACCCAAGAGGAGATTTTAGTAAAAAACGCGATGAGCCCATCACAGTTTTATTGCCATCTCCTTACAGCTGAAATGGATTATGCAGATTGGTTCTAAGATATTAAAGTCAGTGTAACAGAAAGTTGAATTTGGAAATAGATAGCTGTTAGAAGAGAAGCTAGCGAATAGCAGTACGGAAATTTTCCCTTTGAAAATTATCTTTATTAACTAGTTAGTACTTTTTGTTGTCTTAACCCAGGCACTTACTGGCGTTACAAGTGAAGTCCAGTTTGAAAAGCCTTATTAAACATTTTCAACTTGTATTTGATACTTCAACGTAATCGCGGGAGCGTCTGTCATTTTATGGGAACTACAGTTTAGAATGTCTGAAAATATTTCAGATATGTGAATTTTTGATTATTTATGTATTATCTGATGTTACTTGTAGCTCTTAAGTCGGGCTAGTTAGTGTAACAAATTCATTAACTTGATCATGTATGTTTGCAGTATTTTGTGTAATGGCAACTACTCCTATTGTGAGTTCAGTTTCGAGTCACAATGTCTGGAGTAGACCTTCAGAATTTGATAGTCAGGCTTTGGGCGAGACCGTTACAGGAGGTCCTCTTTGGTTTATAAAAGTGTAAGGTGTAGACCAGGGGTAGGCAACCTATGACACGCGTGCCACATGTGGCACGCGGTACTATTCTCAGTGGCACTCTGCACTACTTTACAAATTTATCGATTTTTGAGGGGATGGAATTCTATAATATTGTAATGGACCTTAATTGACAAACATCTTCAGAATTATAGACATTTACGGAATTACGAAAACATCTGAAAGATAACTCTAAAGATAAATTTACAGTTATTTTGTAAATTACTTAATACCATTGCTGAAAATATTTATCTGTTTGAAGAGAAAATTGCATGTACTCTGCTTTCTGCTATTGGTTCTACATATCTAACAAGTAAAAAACCTTTCCTCAAATGAAAAATATTTAGTCCACAAAGAAATTGTTTAACTGAATACTCAGAATCGTGACAAATTGAAAGTCGCACATTATATCCCTGATTTTGCGAGATGAAAGTGTAGAATTGTCCAAGTACAGTGTTTACATTACAATTTTTTTATTGATGCTTTTAATTCATTATAATGAAGGAAAATACTTATATTTTATGTTGTCTATTTCTTATTTTAAAAGATATGTTTAAAACTAAATTTTTAATGTTTGCATGTTTAAAAGAACAATTTTAAATTTATTTGTATTTTTGTTGAAAAAATAGTTATACTTTATGCTGTGTTTATTTTTATGTTAAGAAATATCTTTAAATGATGCAAAATAAATGTACAATAAAACAGAAAATCTAGATTACTGACCTCTATTCTCTAACTCTGTATGCATTGTCGCGGAAATCGAATCGTTTCAAAAATGTCCTGCGGGGTACACTGAATCGTATTGGTAGATTGGTTTGGCATGCCACAGCTAAATGGTTGTCGGCCCCTGTTGTAGACCAAACATTTAAACGCTTCTTACAAATATGACGAAAGATGATCCTCATTCATCGGCAACAGTCATCTCAATTGTGAACCAATGCCAAAATTGCACTTTTTTACATTCAGTCGACCAAGATGATACCTGAGTTGCCCCTACACTTTCCAACTTTTCATACACAATACGGCAACAAAAAAACTTTTGAGTATCGAAAGTCAATCTTGCACTGTTTGTACAAATAAATGTATCAGTTATCGGAAGGACTATAAATCCCTAGATAATTCTCTTCGGATATAGAATTAGCAAGGTAATAAATTTTCAAAATATTCTAGATAGTAGATTTCGGATCATGTTATGAGTACCTACTAGGCAATAAGGATTTTAATAAGCCCTAAAGCAAGGCTTTTTGTCCCTCACAGGAGCCTGGAGTGCGCTCGTGTCCGTGTTCACCGTCAGCTGGTGCTGTCCCTCCTGGCTCACGCCCTCCTCCTGATGGCCATAGCTTCTGCAGGGCTGCATTCGGGTCCTGGTGCCCTTCTGCGTAACACGGTAAGCGGTATTTCTCATCCTTACAGCAGTGTTTCTCAAACTTTTAATATTTGCGACCCAATTTTCAATCATAATTTTCATAGCACCCCCCCCTCCACATACGATAACAATATATTGAATGCAATAATAATGTACTTTGACATTGAAGCTACCATACAACTTTAATTATAAACAAGATAAGAATTAAATTTTGTATACGTTACTTTTGAGTAATATATATATTTTAAGTAAGATGCTTTTAAATAGTAAGAAAAATATTATGTGTTACATTTAATTTTTAACTTTTAAACTGGAACAGATTACAATAAAAATACAACGCGTATTTTTATTATGTCAGAATATATTTTGTTAGCTTCCTTTCAGTAAATTAATAATTTTTTTAAAAAAAATAATCTTATATTTTAGATTTTTTTGTTAGGCTTGCGCCCCTCATGTAGGGCTATCACGCCCCCTAGGGGTCACGCTCCACAGTTTGAGAAACACTGACTTACAGTCATCCTTGCGTTTTGAATCTCCATTTGAATAATATTCTCAATACTTGAACTACCTTAGCCGGTCAATACTTTTATCCAAGTTTTTTTTTTAAAAAAGGCACATTTTTTATATTATATAACTTATTACCATACATAATAGAAAGAGAAAATAGAAGAATTTTATTTTAATTTTAAATAAATTTTTACACCATTTTTTGTTTAATAACTAGCTGTGGCTCAGTCTGTGGTTAAAAAGAAAGAAAAGAAAAAGCACGCATTTGTAATATGTTTAACCGTTTGCACTTGAAGTATGATTTTCTTATATAAAAAGTATGTAAAAATAAACATAATTTGTTAAAGTTTTGTGAGTTGCTAGTTTTATATTTTTCCAATAATCACAAATCAAAATTATCTGACTGCACGTCTATAGTTCATTAAACATTTCTTTAGAAAATAATGATAACACGTTGATCTATAAAGGTTTGCCCCACCTGATACAGATGTTGCCATTGTGCTCTACTAAAGCACATGCAAGGGGAACAAGAAATGTTTGAACATCATGAAATGTTCCCCTATGTGTGTTGATCCCTGTTTTCTGAAATTATATGGAAAGTATTATATCGTCGGCCTAATTATTAGATTGCGTAACTCTTTCTAAGGTGCTAATTTGATATGGGAGTGGTACGCGCCAAGTTGTTGTTTATGTTCGCCAAGCATTACAATATAGTTATTTTGATATTTTTTCGTGTGGTAATGTAGTTGCCATGGGGTTGACGTATATTAGAGTTAATTTTTATTGGTTTTTTCCCACGGTAATCCTATTCATTTCAGAGAGAAAGAGAGAGAGACGACTTTAATTCTATTTCTTTAAAAATTTAAACATTTCCATTGCATTTGTTCTTCAAGCTACTATTTCTGTCTTTTGTTGTATTTTGTGCTATTTTTGAATATGGATATTTCTGATATCATGGTGAGTAACAGGATATTTTTTTAAAAGAATGAAAACTGTACTTTTAATATTATTGCTGTAATTCACACTTTTCCACTTTATTTTACTTTTTAATAATGCTTTTTTGATCGTTCCTTGTTCGATGAAATTCATTGAAGGAACTCAGTTTTTGGAACATTTCAAAATATCAGCACTTATTAATTGATATTCATTACTAATTTTATATAATACACACTATTTAATTATTTTATTTATAATATAATATAACATAATAATTATTATATTTAATAATTGTTCTTTTTATATTTTTTATAATTACTTTTTTAATTAACTTTTTTATACATTTAAATGTTATTTATTTATAGTTATTATTATGTTATTCATTTATTATTATTATTATGTTATTTATAATAATTATTATTATGTTATATTCATTTATAATTATTATTATGTTATATTCATTTATAATTATTATTATGTTATCTATAATAATTACTATTAAGTTACATGATTATTATATACAATAATTAAATTACATGAATATTATTATATATAATAATTATGTTACATGAATGTTATATAAAATTATTATTATATAAAAATTATATGAATATTATCATATAACATAATTACTATTAAATTATATTGTGTGATAATAATAATATATTACATAATATTATTATTATTATGTATAATTTTTGTTATATTATATTGATATTCATTATAGATTGATATTGGTTATTTTTAATCTATTCCTATATTCTTCGTTTGAAATACATTTCAAAACAGTTCTTTACAGTTATTTTCCTGATGATTTAGTACCGCTAGGCCGCCATCTTCGATTCCACGCAACTCGACAACAGCCACTGTTTGGCGCGATTAAGGAATCGAGCCAAACAGCGCTTGGCTCGTAGCACTCTTATAACAAATTAGTTTCCTTTGTGAAGTTATGCATTCTGATAACTAGGCTGACGATATATAAAACCTTAAACATTTGAATATAAAATATGACTAACATATAGTTCCTTTTGTAGATTTTAGTACTTGCGAATTATAAATATCATGTAATGCGATACGAAAAGAAATCCGAAATATTAGATGAAAATATAGTAAATAGTTCCTAATGGGCAGTGGGAAACATACTTCCCTTAGAAATAAAAAGTGGTCATAAAAATCAAATTAATTTTAGGTCATAAGCTAAATGAATTTCTTTCTATAAATCAATCTCAATCCCCCAAATTTTTTAACATAACATTACCAGAAAAAAGGGTTAAACCAGATCACGAGGTCGAGGAGGTGAAACAGGAATTATATTTCGAACGCCCCATTACCGTTGATCATTATTTAAGGAATCAAAATAATACCTGGTGCAACTTCAGATAAGCTTACTGGTGCCAATCAGTTCAGCTATCGGTCTCTTTAAAAAGAGATTAATATTCACTTGATTGCCATCACCAGGAACGTCTTAACACTTTCATCGCGACTATGGTACGCCTTTGACCCATCTTCTGAGCTACGAGTATGTGCCGCTCTCGGCAGCTCTAAAATGAAAACAAAACACAAATTCCTTTTGCTTATTTTAATTTGAATAATAATAATCAATTGCAAACAATAACAATTCTCACTCTAACGATTTATTTGCGGATCCTGGAAGACGAGTTATCTCGTCTCACCCGATGAAAGTGTTAAGGCATGGGCCTGGGCCCAGTCCTCCACCACAATGGGTGCCTCGTCTCGTTAATAAGATCATGATTCGAATAATTTCAATGGTTAAATGTTTTTTCCGGTTCTATTCTCCAAAACACTGGGAATTTCGGACGATATGTCAACTAGCTATATATAATGACCATTGTCCATGTATAGGCCTAGACCGAGGGTGGCCTACCCGTGGCCCTAGGGCTGCATGAGGCCCACCTTGAATAGTTTTGTGGTCCGCGAGATTCATTGCAGCTTTACAAAATGCGATTACTTTGAGCAATATTTACTATTATTTAGTAGTTTTTGTAACAAGTAATTCACATAACTGTTTCTATTTTATCACATTGCTTCTGTTTTTTATACATATTTAGGAGTAGGTAGTATTGCATTGCAGCGTTTCAAAATTTTTCCAATTTGAGAGATCTGGCACAAAAAGTTATGAGAGCTTATGAATCAACTTATAAATTTGAATCGTTTTTGTCGAAAATGAAATTTATCAAACTTAACTGGCAAAATCCTGTAACATCAGTTACGATGTATAAACACACGCATTGAGATCGACTTGCAAAAAATAGGCGAAAGAGTTGAGAAACAAATACCTCACTAATTAAATAAATTAAACATTATATGATCATATCATTATTATTATTATTACATTATCTATGTCTGTATGCATGAAAAATAATGAAAACAAAGTAATAATAATCCATTCTATTTTAAATTTTCACTCCAATAAATGTTTGTTATGGGTCTAAATCAGATATAAAGAAATAGGGTCATTTGGGTTCTCCAGCCTTGGCCTAGACCAGTGGTTCCCAAACGATTTTGCGCCATGCCCCACCTAGGCATTTCTAAAATGCTAATGTCCCCCTCGTGATATTTAAATTTCGTTATTCAAAATTTTATGGTTATTCACCTGAAGGAAGCTTAAAAGGCCATTTACTTGGTATCTAAACAAGCTTCCAAAGAATAAGTTATCCATGAAAGAAAAATAAAAAAAAAAAAAAAATGAAAGAACAGTTAAATAAATAAAGTTTCCAAACATATAATAGAGAACTGAAAAGCAGAAATAGCAAATATTTGAATGAAACATTATTATGAAATACTTTGATCATTTTCAGTACTGAACTAATAATAACGAAAAATAAAAACTGAGCTCAGCTAAAAATGTCTGTTAGTGAGATCCTGATGCGCCATGTCTGCGACAGAGAAATTTTATATCAGGCTCTAATTTAGTCAGATTAAGTCTCAAGTCTCCTCGTTTAGTGGTATCAAGTCGATTTCTTTTCTTCGATAACAAATCATTGACAGCAGTGAAGCCACATTCAGCTAAATATGAAGATGGAAAGGGTAACTAAAATTTTCTTGCAGACTTGGTTGAATGTAGGTCTTTAGTTTCTGTTTCATCACAAAGCCATGTCATCACTCCTTTTATATTTATTCAATATTCAGATTCATCATTTTGCATTTCCGAGAGTTCGTCTTGATCAAAATATCAGATATATCCACTAGCATTGGCTGCGTCACCCATTTTGGAAAATCAATTTGTTTTAAATCAAAAAGTCGTTTTTTACAATCAGAGGCCATTACTTTCAAATGATCGACAATGACAAATACAGCAGCATTAGTCACCTCACATTTTTTTAACCAATGAAAATGGTCAAAATTTTTGTGAGAAATATTTTTTGACATACCTCAATAAATTGTAGCATCCACAAGAGTTTTATCTGATCCTTGAAGTTGTTTATTTAACAGATTTAGTTTTTCAAAAATATCTGTTAAAAAACTCACAAATGCCTTACCATCAACAGTTTTCAGGTGCTTCATTTCAGGCTTGTCACTTAAAAAGTCACTAAGAACATCATATAAATGCATGAATCTTTTCAAGAAATTCCCCTTTGAGAGCCACCTTACCTCAACACTCTCACATAACCTGCAAAAAGTCTCACATAGCCTGCATTTTCATTTTCACAAAATTGTCTGAAGAGACTCTCACATTTTGCATTAGCTTTGATATAATTGTTACATTTTATAACAAAGCGTAGTACCGCATTAAGAACAGGCCACTAAGTTCTCTCTATAAATAATACAGTGCACAAGAATCATTTCTGGATTCTCATCTTTCATCAATTTTAAGCAGTTTTTTAGATTAACTTTGGCAACGTGTTGGCAACGTTTGGCTTGATCTACTGTACATCAAGAACACATTCAAAGTCTCTTTGAATCAATGCCGAGGCGTGCGGCAGCGATGATCTCCAACAATGGCGGCTACTCTGGCTACTGATTCTGGCAGGAACCACACTTCACAGAAGTCTATAAATTTAATCATTTGATACTTGGTCAACATGTTATCTACAAAATAAATTTTGTTGTGCTATCTCTCTTCTTTCTTGGTGTTGCATTTACGGTGGCTAGCAGTGTATATACAATTGTGCTAGAGAAAGAAAAAAGGGGCAATTTCCACAATTTCTTTTTATCAAAAATGTTTTGGATGGTGCTATTTTTATTGCTTAATTGAATTAATTATTTGATTGGAATTAGAATTAAAAAATAAGTATAGTGTAGAATTTTTACTTTAATTGTTAATTATATTGTACTGTTGCATTCCTACTTTTATAATATTTACCTTTATAGTTAATATAAGCTATTATAGAGGAAATTTAATTCTACCTTTTTTTTCTTGGCAACCGTTTTAATTTAAAATGGAAAATACTTATGTATATTTAATAATATAGTTAAAATGAACATAATTATTAGTTTGTCATCATTTGTAAATATTTTGTATTGAGATTAATAGTTTACTAACAACATAATTTTTATTTGCCAAATATTAACTTCTAGCGCACAAACGATTTGTTTTGAAATTAATTTCTTTGCTAATGTGAAATGTTTTCTGGCAACAGATATATAGAATTTTAGTTGGTGTGTTGAAAATAAAATGTTTGTTTGGAAGATATTCTGAAGTTATATTTGATTCACACATTTTTACCACTAATTGAATTTAATTGACTCGCATGGATCACAAAAAAAAAACAATGATCATTTATGTTAGGTGTACTTTTGTAGACGTTACGGTTATAAATTTGATTAATCAATTTATATTCAATTTCCTTTGTTTATTTATTTTTTGGCAATTAATGATTATTCTATCTTTTAACAGTCTGAATTGAAAATAAATTAGATGCCTTATTTTTTAATGAATGAAAACTCCTCATCTTAGGACTGGCTGTGTAAGGCATTGCTCGCCCTGCGGACGTATAGTGCGATGGCCAGCGTCCACTGGATGTTCGTAGAGGGCCTTTTACTGCACGCCTCCGTCACCACCTCCGTCTTCGACAGACACCCTCCCTTCACTTTATACTACACCCTCGGATGGGGTGCGTAATTTTTTTCCTTTCTTTTATCTATTTAAGTTATTTTTAATTTTTGGAATCCTATAAATCAGTGTTTCTGAAACTGTTGTCCGCAGACCCTCGGGGGTCTCCAGCACTTTTCTAGATTTTTGCGAATGTCTCTCATTTAATGTGAAGATTTTCCTGTTTTACAGACTGTGAAAGACCTCGTGGAAAAATTGAAAAATGTGCCATCCTGGGCTAGATCACTAAAAATTTAGTGTATTAGTCAGTAGTTATTTATAAATGAGGATATACTCACTGTTATTGTGGAAAAAATAAAAAAAAAAAATAAAATGTCTTCAACTCTTCTCCTGCAACTGCTACTGAAATCCGTCAACTTCTTATTTATGTCCTTATACCATTACCCAAATGTTAGATCCTACTGGTGTAAATACGGCTTCGATCCTATAGGGCAGACGATGACGGTTAATAGATTTTAGAAAATAAGATCCGTAATTCATTTCAACGATAACGCACAGCACAAGCCGGTTGGAAACCCAAACCGTGATCGTTATCATAAAATAAGACCTGTTGTAGTACATTTGGACAAATTGTTCGTGAGTGTGGACAAAGCTCATTGACCAAAGACTCTCTCTAGATGAGCAAATGTTTTCGACTGAAGGAGCTCATTTTATAGAACAATATTTACTCAACAAACCCTATAAATGGGTTTTCAAGTAGGGATGGCGATTCTTTCCGAAAAAGATCGATTCTTATATCGATTCGAATCGTAACCTGATGCATCGATTCACAAAAATATCGAGGTCTAAAGGATCGATTTCTAAAAAATCGAATTTTTTTTTCCAAGTCTGCATTTACAATGTAAATATAAATCCATTTTATGAAAAACAAGAAAAATACCATAATAAACGATCTCTTATCAGTAAAATCAGAGGATTTTTTAGTTCAGCGAATTCAACAATTACAATTATTTTTATTACATTTTAAAGTATCAGGTATAAAAGAAAACATTTATTTTCTAAAAGTATTTGTTACATTAAAAAGTTTAAAAAATAGATTATAGTGCCCAATGCTTAATATCTAAACTTTTTAAAAACAACAGTCTCTCAAGTCTACTGGGATTCAAGGTGTTTCGCTCATCACTTGCGATGTTGCCAGCAATCGAAAAAAGGCGCTCACAAGGAAGAGATGATTCCATGATAGTCATATAGATAGATCATGGCTATTGAGTGAACGTGGTGATAAATAGAGTTTTTTTTTGTTCTTGCCAGTAAAGTATAGGATCATATTTCAGGTGCACAACTGCCTGCGATAGTGTTCAAATACCTCGGTTTTTAGGGTTTTTACCAAAACGGAAAAAAATCGAATGTTGATTTTCTAGGATGAAATATCGATTCACTGAATCGATTCAGTGCTACATATCAATTTAAAAAAATAGATTTTTTTGGCCCGATAAATCGATTTTTAGATTAATTAATTTCAGATCGCAATCCCTATTTTCAAGTTTGTTTTGTGTTAACTCTCTGGATATGCTTTATAGTTTTGAAATATATTCTGGCAAACAAGATTTTGAGACAGCTTATCTAATGAACCTGATGTTCGCATAGTCGGTAATACAGTGATTAGATTGTGCCGATCAATTCCACGAAAAATGAACCATATCCTATATTTCGACAATTTCTACGCATCCTTTCCTCTACTGTATTACCTATGGACTCAAGGAATATATGCATAGGGTACTATTCAAAGGTCCAGGTCGGGTACTTCCAGGTCGTAAAGGATTTTCATAGACTGATTGCGTAAAATGCAAGGTTGCTTTGTGTCATAAAAAATCGCAATTTCCTTGCTGTATTTCATTCATAAATTATAAGAAAATTCCTATACTAATGAATAAAAATATAATGTGACTATTTGCTGACGTCTACAGTAATTTTAGCAATAAACGCATATTGTTGCCAAAGTTTATATGTACTATTTTTTTCACAAAATAAATATTCTATATAATTACCTGGATTTTTTAAAATTATTTTTTACGTAACCTACATGATTGATTTCCTATAATATACGATTTTTTTTAGTTCAAAACAAATAATCATGCATTTAAGGGTTAAATACACTGATGCTCAAAATTAAGAGAATTTGCATATTTTGTTGAATTTCTAGAAAAGATTAGAATGAAATGTAAAAATACTACTTCAAATCAAAGATGCATATCTTGTGTGTCGAATATGTAAGCGTACACGTGTGTGTGGGCAGAATTGGTCGAGTAACATGATTTGTAAGCCCATTTCGTGCGTTAGCACACCCCCGCCGAATTTCTCGGTGCTTTCTTTTTGCAGCAACCATTCTATTAAATTGAAATTCAAACAGTATAAATAAATAACTACAAATGTTTTGATGATGAAATGAGGTGGTGAATTGTAGTTAGGCTCGTTGCAGCCCAGTCCCAAATCCAGATTTGTAGAGAATTCAATTTAACCCCTGTGTCGTGTTCAACTTATGAAAACAGTTTCAGGATACCGGATCCGTCGAGAGAAAGCCTCGGAAAGGTCGTCCAAGAGCCATGACGACCCGAGAAGATCGCCATTTGTTCGTTATAGCGAGGCATAACAGAGCTACAGTTTCTCAGCTCTCGAGAGTTGCATACGGCCACAAGAACCTGAGTTTCAAGGATGAATGTTTCCCAAAGACTTCATGAGAGAGTGCTGTGTGTTTGCGTCCCTCTCAGTTCTGAGAACAGAAGAGTAGGGACCCGCTATCTTCCCTCCAATGTCCAAGAAACCGACCATTACGGCAGTGGAGGCTTGATGGTCTGGACCAGTATTTCTCAAACTTTCAATATTTCCGACCCAATATTCAATCATAATTTTCATAGCGCCCCCCCCCCCTCCATACAATAACAATGTATTGAATTCAGTAATAATGTACTTTGACGCTAAAGCTACAATACGAGTTAAATCTCCTCTGTGCCACCGACATATATAAATGCCTCGCTCAATCGGTGAGTTATTTCTCCCCGACGTATACATACGTCTTTCTGTGCATTGCTATCCATAAAATGATTCCGAAGGCTTTGGAATGCAATAAAAGGACCCTGACAGTGTTTGCAAAGGATTTGCTTACTTATTCATTTTCTTCCCCCCACCTCTCCTAATGCATCACATACGCACGCCTACGGGAAAAACGGTGGCATTGAGGAGCAAATGCCGTAACTTTTAACGGGCAGTTAAAGGATTAAACCATATATATTATAAAGATAAGTGTTAATTTTTGTATATAGTTTTATGTGTAACAAAACCATGGGATCACTGGGGATTACTAAACTTATTCTTAACTTAGTATTGTTAAATTAATTATAAAATGCATAGTGCAGTCCTAATACATTTATAAGTATATTATATCAGTATCATTTATGTCAGAATGTATTTTGTTTGTTTACTTTCAGTAAATTAGTAATTTTTTAAAATAATAATTTGTTTTCGACTTTTCAATAGGTTCCCCCCCCCCTCCCAAGGGGAGTGCGCCCCACAGTTTGAGAAACGCTGGTCAGGACAGATATTACTTTGGATATTACATATACTTCTTTGTCTTTGAAAGAGGCATTGTGGCTGTTGTGAGGTATAGCGATGTGGTCAAGGAGCACTATGTTCGACTTTTCACGGGTGCAGTTGGTCCTGATTTTATTAAATGGATGACAACGCGATGTCAGATAGAATTCATCTGATCGAAAAATTTCTGGAAAGTGATGATATTAGCCAGATGGATTAAGCAATCATATCTCTAGACATTCCCATAGTGTTTTGGGGAGGCTCCGAGGAAGGCATTTGCTACTCACAACCCCTCTCCGGGAACCATCCAAGGCCTGAATACAAAGTTGATGAATGAGTGGGATTAATTGCCACAGGAACTCATAAATTGTCTTTTTTCCTGTAGAAAATCACAGGGCGAGGCCTGTACATCTGTAAGAGGAGACCATGCTCCTATTAACTTTTTTTGTTTGTTCTGCGACTGCTGTTTTATACCTTCCGACTTCGATTAGTGTTACATACCCTCCTGCGTGTGTATTATAACTGTTGAATGGCTAATTTCTACATTGTATCAGTCCTATGTACAACCAAATTTCATTAAAATCAGTCCAGTGGTGCTAGAGATTTGAAAATTCTCTTAATTTTGAACACCAGTATGTATTCTTCAACGAAGCAGTTGTACACTTTCAGGTTAATTGATTGATTGATTGAATATTAACGTCGCACTGTTCAGCAACACGAGGGCTTTTGGCGACGGACCACGTCATTTTGAACCATGGTCAAGTGACGTGGACGACACCTGAGCTGGCACCCCCCTCTCCTAACTACCACACCACACCAACAGGAGGACACTTTCAGGTTAAATTGCGAGTAAAAAATAATGTGAAAGCAAGATAGGAATAAAACATAGATTTTTTTAAAGCAAAAGAAATCGGATGACGGCTTTAATTTCCCAGAGAGAAAAATTCTGATTCATTTATAAAATATTGCGTGAATAGAACACATATAAGTAAAAAATACTTTCACAACTATTTCCCCAGAAAAGTGTTGGTCTTTTTTAAAAAAGATAATCACCGATTTACTCATGTGCTTTAGCAGTAATTTCTGAATGAGAAATAATTACGATTAAATCGCATTAATCTTTTGCCCCGTTGGCTCGGTGGTTTTGAGGTAGCGTGCCCGCTTCATATCCATAAGGTTGCGGGTTCGATCCCGGCTGGAGTCGATAGATTTTCTGGATGCGAAAATCGTAGGCACACATGTCATGTGATTATGTGGCATGTAAAAGATCCCTGAAGTATCAATCTGGCTCTGATACTCTCGACAAAATTAAATCACTGCAATACTTAACATCCGACGAGAGTTTGAATTAATTCAAGCGTCAAAAATTTGTTATCGGGAGCCACCACTAGATGGTGCTCCCAATGAAAGGGCTTTCACACTCGGGGGACTTAACGTGTCTGCAAAGGCTCATCTGCCAAAATGCAGCCGATTTGAAAGAGTCCCCTCACCCTTTTTTGCCCCTCCCCTTAATTAAAACATCCGATTTGGGTATGGTTTTCTAAATCTCTTATAACAAGGGTGTCAAACTCAAAGGCTGCCTTGTGCCTAATAAATAAGGTTTAGCTTAAGGTAAGCCACAAAGAAAATCAATATTCATAGAAACGTAGGTTTATTTTGAATAATGCATTATAATAAACATATATAAAAGAGCAAGAAAAATTTAATATTTAGATTCTGACACTTGACATCTCTTCTCTGCTACTATATTTCCTATTTTAGGAGAAATTTTGATATTTTATCATATTTTATTGTAGGCCAATATACTGGCCGGGCCGCAAAAATGCTCGTTATGGTCCGCGAGTTTGACAACCCTGTCGCATAATGGTTTATTTAATATGAGTCTTAATCAAAATGTTATTTAAAAATTTAATGTTTAATAAATATTTGAAAAATTACTAAGCTGAATATTTCATTTGTTTTCTTATTGTAAATAAATATTTTGTAATATTTGTTGATCTTCAAAGAAATGTTTGCTTTAAATTCAGATCGCAAAGCGAAATAGACAAGGCGCACACGAAGTCAATATACAATGTATTTCAGGTGTTCCCGCCCTATGCGTGCTCTTATGGATAATACTGATGTCTTCGCAGTGGAACAAGGCTTGCTGGGAAGGATACGGCCGGTCGTCAATCGTCTGGTTCGTGACAGGTCCCATGATCATTGCCCTGCTTGTGAGTATGTGCTGTTTATACACACCGTTTATATTTCGGCAACTAGTTATTAAACTTGGACAGGGGTATTTATTTAACGAGGGAGTATTTTATTAACCTTTGAAGACTGGAACGAAAATGAATTCTTATTCGGGTCAGTCGTTAAGGGCCTTTGTTTCTGTTTTTTATTGTTTGCGATTTGCAGGAGAAGGATCGCCACATACCCGCCTCCTAGTAAGGAAAACTGTTTTTGACTTTGAACTTTCAGAGTGATACTTAGAGTGTAACCTCGTTGGGCGCCATTTATAACAATCGCAATACGCAAGAGCGAAAGCCGTTTTCTTCCTCCAATAGACCTGAATACTATTTACACCTTCTTTTGTGAGTCCAATTCAATAATTATTCAATTTAATTGCAAATATTCTTCCAAATTAATATGCCCCATGTTGGGCGCCATTTATAACATGCACTCAAAAATTACTACGGTGGTTAACTCGCATAATTTTTTTCTCCTTTTTTAATTGAAAATCATTCTCATTCAAAATCACAGTTACAATTACATCAAAAACAGTTAATAACAAAATAACGAGAGGTTTTCACGCGTGGACATTGGCATCTGCTTTCTTCACCGAGCTGTCAGGCTGACTGGTTAAGTGTTCACACGGCCAAAAGAGTGCGCACTATCGCCCGTCTTTTTGCCATTCGTTACAAGAGAAGGTTGTTCTAACAATTACTGCAATCGATATACATCTCCAGTAGGTTTGAGTGTCGTTGAGATGTTTTTTTCCGTTGGCGCTGCGGGCAGTCTCTTGTTGCCATTTGAATCACTAGTCATGTTGGGAATGTCTTGGTTAAGACTCTCCATGGAATGAATGCTTATCAACCAATAGCGTTAGGCTGTGCTGTCATCTAGTGCTAAATTCCTGGGCCACCACTTCGGTGGAAGCAGTTGAGGAACTTTGGTAAGGGGTGTTTATCGCAGTGGTCTGGTATATCATCTTTTCATGAATTGGAATGCGGTGATATGCATGAGCAATGTCTAATTTTCAGAAAATTATCTTATTAAATTGCAATTGATCAAAATCTTGATTTAGGGTTATAGGATATGCTTTGATATTTGTAGCTGTATTAAGTGCTCTGTAATCACCAACTGATCGTATTCCGCTAAGCTTTTAGCTTACAGCATGTAAAAGAGAAAACCAATTGCTTTTAGAAGGACGATAAATTCCCTGTTCCAATGTATATTCGAATTTTTTTTTTTTTCCTTTCTTTTTTTATTTTTTTTTTATTTGTGATTCCACGAGAAAAGGGTCACTGCAATTGGAACTCCATCTCCAAAATGGAACCTATTCCCATTTGACGCGATGAGCTATTTTATTGGCAACTTTTTCGAGTGATTTTGATATGTGATTCTGAAATCCCAAGCTCTCAGGTTCATGCTCACTCAGACACATTTTGAGGTAGTTCTTCGCAGCTTAATGGTCATTTCCCCTTAAAGTACTTTCTTGAATTTAAGCTATTATTATTTTTTATTTAATCAACAACATTGAATTTTCCAAAATAGTTGAATAATGTCAATTTTTATAATATCCATTTTTTATAATCTTGAAGTAAAAATTAGCATAATTATTTTTTTTATGAAATCTGTAATATTTAATAATAGTTTTTCAAAAAATGAATTTTTTTTTTTAAAGTCGGCTTGTAAAAATACATATTTCTGTAACAGAGCAATCAGTGACATACTTCAACGGTAAAAATTCTAGAATAGCTCTCTGGTCTATTTGGTGACAAAAGTTCTTCGCCAAATGGCACCAAGGGAAAAATGCGTTTTTCAAAATAGTGTCAGAGACGAAAACGAGGAGAAAAAATGTAGTTTCTGAAATGGAGAGCATATATGAAGCATCAAATCGAATGTATATTCTTTCCAAATTTTGCAATTCCAAACCCAGATTGTAGCAATCATTCATTCATACACTAATCAATCATTTCTTTTTCACCTCTTTCATTCAAAAGGAAAAAAAATCTCACTCGCGTCGTTCTTTTATGAAGAAAAACGTGGTTTACAAAATGGGATCTTGAAGAAAACATAGAAAAAAACGTTGCTTCTAAAATACAAAAGTGGAGAAAAACATCGAAAATTCAGATTGATTTGATCAACTTGTCTCCCTTTCAAGCATTCCTCCCCACTTTGTCATTTTAAAAAAAATCTACTCTCGTAGCTTCACTTTCAGCTATCTCTCCAACAGACAAAACCTTCGTAGATGACCACTGGACTTAAAATGACCACTGTCCTAAAAACTGAGAAAAAATTCGATTCTAGTAGAGTTGGGGGCTAAGCTAGGTAAGTGAGTGAGTGAATATTAACATCTCATTATTCAGCCCTCTAGGGCTTTCGGCGACGGACCTCGTTTTTGAACTTCGGTCAAGTGACGAGGACGACACCTGAGCTGTCACTCCTCATAACTACCACAGCGGGAGGACATCGATCCTCAAAAGATTTAACGTTCATCGGCCCCCTCTACATGGCGGGTCTTCAGTGGTTCCAGGAGTCAAACCCGCGCACTCCGGTCACAAGTCCGTGAGTACACTTATCTGTTTTAAAACGGCCTAGTTCTTATCCAGATGATGCTTGCGCCAAATTAAAATAAAAACTGGTTAACGTTCTTTTATACCTGGGTCGTTCAATTTGATAACCGCTACGATGAAAAATTTCGTGTAGTTTTCAGAAAGAAAAATACCAATCATCACCTCAATTCGGAATTGAAAAGAGAATGCATTTGCATTCATGTGCTGAAAAGTTACACCGGAATTTTCCATAAATAATCTCACACTCTACAATACAAGAGATCTTTGGCCGTATGGCTGGAACTCCTGCCTAATATTCAGTTAGGAAAACCCTAGTATTAGTAGTATATATAACTTAATAACGCATTCAAGTTTCAACTAGGAAACATTATTAATCTTGTGCAAGCAGAATTCCTTTAAAATGGGCAACATTAAATTCGTTCATGGCTATCCGTCTGATTGCATTTGTGATTTATTTTAGGTAAATGCCGTCTTCCTAGTGAACATCGTGCGCATTTTAGTCACCAAGATGAGATCCAACGTTGCCATAGAAACGAAACAAATCAGGTAAGCCTCTCAGTGTATTTCGGGATTTCGTAAAATCGAAAGGGGAACTAATTTGATATCGGGGGTAATAGCGCGAAGCAGAGCTTCTTGTTGCTGGATTGGAATCCAATATGGCGGCCTAGCGGTAATTTAATGATACACAATAATTTTAAAGAATTGTTTTGAAATACATTGAAATGTTTTTCAAATAAAGAATATAGGAAGAGACTGAGAATAACCTAGATCAATCAATAAAGAATATCAATAATATGTAATAAAAAGTAACATGTAGTAATAATAGTATTATATATATATATATATATATATATAAGCAGCATATAATAATCTTATATTACTTTATCGTAGTTATATATAATATTCATATAGTACGGTTAATAGCAGTTATTAGAAATAATAATCATATAATATAATTTAACAGTAATTATAAAAAAGAATAATCGTCGAATTGTAAAAAAATAAAAATAACGCATAAGATTACTCGTATTACATAATTATAAATAAGCAACATAAGAATAGCTATATATAAATAAACAACAAAAATAGTTATAAATAAATAATAATTATTATAAATGAATAATAATAATTATAAATAAATAACAATGTTAATTACAAATAAATAACAAAATATGTAATATTTATAAATAAATGTTAAAAGAAACAATTATAAATAAAGAATATTGTATGATTATTACACATAGTAATAATTCCATTTTTGTATTACATTATGAACAAAATAATTACTTAATGTATGTTAAAATTAAGAATTCTAACTACAAAATAGTGAAAGCTGGCAATATGAAACTTGCACAGCAAGTTCCTTCAACGAATTTCATCGAATAAAGAACGTAAAAAAAAGCATTTTTAAAACGTAAAATAAAACGAAAATAAACGATTTATAGCGATAATTAAAAGCACAACACTTATTCTTCTAAGAAAAAAATATTCTAGAACTCACTCATTTTAGAAATATCCATATTCGAAAATAGCACAGAATTAAACAGAAAACGCAAACAATAGAAATATTACACTGGAAATGGTTAAATTTTTACAGAAATTAGAAATTTTTATTAAAATCGTCTGAAATTAATAGGGTTACAGCGGGGGAAAAACCAATAAAAGTTATTTCTAATATACGTTATCCCCATGGCAACCCCATCGACAGACGATAAAAATCTTAAGGTAACCATATTGTAATGTTATCACTCATCTTGGCGAACATAAACAACAACTTTGTGCTATTACCCCCGATATCAAATTAGCACCTGTCAACATATATAAGTGTATTAGTTGTATTTATTTTTCCTGAAGACGAGCTATATATATAGCTCATTCAGAACATTTGTGTAATATTGTGTGTGTGTGTATGTACTATTATTTCATAAATATTTTCTATTATTTAAAAAAAATTTAACTTACAACAAATCTATCTGCCACAATAAACATGTCCATCATTGCGAAAAAATAAGCGCTTTGTATTTGTAAAGAAGATGGCCTCCAATAGCGTTTTGGTACATTTTTTAAACTCTCGTATTTTAATACTAGCAATGCACATGTAAGGTACTGATTATTGTAATACTGACTTATTTAGTTACATAATATTATATATGTACTTACCTGATTTGTATCAAATATCACAAGAATCCTTTTCCTTTACACTTAAAAATAAGCAACACAGTCACTTCCAAAAAATACCATTCAACAGACTCACAGCAGATCAAAGAATGAAGTATTGCATAAACCCATTGCCTACAATTAGCTTCTGACATTCGTTGGGAATTTGAGTAACTGCTAGGAGTTAACCTCTGGGGTGGTTCAGAGAATCTACCCCCTAGCATCCATTTTTGAGGCATTCAAACGAGTGGTACCACCACACAATAAACAAATAAGAACTAGTGGTACAACATGTGTACCACTCAGCATGAATGAGTTAACCGATTCGTATTTACAGACAAAATAACTGTAATTAAAATTCCACTTTCAAATGCTGTAAGAAAGAATCATTGGTCAAAACGACTTCAAATTTTAACTGAGCGAGTGAATATTAAGGTCACGCCCTATTCAGCTACTCGAGGGCTTTTGGTGGGGGACTTAGTCATTTTGAATCATGGTCAAGTGACGAGGACGACACCTGAACTGGCACCCCTTCTCCTAACTTCCACATCACACAAAGACATTTAAGCTCTCGGCATATTGAACGTGCATGGCCCCTCTGCACGGTGGGTCTTCAGTGGTATTAGGCTCAAACTCTGACACGCCGGCCACGAGTCCGTTACCTTGACCACTCAGCTACCGCGGCCTCCAAATTTGAACTGAATATACTTGAAAAGGGGGGAAAGGGGGTATGGCATAAGAAAACGTTTCAAAGTGTATCAACAGATGTAGCATTTTCCACGAAAAAAAAAATATTAAGGAGAAGTACAAATAATACTTTAAAATTCATCAATCATAGATTAGAATTAAGTCCTAATCTGTTATTTTCTTAAAAATTAAAGGAAACGGAAATACTAAATTAGAAAATTAGAGAAACTTTCTATGCTCAGAACAGAAGTTCCTCAGAAGTAAGTTAAAGCCTTTTAAGAGAGAAAATTTAAAAACAAGTTATTTTTCGATTACTGGTTTTGTGAATTTTTCGTCAAGGTATAAATCACATCTGCAAGTTCGACCTAAATCTTTGAAAGGGACGCTGTGATAGACTGAAAAATGAATGTCTTCATTTTACAGACAGTCGTTAGCTTTGAAATTGAATCTTCCTTTAAGTTCTCCTTAGATAGTTTCCTTTGATCTATCCTGAACCTCATGAAAGAACACCTTTTTCAACCTCTCCACAAACACCCAGGTTTCCTTCACACTTTTAAGTCTATTATACTTCCTTTTACCAAACATGCTTTCATCAATTTCTACAACCACATCAGGACCTTCAAGCATAGAAGTTTCAAACACACACATTTACATACATACCTCTAAAAAAACTCATCCAATCCGGGAATGTTTTCTTCGAAACATCAATTTTGAATGAAATGAAGTCGCGGTTCGACTTCGTGCGAACGTATTCGTTATCAAAGCCCGAAACATACTTAAGGTATCCGACTACCCTAAAATCATGATATTTTTTAAAAATTGACAATTTTTTTTATAATTTTATTTTATAGGCCGTCTTATTAGCTTTATAAAAATACCAAGGTTTTTATTTTCCGTTATTTAGAACACAAACTACAAGTGTTTTAGTAAAAGCAGATGCCATAACTTTGCATAAGATGTCAAACTTCAAAATGCATTTTACTCGAAATGTGTATTTTTTTTTTAAAGTTCAAACGCGGACAGAGATTGCTCAGAAAGGTTTTAAAATAATTTGCTGAAATTTTGTGTTTGTTCTGTATAGCAGTAGAAGTATGTTTTTTAACCTTCAGATTTATCAATCACTATATTTTATTACAAAATTCACATTTCTTTATGTGAATATAATCACTGTTTTTTTAAGCAATTTCATATATTAGCTAAGATAAACTGCTCTAGCTTTTGTTAAAATTAAAATATCTCGTATCCTGAAGGTCATTTAAAAAAAAAACAGCAAAGTAATACATAAAAATTGAAAAATCTAGAATTTGTTCATTTACTATTTCTACAGAGCGGGCATCGTTTATGTAATTTTTTGTCAATTTTTACCCATTTTAGTAGTAATAATTTATTTTCCTCTTGTTAACTTTAGCCTTTTTTTCTTAAAAGGTACTAAATAAATCAAAAAACCACAAAAAAAAAAAAAAATCTCCATATTTTTATTTTTTTTAAGGAAAAAAAAAAGATGTAGCAAGTTGTTGGATACCTTTTAACCTACTTTTTTCAAACTAACTTATTCTTTCTTGCAGACCTTCTAATACGGTGCGCATTCATTCCTTCTTTTGACATAAATAGAAGGGACGTCTTGAGGCCCTGGACTCTTACTCAAAAATAGACCCTGGGCCTCTACGCAAATGTAGTCTCCACCTATGATCCTTAAGAATAGAAAGTACATAGCATACGCTGTCAAACACTCGTACAAACCCGAAACAAATAAATGTGCATATAATCGCACAAACCGGCTCGATCGACTACCGCCTTTTAAGTGCATGAGTAATGATGGTGTACGGTGGTGGGTTTAGGCCTGTACGTAGATGACTATTATCACATATAGCCAGTTGACGTACCGTCTGGAATTCCCAGTTTTTTGGAGAATGCAACCGGAAATAGTATTTGACACTGAAATTATTTGAATTATGATTATTGTCAAATTATTGAGTAGAGAACGAGACGAGACCCCTATTGCGGCAGAGGCTCTGTTATCCCCAGTTGGCTTATGCCTTACAACGCGTCCCTGATAACCAAACATCCATCACTCGAATCCTTCTTTCTAACCAAACGCATAGCGTTCTCTCAAACCGTACGATTGACATTTGAAGCAATCAGTCTTTTAATGATACATCACCGTATCACAAATATTTTCCCCTTTCGTTTTAAATCCTAAAAACTCCTAAATCACATACTTCAGACATAACTGTTCGGGATAATTCGAAGGAACATACTCAAAAAGGAAAAAATTCATAGAAAAAATTTCCGAAGAAAAGTTTCTAATTCTGTGTTACGAATTATTTCTAAGAAAGTGATAATTGTAAACAAAAATGATAAATTATATCTATTGAAAAAAAAAACAGTGATATAAATGGTTAATCCGAAAATCGTTTGCCTTTTTAAAAAAATTTACAAATTTTAAATAACGAATAGCAATTAAGTGCAAAGAACACGTGACCTTTTGACAGAACGGCACCTGGGTGTGATCGATAGCTTTGATTTTAACCGCAAATGGTGTGGTAGTTCTATAAATGTATTGAACTGTTTATGAGCAGACTTTGAGTTATGTATAACTCGACTACTCAAGCAAAAAGAATAGACTGTAGTACTTTAAAAATGTTTGTTTATTGAGCGACGGTAGGTAAATATTTTTACGTCCACTCCGTGGATAGATTACATGCATACTTACAAAATGCAAGCAAAGAGGACTACTAGCGCCCTCTGCACATGCGGGTCTTAACAGCATAGTAATCTTACCCTTACATCTAAATCAATATCGCCAAATCCCTCTGTCCTAATCTGTCCTCAAGCAGATCATGGTTCCATAATTACCGCGCTATTTCATTTTAAATCGTAAGTTGATTCCAACAGTTAAAAAAGAGGCAATAATATTTATTCTATATGTAGTCATAATTCTAAGTCACATTGGAAAATAATATGGAAATTTTTCTCAAAATTTTTCACCGAACGTCTATATTTTGAGGTCTGTGTATATAAAATATTAGAGAGTTAGTTAACAAGAAAGTTTTTGATTAAAAATCATGATTTACCCTTTTATGGAAATGAACATTTCTTTTTACAACACAATGAATTATATATGCTAAGTGAATATTTTAAAATAGTAGTATTTACCACACACAAATGCTTTGTGAAGGAGTTAAAGATATCTGGAATGATACTGTAATAATGAATATATTCATGGTATTACAGATTTCAAATATTCATGGTATTACAGATTTAGAAATACTACTAGAGTCAAAAAGTTTCCGGAATGGTCCCCTAAATTCACGTAGGTGTTCGTTGGAGGGGAAATATCTGTTTCGGGGGGAGGATGGCAGCACTAATAAGGAAGACACACAGCCATATGAAATTTATTTCCTGTGCTATTGGTGTTAGCTTGCAGATCATTTATGACAAAGCGAATTTTTCATCCATCGGGTTTTGCAATGCCGTCTGTGGAGCAGCGTCCAAACATCAGATTCTGTGTTTTGCTCGATAAATCACATGAAACGCTCCAGATATTGAAGAAAGTATACGAAAACGATTCCAATACTAGAGGATTTTTACCTGTTTCCAAGGCTGCAAATGAAATTGAAGGGACATCGTTTTGTAGATTCAGATGAGGTGAACCAAAATGCGACGAAGCAACTGAAGGCCCTCTTAAAAAATGGACTCCAGGAGTTTTTTGAACAGTTGTACGAACGTTGGAACAAGTGTGTGGATGTAGGAGGGAAGTACCTTGAAGGCCAATAAGATTGAATTATTATTCTATTTTTTAATAATTTGTAATTGACCTCTTCCGGGTACTTTTTGAGCTCTTGTTAAATCTGACAATGAATGATTGTTTACCAAAAAAAAAAAAAATAATCGGTAAAATCCTAGGAGAGCCCACACCCTCGACGACAAACCGAAAAGAGCGCCAAGCGAGAACGAGATGGCGCCAAGCGAAACCGACAATGGCGGCGTGAGTGACTATAGCGGGACAAGGGGAATGCGTAATGAAAATATATGTAAACAATACAGAAACTAATCAAAAACATTTAAGATAATTAAAAAAACAACACTTACTGCTGATCTTTTCCTACTGGAGGGTACAGCGTAACAACAGATTTTAAAAAAGGCTTTTAGGCGTCACCTCTAAGCAAATGACCATGAGAGCGCCGCCATACATATTCTGCGAGGTAATGGTCGAGCATACACGTTCGACATCTCTATTTAAATCCATCCAAAACAGCACTCTTTTGTTCGTATAATGCCATTCGCTCATTACATTTAGGACATTCATAATTTGAAGCAATCAATCCTTCCTTCATACACCATTCAATCAATTCTTTTTTACTTTTCGCATTCAACAAAGTAAAAAATTCTAATGTATATTCAAGTCACACACGCAACCATACTTCCAACCCGGTGCCCAACAACAAAATGACGAAATTCGAAATGTCCGCCGACAAAATACGAAAATTCCAGAAATAGTTAGGTTTACCATATCTAGTGTATCAAAGTAGGGTTACCAAGAAGGCGCAATTATCGCCAACCAAAATAATTCGCGCCAAGGGTGTGAGCTCTCCTAGGAGACCGAACCGAATAATCTTATTTGAGTGATGTTTTGGGGCAGGATGTAATTTGTTGAAATGTTTGTCACTTTTTCGCATTAGACCACACAGTGTCTCCAGAAGCCTGTTCCATCTCTGCAAAGAATGTTTCGCATGTGTTCTTAAAAGAATATCGAAATACTTCATTTGAATTTCTGATAGCTGACAACTTTTTCACTACACAGGCTTTGAAGAATATTGAAGACTTACCGATGTGTCATCTCTGAAATCTTTTTGCAGAAAGGCCATCCGGGCGACGGCTCTGCTCTTCCCCCTGCTGGGCATCACCCACCTACTTTTCTGCATCAATCCCGGAGGAGAGTGGGAACCCCTCTACATGTTCGTCAACGCCTTTCTCCAGTCTTCCCAGGTCAGCTCTGCTCTCTTTTCCGCCGTTCTCTCCTAGTTTGGCTCACGTGTGACCTTTTATTTTTTTTCTCTTGTCTTTACAGGGACTGTTCGTCGCTATCCTGTACTGCTTCCTCAACTCCGAGGTACGTTCTTCCATTTCCAATATAGATGCAATCATACCTTGAATCTTTTCAAGCTTCCTTAAAAACGGTACTATGAGACAGTGTTTTCTTTAGTCTATGTGAAAAGCTTACACAGTTATAATTAATACACGAATACAAAGAGAAACATAAAAACAAACTAGAGCACCAATGCCTAATTCCTTCATCAATAATTGATACATTTTAATTATACACTTGTGACGGCTCAATCCGTGATCTTACAAACAGTCCTCTTTCAAAATTTCTTGTCCTTAAAAATTATTTTATTAGAAAGCTTCCTCTGAAGAAAACGTGAGCATGCAAATTACGACTACTATATAAAGTCTAAGCTTTCAGGTTAGAAAGAGAGATATAGAGTAGACTGCTAGCGGAGCAGTGATTAATCAAATTTAATGTGAGGCGCGGGTATTTAGTAATTGATTATTATATTACTTAAGGTGACGATCTGTCACTTGAGATTGAATCTGGATTAGATAGCTAAGAAGGCAAAGCTATTGTAGTGACGTAAGTGTCCTATTTAATTTAAGTCTTCTCATATCTCGCGTACCTCGTTAATTGCCTTCATATTTATTAATTGGATGCATCTCTTAACTTTGGTAGATCTAACTTGTGTTGTGGTTTGTGCTGTAAATAAATTAAGTGATTTTGAATATGGCTAGTCTTCCTTCCCTTTCTCCCACATCTCTAGGCGCGCCGGCCAGACTTTTACCTCGGCGCCCAACGTGAGGCCAATTAGATCTAACACTTTATGAAGGATTTGCAGTTGCCTCTGGAGTAATCTTAAATCCTAATTCTTAATCTAACTTATGAGATTATTCAAAATGACTTATCTTGGATCGTATTCTTACGTAAGTCTTCCTCGGACCATAATAGCTTGATACATGTACACTGTTATATTTCCTTCCACAACTCCCGAGGGATTCTAAGATGAATATAATTTCAAGCACAATTTCACGACTAACCTCATACATCCCAATGTCAGGGTTTAAATAGCATTTACATTTGCATAAAATCAAATCATCTCCATGGAAAGCGGTTTTTAAACTAAAATCACAGTTAAAGTATAATTTTCCCAAGAGGGGCTTAGTAGAAGTACAACGAATAGAACCCGTCAAAAAATGACTGGAAATGCAGGTATGTTTTCCCAAATGGTCTTGTGAACAACACCACCTAGAGCCGAACGAAGGTGTTTCCGACCATGGGTTGCTATGCAAATCTGAAATTGGGTGGTTCCATGCGGTATATACAGGGTACATAGGAAAGTCTCTCTAACCTGAAAATACCTGCGAAAGGAGAGAGATACAGCAATGCAAGTGAGTTTACGGTATAGTTAAGTGATTACTCCCGACATAATGTAAACAACAGCAGCGCCCCTAGTGACAAAATTTGGAAGATAGGCATTAGAAATCGAAAACGAAAAGAGGTAGAGCAAATTTCCAATTAGAAAGTTTTAGAGCATCAATTAATTTGTACGGAGCAGCCTACGGTGCTGTTACTATGCATTTGGGCCACTTGCGACCCTCCACTCCATATCTGATAGATAGAGTTGGGGCGATTGTTAAAGTTCTCATGCTGGGAGAAGGACGCTTCTGATTAGCTGAGCGAATCGTTCGGAAAAATTCCAAATTTCTTGAACTGTTCTGGTGCAAGGGAGAAAGCTAAGTGGTCGCTCTCTGATTGGATTGTAGCGTGAGAGAAAAATGACTCTCATTGGCTGCTCAAATCTCTAGTAAAGAAATTTAAGATGATGGGGGAGGGGCAAGTCTAGTAGTGAGAAATACGATAAAATAAAGATTAAAATAGCAGTGAATGTGCAATAATAAAAATTGTACTGAAAATTTATAAATTAAGGTGGATTATATGAATCGAGAAGAATCCTTCTTGGACTTTTAGTAGAAATATTAGAATTAGAATTATGAAGATTTAACATATTTAAATTGTTGGTATGAGGTAAAGAATCAAAGAAATTTCTTGCAATCTTTTGAATATGAGATTTAAAGATTTTAACTTTAATGGCTTTCCGGATGTCATTATTTCTCATGTATGTGGTGGCTTTTACAATCATTCGGATAGTAGAATTTTGATGAGAATCTAAAATATTAATATTAGTTTTAGCAGCGTATCCCCACACTGGACAAGCGAGTGGTACGCATGACGGCTGTATAGAGAAGCACTTTATGAGTACAGAGCAGCATTAGAGGAGAATAATAAGTGGCAGAGAGGAATAAGTCACTCATAGGGTTTCCTCAAACTATCATAGCACAAGTGGTGAGACGAAAGTCACTACCGGCGCATACATCTCTATATTTTTAAGGTATCCGAATACTTTGAAAATGACTAAATTCGGTCAAGACAGATATTTTAGTTTTTTAATTTATTGAATAGAGTTATCTCTGGCTTTACAAACTTTGTTTTGTTTCTACGCTACTTGGAGGCCAAGTTACAATCAAATTTAGAAAAATCGGAAGTGGGTCTTTGATCTACCTAAGTGGGCATTTAAACTGCTCAAAATCTATCATGGCGAGTCTGATAACTCAAAATGTTACGAATGTATTTCTATTAAACTTTTTGAACCTGATATTTATGTCACTTTTTAGAGAGCATATACTAAAATATTTCTTATTGTATGAATATTTTTTGAGTTATGGTCTGTTATTTAAATAATGGTCTTATAAAGAATGTCGCATTTCTTATAATGTTTACTTAATCAGCTCTAAAATTTTCGAATTTTAATAAAACATTAAAATTTTAATACATTTTCTCGATAAATGCATCTAATTTGTTTTAGTAATTCTTTTACTACTATAAGCTTATTACTTTTTTCTCTAATTGCTTTGAAGTTTTTCAAAGATATTGCTAAAATTTCACTTATAATTGTGATTTTTGTAAAATTTAGATAATTTATTTTAAATATTGATATATATATATATATATATATATACTAGCCGTTACCCACCCGCTTCACAGGGTATTTCACGTTGTATAAATATATACTGTTTACATATATATATAAATTATTGATATCTAGCATTAATAATTCGATTGTATTGAAAAATATATTTATAGCTGTAACTCACTCTCACCTCTTGATATAAAAAAGAAAAAAAAACTATAATTTCTAATTTCTATTAATATCTAAAATAGAAGTAGAAAGATTTTTTGCGCTTACTTAACCCAATAATCAAATGGATTTCCGCCAAAGCAACTTTCACACAGTGGATCTCTACTCCATAAAATAAACATGCGTGCTAAATTTCAAGTCTAAATCTAACAGAGGTAAAACAAAATTTTTATCATCAATACGCCCCGTAACCCCGTTGAGAGCATTCTTAGCGGATTCCAATTCAACAAAAGAAACATGCAAACCAAATTTTATTAATATAGTCCTAGTAGTTCGAAAACGGGAATTTTGTCTATCTATACGCCCCAATAACTCCCCCCGCTTTATCCTGGATTTGTGATTTCCGTAAAATTCATTCTTAGTGGAACTCTATTCAACTAAAGAAACGTGCTCAACAAATTTCAATTAAATGGGTTAAATTAAAAAAAAAACAGGAATTTTTCTATAACTTTCCTTAACCTCTCGCAACCCCACTCCTTTGGGGGTCAGTTTTCGCAAAACTCTTTGTTAGAGGAACTCTATTCCATGAAAGGAATATACCTTCTAATTTTCAAGCAGGTGGGGTCTAATAGTTGAAAAACGGAAATATGTATCTATTACGCTCCATGATTTTAAAAAAGCGCATAAATGGCTAATTTTCATGATATTTAGTATCACTTAGATTAGAATACATGTATACAATTGTTTTAAGGACACATTATGACAAAAAAAAATATTTAAATACAATATTTTGGCAAAAAATTAACTTAGAATAACCTTTTTTCCAAACTTTCTCCTTTTGTAAAAAAATGCTTCTATTGTATTAATATTTTGCCTGTATATTCCTCAGACCTCTGTACAGAGGCTCAAGTATGATTTTTGAAAAATTCAAATTATTTTCAGAGTTACAACCATTTGAAATAATTATCGGCGTATTTTCTTAAAATTTCTCCCTTCTGCTTTCGTAAAACATGGATAAACCGACTTCCCAGTTATGCATTTCAAAAATTCTAGTTGAGCCTCTGTAGAGAGGTCTGAGCTGAATACAGGCAAAATATTAATACAATAGAAGCCTTTTTTACAAAAGGAGAACATTTGGAAAAAAGGTTATTCTAAGTTAATTTTTTGCCAAAATGTATTTAAATAATTTTTTTGTCATAATGTCCTTAAAACAATTGTATACATGTATTCTAATCTAAGTGACACTAAATATCATAAATATTATCATTTACGCGCTTTTGCAATATCACGGTTCCGAATGTAGTCGGATACCTTAATTCCCTCAGTGCCGCTTGGGGGTCAGTTTTCCCATACCTATTTTGTAACGGTTCTCTACATCATGAAAGGAATCTGCTTACCAAATTTCAAGACTGTACGTCTAATAGCTTAAAAATGGAAATAATTATCTATAATGGCCCTTGAGCCCCCGCAACGCCACTTAGGAAGCGATTTTCCCCAAAACCCATCTTATAGCGGATCTCTACTCAATGAATAGAATCTGGTTACTCAATTTCAAGATTTTATGTCTAATAGTTTAAAAATGGAGATAATTACCTATAACGCCCCTTGGGGTTCGTTCTTTGCGAAATTCGTTCCTACCAAATTTCAAGTCTGTAGGTTTAATAGTTCCTGGGATATCGTGATTAGTCAGTGAGTCAGTGAGTGAGTCGCTTTTCTCCTTTATATATATAGATATTAGTATTTATTGGTATTGAGTCCTAAAAAGCATTTATAATGTTTAAATATGATGTTTTGTTTTTAAAAAAAGTACTCCAAACGTGTGTGGTTCGGATACCTCTTAAACCTTTTGTAACCCTCGTATATTACAAGAACCAAAAATGACTTGTTCCTTTAAAAAAAATAGCTGATAATATTTCGAAGGATTTTTACTTGGGAAAAAATGTTTCACGAGCTACAAGTTGTTTAGTTTTTATTTAGTCCTTCCTACCCTAAGGTTTGCTCTTGAACGAAATGCATTCAAATTGTTACGCTGATCGGGGTTCGAGGGTTTTATGCAAATCAGTCGCAAAGAACAAGGCAGTTCTTTAAAAGCGAAGAGGATTTATTTCCATAAAACCAATTCTTGAAATACGGGATTCAACAGCAATTTTCTCAGAATAAATCTCAGAAGTTCTTCACAAGTTCAACAGCATTCAGACGCAATTATCAGGATCTAAAATACACGTATGTAAAAGATTATTCACAAGCACCGCTCGTCCTACTCAACAGCCGAGCTAATCTTTAATCGACTCTTCACGGTCAAGGCAAGACTACTAATCGCTAGTCAAAACAATACTGACTCGGTTTCGGCAAGCATCTCCCTATTTATAGTCTCACGGATCCTTCGAGAAAGATCAGCTTGCGTCATAGATCGTAAAATTCATTAATTTATCCACTAATTTCCAGAAGGATTCATAGGGTCACGAACTCACCAAAAAACAAGTCCCTAAAAATTATGCCAACTTGGTTCTATCACCAAGATTTCGCCAAGTTCCCACTGAATCGCCCTTATAAAGTAAGGGACAGCGTTGCTTGCGAATATTACAAAAAAATATATAACATAGAGTAATATGAATGTATTACACGTTCAAAAACAAATTATTTATACTATTTTACACTAAATTCGTATTTTTTTGCAGGTTCAGTCTGTTCTGCGCATGGCGTATTCGAGGCGTAGGTCTTCCACATGGCGTCACCGCTCTTCCCGTGCCTTGGGGACCAGTCTTACGACCCAGCTGCCACCCCCACCTCCTGTCCGCCCCGAGGAGGAAACCGCCTTAGCATGACATCTGATGTTGAACTGAAGTGAAACTACGAAGTGAATCGACACGTGTGGATGAGAAAGGGAAACGAGCATTTTTTAAAAGTTTCATTTCGTCAAATGAAGTCCGACAGAGAGTCTGTCATGAATGTGTCAAGCGAAATTTTTACTCTCAAATCATTAGAAGAATTGAATAAAACATTTTTGCAATCAGTTTTTGAAAAGTTTTTTCCCTCACAAGAAAATTAAATCTAGTTGAAAACCACCGACCAACCCCTATTGTTAAAAAAACTAAATTTGAAATACTTGTCAATTGACGATGTTTCTATTTTCTGATTTAACAACCTCTGAACGGTACCGACTGCATCCCATGTTTTTGTACGTTCGCATATTTTTTTCGAACTTTTTTTGAGTTAAAAAGAAAAAGAGCCTTAATTTCGGTAAATGGTACAATGTGGTAAATAAACATATATTGCATTGATTTTTGCTACTATCAAAATGTAAAGTAAAAATTTAAAAAAAAGAAAGAAAGAAAGAACTCCTAACAGTCAAAGTTAGGTGACATTATTTTCTCAAATACCGGAGACCTACGTTAATTTTAACAAATCCAGAAAAGATTTTAGTCAGACTTGTCACTGCAATTAATAGCACGGATAGGAAAAATCACATCAGTAAAAAAAATCCTAATAAGATTGTGAAATTTATGGTTGCAGTCACTAGTGATATGATGAAGGGCTTTCATTTTCCATATTTTCAAAAAAGTATCTCTTCCTCATTTAACCAAATGACAGAGATTTTTTTTTAATTTTTCACAGAACAGATATGAATACCCCTTTCCCCCGTGCCCCGTGATTTTCGGGACAACCTGTATATTTAAAATGGTTATTCAGTGACCATTGGAGCTGTATGGTATAAGAGTTGCCCAAATGAAAAGTGGACGTTGAATAAAAAAGAATATCTTTATTCGAATGTGAAATAAATCGCCGTAAGCGTTGTAACACGGGTCCCATTGTTTCGACAGTAGGTCTATGTCTTCGCTGTAGAAAGATTGGGGTTGATTTTCGAGGCATAGCTTCCTTCCCCTCATCATCCGAATGGAAACGTAATGCTCCCTTAAGTGGAAAAAGCTGTGGAAGGTCTCAGGTAGACAAAACCGAACTGTACAGAGGGTGCTCCAACACTTTTCAACGAAATTTTCTTAAGGTTGTCTAGGCTTCAAGAGAGACGTTAAGGCCGGCATTGTCATGGAGATCGTTTATCACTCTTCCCTAAAACTTTTGCACCAATTGTTCGAATTAAGCAGTGCTCGCCATTCACTGACCCCATTCGCTGATAATTGCCCCCATTCAACTCACCTTCCGCAATCAGAAGCCATATTACCTCGCATTGCTCCGACATGGACGCATTCATGAGTTGCACAACTTTACTTTTAATTTATTTCTTCTACCAAGAAGAGGTTTCATCATTGCACGTTATATGTGGTGTACACCTCCTACCTCCCTTCATATCCGGTAGCACTACTATAGCTACAATCATTTTGACACAAACGCACGTGTCCAGTTTTTATTTGGGCAACTCTTATAGATATGCAAAGGAGTCAGTCATCGAACGCAATTTTAACAGTTTCCCGCAGTATACATTCTGTGTAAATTTTTAGTTGTGAGTTTGCAGTGAAATATGTAAACAGTGGTAATGGAAAAATATTTCTAATATTTTTCAAAGTTAAAATCTTCACTGTTAATTAAACTCCTCTGGTGTCTGCTTCAAAAACATACACAGAGAAATACTACTAGAGTTAAAAAGTTCCCGGAATGAGGTCACCTACATTCAAACAGGTGTCCGTTGGAGGGGAATATTTCTCCTTTAGAGGTTGGCATCCCTAATGAGGAAAACACACAGCTATCTGGAGTTCATTTCTGATACTGTTCGGTGCTAGCTGCAGATCATTTCTGACAAAGCTAATTTTCCATTCATCGGATTTCGAAATGTCGGTTTCGGAGAACCGTGCAAACAACAAATTCTGCGGTTTTTCTCGAGACATCATCTTCTGAGACATTCGAGATGCTGAAATAAGCATACGGAAACAAAGGCATGAAAAAAACCGTCTGTGTGCGAGTGGCATAAGCGTTTTAGTGAAGGTCGAACAAACATGGAAGATGACCAAAATGATGATTGGGTGCCCCCTACAACCACAGATAAGAATGTTGAGAGCGTTCGAGAAATCGTGTGTGTGACAGACAAATAACCATTGATGCTATTGCCTCTGAGCTTGGAATTCCTCATGGAAGTGTTCACAGCACTCTTCACGGTTATTTTATCGTGTATCGAGTTTGTTTGCTCATGATTCTAAAAAGGTTTTCACCTGAACTAAAAGAAATGAGAGTGAACACGCCCAGGGATTTGGTTGACATGGCTGATGAAGATGACAGCTTCTTGAAGAAAATCGTCTCCAAAAGTCCTACATTGCTGCCCCAACGTGGCGGGAAAGTGTTCCTGTACGGAATGGGTGAAACACATTGGGAGTGTATTCTCCTGGTAGGACCACCCAAGGCGTGAAGGTCATTCCAAAATTTTCAGCTAAATGCATTGCAGGCATGAGGAAAAGTCAGACTTCAACCTCCGGTGCCTCATGGTCTTGGATCTCATGAAGCTGCATCTTTCACCCTTCATCATGACTCGTTTGGTTGAGAATGGGGCGAGTCTTAAAGTTGCCGAGATTACAATGTGGCCCAAGCCGCTCCTGCCCACATCTTGGCTTGTATTGGTTGCCATAAGAGCCAGCTGCTCTCAAGTCCTACTACAGTTCTTCATTGTTAAAAAAGGCACGGGTTCATGGAGTTGATCTAGATGTTTCTGTCAATCTGTCTGGCATAAGAAACAACAACAGAAAATTGTGACTGGAGATGAGACATGGTGCTTTGCTAACAACCCTCAGACAAAACGTCAGCCAAATGAATGGAAAGCAAAAACATCACCAAGGAAAATGAAACTTCGCTTGGACAAAACCCGAGGGAAAATGGGACGAAACAACTAAAGGATCTCTCAAAAATGGATTCCACGAATGTTAGGAACAATTATACGAACGCTGGAATAATAATGTGGATGCAGGAGGACAGGACTTTGAAATCTAATACGATTAAATTGCCATTCTATTTTTATATAATTTATAATTGACCTATTCCGGAAACTTTTTGACCCTACCACAGTGGTTCTTAAACTGTGGGATGTGCCACCTAGGGGGCCTGATAGCCTAGCTTGGAGGGCACAAGCATATTGAAAAGTCTTAAATAAAATATTTTTAAAAAATTATTAATTTACTGAAAGGAAGCAAAACAATATACATAAATACTCTAACATAATAAAAATTGAAATACGAATTTACACTGTCATAATAAACTGTATATAATGCATCAGTACTGTATAATGTATATTGATAACTAATTTATCAGTTCGAAATTCAGAACAAGCTTAATAATTACCAGTGACTCCTATGGGCTTGCCTTGCAGAGCAAAGTTTTTCAAAGGAAGATGAAATATTAGAAAAACTGACACTCTTTCTATATTTAGCTGAGAACTATATTCTATCTCCAAAGCAGCCACAGCAGAAAATCTAGTTTCCCAAAGGTAGAATGTTGGAAATAGTAATAGTGCTATTGTGCTTTTGGTTTTCATTGCATCCTCCATCCCTGGTCAAAATTCAAAAAGGGATTTATTACTAATTCTCCTTTGGTATAAAAATTTAATTAAAAATTATTTTGCAATCTGTTCCATTTTAAAAATTAGAAAAGAAAAATAACATAATACTTTTATCCTACTATTGAAAAGTAGTTTACGTAAAATATGTAACACTTAAAAGAAGCTTACTTTAAATATCTATCCCTTAAAAGTAACAAGTACAAAATTTAGTACTTGATAATTTATCAGATTATAATTAAGGTCGCTTTTTAGCTTTTTTGCCAATTATTGTTATTATTAGGCATTATTACTGCATTCAATATATTGTTATTACAGGGGAGGCGATGAAAATTATGACTGAAAATTGTGTCGTAATATTTAAATATGAGTAGCACTGCACTACTATGTATAAAAGGATCAATCAATGAGCTTCCCTTTCGGTGAGAAAAATGTTTCCCACAAACAGGAAAATACAAACACAAAATAAACCAATGGTACACAGAGAAATGTTTAATAAAAGTCAAATTTTGAGTACATTTCATTTGTGGAAAGCAGAGGTGAAAATAAAGTGAAGAATTCATTGCAGTTTACAATAATGTTCGGAGTACCAGTGAAGATAGATGATGGAGATATTTAAATAGGATCTCTTCGAAGAGTTATCTATTTCCTCCTATCGAGATTTTTCATTAAGAGAAAGTAAAAGTACTTATCAATTCCTGTGACGGTCCCACTTTCGAAGAAAGATTAAAAATGTGAGGTATACAGAAAAGCACAGTTTTCACAGAATTGTCAACTTCTCTGAAGTCAGTCTCAAATTGTATACTTTTTGATGAATTCTAATTTTTTTCCCATTATTTCAGGATGCTAAAATAGCTTTTGTATTTTTCCTTTCTTCCTCAGTGGAGCGTCAGCCCAGGGCGGGCCTTGGCCTTCTCAAGAAGCCTTTTCCAGGCCAGCCTTCTTCCTGCTAGTGTTCTCCAATGCCTAGTTCTTAAAACTAGGAGATCTTTTTCTAGGCCATCATTCCATCTCAGATTTGGCCAGCCCTTTCTTAGTAAGCCAATTGGTTGAGCATTGAAGACTTTTTTAATGGCGCGGTCTTCATTCGTTCTGACAACGTGACCTGCTCATTTAATTCGTAGTATTTTAATGAAGTTAACGATGTCAGATTCTTTATATGATTGATAGAGCTCTAATTTTGATCTTCTTCGCCAGATTCCATATTCCTTAATTCCTACAAAAATAAATGTTAAAATCTTCCTTTCGCGCGCGTAGATACTTATCTCATCTGTTCGAGACATGGACCAAGTTTCTCATGCATAAGTTAATATTGATCTTAAAAGACTTTTATACAGTAAAACCTTTGTTTTTCTTTTGATTAAATTTGATTTCATATATTTTCGTATTCCATTAAGACATCTATTAGCCATAGGAATTCTCTTTTGGATTTCAGTAGTACAATCGTTTCTATTGTTATTTTGTATTTTAGCATCCTAAAATAATAACAATCTTGTCATCCTAAAATAGATGCAATCTTGTCAAATCTAAAAATTACACAATTTAGAAAAAATGATTCGATGAAGACAGAGATTCTAGAAATGTAGAAACATCTATATCTTTCAATCCAAACACCTATATAGAAAAAGATTTAAAAGTGAATCCAAAGTCTTGTCCTGATTATAAATGTTTATTGTGCTCTATTATAAGTAGACGTGTGTGTGTGTTTGTTTGGGTACTATAAGTACTTTTATGAATTTCTTAAAAAACCATTTACCTCAGTTAATTTCTACATATGTTCTTTTGTTAGTTAGGCGAAAGTCCATACGCGGTATTAAAGTTCCAGCCAAGTGTTCTTTAACATATTTTGAATATTATAAGCATGCAAAATTAAGCCTTTTATGTAGAATTCTTACCAAATTTGTTTGTATTTGAAGCTCACGTGAGGCTTTATAAGTTGTTTTAATATTATACTGAAACGGTTGCCGAACTTATTCAACAGTTGCTTTACTCACACTAGTTCTGCCATTTTTTAGGAATATTCTTAACACGTCTGTTTCTGTAAACATTTCATATATTTATATCATCGCTTTCTTAACCCTTAACTTCGCAATTTTTAAAATTTCTATGAAAAAATTATATCAGCTAGTTCTCAAGTAATAATATAAGGGAAAAATAAGTAGAAAAAAACTAAGCAGTTTTAAATTAAATTTCAGTCATTTTTTTTTTTTTTTTTTTATAAGACAAAAGTGCAACATTGCGCAGTAGTGCTGTAAATTACAAAACTTTTTTTCATATGAGGATTTTATTATCATCATAAAATGTTTAAATTTCTTACCTGGTAATTTATTTCGTCAATAAATAAGAGGAAGCATAAAATATAATGGATTCTTTTTATAGCCAAAACACAGTTTTTGAAGCATCAGAGATTTTTATAATTGTAGCGATTTCTGGAAAAAAGGCACTTTCTTCTAGTGACAAAATTAGCATGTATTTCGTTGCAGTAATCTTTTTCTTCTCAGATAAGTGATTTGTAGGTAATTAAAAAAAATATTAAGTCTGTTAAATTAAAATGAATCATTTGTTGCAGAAATGTGACAGGGCGAAGTTAAGGGTTAATTTTGCATCAGAAGGGCTGCATATCCATAATAATGTCTAAATTTACGGACGATTTCGTTTTGTGAAACCAAAACCGTGGGCTTTCTCTTAAATCGATGCCATTCCGACAAAATATGATGTCTTCCATATAAATGTTTTTATGAGTCCCTCTTGAAAGAGTATTCGCGCCATTTACTGCACAAAAAAAAAGAAAAAGAAAAATTGCTAAAACTAACCAATTACTAAATTCAGTAGTGCAACAGCCCATAAAGGCCAAGGCCTTCTGGTGCCCTCTCAGTTTTCGTAACCTTGGGTACTAAGATGCATGAGCAGATGTTCTGGTCAGGTGGTCAGTCTGACGCGGAATCACCATTGTTTAGTTCTCAAGCAAGCTTGGTACTCATCTTATCGACCCCCTGAAGGGATGTAAGGCTGAATCGACCTTTCCAAGCCTGGGATTTGATCCCTAAACTTCAGGTTTGGAAGCGCAAAACACTACTACTCAGCCACTTGGCTTCGAGGAACACAATGGCGCATGTTAATCAAAGTGTCCGTTATGTGAATCAAATATATGAACTGAACTCATTGGCGCATCAGCCCATGAGGGCCAAGGCCTACTGTGCCTATCTCAGTTTACCTGATTATAGGCGCTGTGGTGCATGTACAGATGTTTCGGTCAAGTGGTCAGTCTGACGCGAAATCTCCATTGTTTAGTTCTCAAACAAGCTTGGTACTGATTTCATCGACCTACTGAAGGGATGAAAGGCTGAGTAGATCATGCCTACCTCGGGTTTTGAACACGGGACTCGTAGCTGGAAGTGCGATACGCTACCATTCAGCCACTGGAAATAAACTGACCTACTAATGATACAAAAATTACATTATTATGTTAAAGGGTTATTTTCTAATGAATTTTTATAATCAGGGCATGACTTTGGATTTTGCATATGTCCTATGATTCTCTTCCATGAGGAAGAGGCTCCATCCTTTTTCACAGTTCTGAAGTAAGAAAGCCTTCTATTCCATTATCTTTTCTCTTTCATTCCATCCTCACTTAGTGGGGTAGAGGCGCGGAGTAGAGTCCCCTCTTCTCGAGCGCACGCTCTGGCGTACTTCTTCGTAGGCACATAGCTGTCGGAATCGGTGCGCCATGTCCAGAACCCTCGTGACGCGCCACACGGCGTAAGCAAGCAGGGCACTCAGGGGCAGTAAAGTTGCCAACACCAGCAAGAGCAGTCCCAGCAGTGGGGGTGAGGCGATCTGCGAAAGAAGGGATTGGAAACCGGGGCGGGCTTCAAGGGTGTAGTGCAGCCCAATGAGCACAAGCCCGCAGGTGGCCAGGCAACCCCCTGCCACTGTGCACACGACGCATGTCTCTGCGCGTGGGAACCTTCGCTCTTCCAGGTATCCCGCCACTGCCTCATCTAGCAGGTAGGGCACACTGCGCTCACTGCAAGCGTCCATCCTGAGGCAAAGAGAAAATAGGATTACAAAATCAATTGGTATATGTATTTTTCATCTTTTCCGCAAATTCACAATTGTTATATCATTTCCGCAAAAATTCATACAAATGTTCAAATAGACAGCAATTTTAAGGTTTTGAATTTGTTTTTCGGAAAAAACATTAAAGTCGGGTATTGTGGGATACCATGTGTGTACATTTCAAAAAATAACTTTACTGGTTTTTAATTTAAAAAAAATCTCTAAAACCATTATGGATATATGCTATAAACGATTGTAAGGAATTATTATTGTCAAAAGAAATCATACTTATTTTGCTGTTATAAAATAAATAAATATTTTAAAGAAAAATGATAAATGGAGAGTATTTTGGAATAGTCGGCTAATACGGAATAGGTAATTTAAATCATTGGAAAATCAATGAAGACTTCATAAAACGAGTTACTTTTAGCTATAAACGCCATATTTTTAAAAATATGTGAAAGTCATTTCTGCTTCGAGTCTATTTACAAAAGTCTCAAATATAATCTTTCTCTACTCCAGTACAATGAAGGTGAGTTCACACAAAATAGTTGAAGCATTGAATCCAAATTTCCCTCGTTGGTCTTCCGAGAATTTTCCGTGACAATTCAGCGTCTTTGTTTGCTGGTTCTTTAGTGCAGTGATCCGCAACCCCCGGTCCAAATGGTGCCGGACCGCCTGAAGAACATTAAACTATTGCCCTTTTATTTAAAGTGGTCCATTTCTCTCGGATTTGCGCAACTTTTCACGGAAATCACTTTATATTCCACGTTAAATCACTTTTATTCATTTTTGGTGTAACTATATTTTATTCTGAAGGCATATTTATATATATAATTGCAACTAAATTAAAATTGTTAAATCAAAACAATCTAAAATATAAACAATCAACGTGTCCCACCATCAGCGGGCCGTGGTAAAATTATCAAACGTTGACCGGTCCGCAGCGATAAAACGGTTGCGGAGCACTGCTTTAGTGGATAGCACGAAGTCTATTACAAATGATACATCAGAATAGAATGATTCACTACTTCACATCAGGTAAGATAGAATGTATAGTATTCCCTAATACTCGACACGACATCTTGGGAAAATGAACCTTTAAAGTGCAGGACAAATCATTGTCAGATAAAAAACGACCACAGCGACACAAACTACAATTCTTTTAGTGTACATTATGCTTAACTTTAATGTTCAAGTTCCATGTGTGCTAGTAGGTTAAAATGTTTAAAAACTTACCTGTAAAAACTTCTGAAAACCGCAAGACACACTTTGTTTTGTAGCAAGGGGTAGTGCAACTAATAGTCAACCCTCACTACAATGCATCATGAGAGTCTTTCTTACGTAGTTCAAGGTCTACCTACGCATTAGCAGAGTCAAAACCAGGATATTCCATAATACCTATCTATATGTACTACAACCCCATTCTTTCGAAAAAAAACTTCGGATGACTAAGAAATGTTCTCAAATTGAATGGAATTGGTCAAAAATAAACTCATTTAATTTTGACTAACGAATCTGGTTATCGCGTTTGGAAGCCCAGGATAGTATTTTTTTTTAAATGTGTTACAATTTTGACACAGTACGGTATTGTTCGAATTAAAATAGTATGTATAACCCTCATAAATGATTTGAACTTTAAAATCATTATTCTGAAAACAAGTGGAACAGAGAATGACTTAATCTTAAAATGTGTAAAAAGCGTCGTATCGTTAAAATAAAACTAAATGTTTATTTTCCCGTCTAGATTGAGTGTAAGGGAGAATTCTGTAGTTTTTTGTTTTTTTTTCACTTTTTGCTTAAAATATAATGTCCTTTGTTAGTTACAGCTATCTGGCAGCTTATCTAAACCCGCGGATAAAAAGTCTTCTGGTTTAGAGACAAAATATTTTTCCACTGCCATCTTGTGACGAAGCATATCTCTTTCCCCTATTTTCCAACAGATCCCTT
>BMAV01027275.1:585166-601983 GCA_019973955.1 Trichonephila inaurata madagascariensis
CTGAAGGAACCTCATTGTAAATAAAATTTCCGACTTCTTCCTTTGCCCCTTTTAGGCTAACATCTAAAAAACATTATCTTCGCACATAAATAAATCCGGAATGAGAACATATACTCTGTTTCAGCCGGTCCATTCGGGAACACGAGAGTTCCTCTTAAATATTTCGTATTTTCTATTTACTTGTTTTACTCCGGACTGGCCTCAAAATATTCTAAGCATCTTGAAATCTGAGAATATGTTATGTTCTTCTCAAAAATTGCAATTTAAATAGCCAATGGTCACTACTTTTTACGCATGAAGAGTATACTCGTCAGTACACCAAATCCTGTAAGTTCTCCATGACGAGTATAATCGTCAATCACAGTTAACTGGTTAAGAGTTTTCACGTTAAACGTATTTCACCGTAATTCACTTTTGTAAGAGGATCTAATCACTGCAAGGCCATTCAGATGGAAAAAAGGAACTTCCACACACACAGTATCTCAATTCTACCAAAGTGATAAATGTACCCAGATGTGATAATGTTATACCCAGTATAAATGCTTAGCATTACATCAAAATCAGTCGATGTAAGCTAGAAATAACACTTTTTTTTTTAAAGCAAATACAGATATAGAGTATATATATAAAGACTATGAGTGCTCAGGGCCTTAAGGCAGCGTTTCTCAAACTGTGGGGGGCGTGAGCCTATTGAAAAGTCAAAAAAAAAAGATTTAAAAAAAATTATTAATTTACTGAAAGTAAACAAACAAAATACATTCTGACATAATAAAATATAAAATACACATTTACACTGATACAATATACTTATAAATGTATCAGTTCTGCTCAATATATTTTGCGATTAATGTAACAATACTAAGTTAAGAACAAATTCAATAATTTCCAGTGACCCCATGGGATTATAATGTATAAAATTTTTACAAAAATTAACACTTATCTTTATAATTTATATGGTTTAATCCCTTAACTGCCGATTAAAAATTACGTGATTCAATCCCCAATGCCACCGTTTTCTACGTAGGCGCACGTATGTGATGCATGGGGGGGGGGGGGGAAAGAAAAATAAAAAAATGGTAAAATCTTCTCTGAAATAAGTAAGTCTTTCGTAAGCACATGTCAAGGTCCTTTTACTGCATTCTAAAGCCTCCGGAATAATTTTATGGATAGCAATACACAGAGAAGATCGCACTTCGAAAAGACGTATATATACATCCGGGGCTATTGATGCTTTGGCTGCTTGAGACGTTTATATGTGCTGGTGGCACTTATGAGATTAAAGTTATATGTTAGCTTTAGTGAAAAGTGTAGTATTTTTGAATTCAATACATGGTTATTATATGGATACGGGCCGGGCGGCCCCCCGTAATGAAAATTATGATTGAATATTGGGTCGTAACTATTGAAAGTTTGAGAAGCACTGCCTTAAAGCCACTTTAAACAATGGAATCTTGCCCCTGCAAGCTGAAAGCCACCAAAAAAATGTTTTAAGGCAAACACTTTTGAATTAGCTTGCTTTTTTATCTCGGTATTAACCGAGCAAATCGCAGTTATGATACACCTGACAACCAGATCTATCGTTTAATGCAGACTGTACAAAATGTTTCTTTAGAATAGAGGGAGAGGGTCTAAAACAGATGGTTTGGACTCTTTGCCTTATGACTGACAGGAAATTTTTTTTAGTCAAAGATTTTGTACAGTTGATCTAAAATCAATTTCATATCCTGAGTAAATGATACCTTTGATATGTTACAGCTGGACCCGAGTCTCTGTTCCCCGAATTTCGCGATTTAACGAATTTTTCTCTTTCCCTGATTAAACTGATGGCAGAAAAGCCCTTAGAAAACATGGATTTTTTTTCAAATGACATATCCTTTGTGTCCAGAACAGAAAGACTTTTTTTTTGCATCAAATTTCGACGGGAAAGGGTACAGACTCTTATTAGACTTTACAGGTACAGATAAGTCATGAGTGTAACCTATATCGTGTGAGTTTTGAATAAGATAGGAAATTCCTTTCTTATCTCATCCCACTCCCCAACGCAGGGGGGACATCTTAAAATTTCAACGGTTATGTTACATTTGATGTCAAACTGCCTATCTGTGCAACTGAAGTAAGTGCAATTGAGTAAATTGTTGATTTGTTGAAGACAATGGATAGCGATTCTGATGTAGAAATTGATACTGATACTCCTATCAAAACTGTTACATTTTCTAATGCTTTACATTGTTTGTGGAAACTGTGAAAACATACCTCATGCAGCAGGATGCAAATGGCACACTTTCTTATTTCCTTGTCTGCATAAAGTCGAAAAATAACTCTTTCGAGTCAAGAATCAAAAAGATTGTCAAACCTGTATTAGTCAGAGTGCTGGTGCGTAATAATTCCCTTTCAGTAGCTGTTGAATAAAAAGTGTGTATAATTTCTAATACTTTTTGTGTAGTTGCTTATAAAATTCCCAAAATGTTCCAAAATTTGCATTTTGTTTGGATTCCGATATAACGAATCACCCCGAATTATAAAGAAAAAAATTCTCGGTTTCGACGAATTCGTTAAATCAGGGTCCATCTGTTTCTGTTAGGACTCGAGAAACTATTATTCTTCACTTTCAATATTCCTTCCGTCCTTCCTTACAAGCAGGATAAATGAGGCTGTGTTTACATGAACAAACTATTATAAGAGCGCGCGCTCCTTAAAGATAAAATATCATACATTCATTTTCTAAACGTAAAACGCAAATACGTTTAGAATATTCCAAAAACTAATTTAACTAAAATTCCGTTGCCAGATACAAAGTGAATAAACAAACGCAAAGCAAAATATTAAATAATATCAAACAGGAAATGCTGGACTTATTATGAGTGGCAACAGTATCTGTACAGATCAGTAATTTAATATCTAATGCAAGCTAAATGAAAGCGCACACATTTTATTTTGTAGATGATCTCGAGACAGAGTGCCCCAACGGTTCCGTGACCTTTCACCTCTCGGACTGGGGTGCCAAGTCGGCTGCCATCCTAAAAGCAACATCCCACACCTCTTTCATGTTGCAGATGCACTGTAAGGCGCGCCTGGAGGCGCCCGAGGGATACGCTGTTATGATCAGTCTCAGGGAGATTGGTTTCAGGACATACATCGATGGAAGCTGCAAGGACTACTTACAGGTGAGCCTCATTTATGAATGCAATCGAAAATCCAGTCTTTGTGTAGCTTTTTCTTAGCCGTTCGATGATTTTCAAACAAAGGGCGTCAAAAGAATGGAAATTGTTAATTCAAAAACCCAAAGCCGTAGAGGACATGTACTAATACTTTAAGTAATACAAATTACAGGGTAATTCACAAAGTATACAATTTCAATCTATATATATAAAAATGGATGTTTGTATACATGAAATCGCATCACTCCAATACCGTTCAACCGATCACTAAAAATTGGCATGTTTTTTGTGGAGAATGTTTTTGTGCTGACCTCTTTGTCTCAGCTCCCCACCAGGTAGAGCTACAGTATATCAACTTCTGCACCATTAATCAATCACCAAGTTACCTACAGGGTCGCCAAAAACGATGCCAGCTTGGCTGTATCGCCAACATTTCGCTATGTTTTTGTTAAGGTATCCAACTACGTTCGGAACCGTAATTTTTCAAAAGCGTATAAATGGATAATATTTATGATATTTAGAGTCACTTAGATTAGAAAATGTGTATAAAATTGTTTTAAGAATTTTATTACGATAAAAAATTATTTTACAATATTTTGACCAAAAATGAACATACAATGACCCATTTTCAAAATATTCTCCTTTTGTGAAAAAGTCTGCTATTATAATAATATTTTGCCTGTATATAGCTAAGACCTCTGTACAGAGGCTCAACTAGAATTTTTTAAATATGTAACTTAGAAGTGGGTTTATCCATGTTTTACGACAAGAGAGGGGAGAAATTTTAAGAAAAAAACGCCGATAATTATTTCAGTTGGTTGTAACTCTGAAAATAATGGGAATTTTTCAAAAAAATAGTTCAGACTCTCTGGAGAAGTCTTTACTTTATATAAGCACACACACACACACACAAAATATTATTATTTTAGAAGCATTTTTTGTAAAAGGAGAACATTTTGAAAAAAGGTTATTCTAAGTTAATTTTTTGCCAAAATATTGTATTTAAAGAAAAAAATTTGTCAAATTGTCCTTAAAACAATTTTATACATGTATTCTAATCTAAGTGACTCGAAATATCATGAAAATTATCCATTTATGCACTTTTTTAAAATCACGGTTCCGAACGTAGTCGGGATACCTTAAATCGCCATTATAATGTAAGGAACGGAGTTGCTTGCGAATATTAGAAATTTAACATAAAATAAATACAACAGAAAGTATTATTAATGTATTACACTTTCAGATATAAATTATTTACACTATTTTAAGCGTTCATTACACAAAATGTGTAACACAATGTGTTACTTAGCTCAGCTTAGGAAGGAGGTTTCAAAAATTCACCCACAAGAGAGTTAAGGGGTGTTATAAATAAAATATATAAAAAATCCTTTTTTATGAGCTATTAAATCTACAGACTTAAAATTTAATAAATATGGGGGTTTTTTTCAGCTGAGATATGCAAAAGGCAATTTTTTTTCACTTGCAATTCACATGAAAGTAACTCATTAAAAATGTATTTATCCTTTAATCTGTACTATTTAATTTTTCAATTCACCCGTGCGAAGAACGGGTATACCAGCTAGTACACGATAAATCAAGAACAGTTTAAGATATTTTATGTCACCTGTAACAGAATTGTATGGGAACTAAGAGCTCACACACAGAAGATCTGTGACTGTCTCTAACAAAACGTTAAATGTTAGAGACAGTCACACATCTTTTGTATATGTGAGCCATTAGTTACACGACACACATTGGGCCGATAATCCATTTTAACCCAAACGTGTGTTGATGTATCTGAATAGAGTCCATCGATAGCGGTTGTGATAGGCTGTTTTAGCTCCTCTAGATCAACAACAGGAAGGGGAGGGACGAATTCCTTGTCATATACGTACCCCCACAGGAAGAATTCACAAAGTGGTAAGTCAGGATTTCTGAATGGCCATTGGGTAAGCTGCATGTTGTAGTCCGAAACTCATCCAATCCATCGATGAAGAAGTTCATCGAGATAATCTCGCACATTGACATAGTGTGGTAGTACCCCAGTGGCGTAGCGTGGGCTTTCGCCTCCTGGAGCCGACCGGAAATTTGTCGCCTCTCTATTTTAATTATTAGTCAAGAAAATAAGTAAAAAAAAAGCAGCTTTAAATTTTTTTATTGATTAAAAATGCACTTTTCGTATTTTTTTCATAGCAAAATCTTTTATACAATATTCAATATCAATATGTATGTCATGTTCAATTACCAAAATAGCTAAATTTGTTAGCCTTAACGTGGACTTAGTCGACCTGAGATAATTTTTAATTAATTTTAGCTTAGAAAACCTTCTCTTACAACTGACATTACTGATAGTATGTTAAAAAAATTTTCAACATTATGACAATATTTGGCAAGCCATCTTCAAGTTTGGATTTAATAATATATTTTAATAAGCCCAGAGAGCCAGACTTAATGGGTTCTTTTTTTTATAACCTGGGTCTGTTGCAGCTACGAAAGCTTGTAGACGTACACGCTCAAGTTTATTAATGTCTTGAGGAGCTTGACCTAAGTAAAGTTCGTCCATGCTCACTATCACTTCAGGCCTTAATAAAGCAGATTTTTGAGCTAGATTCTGCAACTGTTGGAATCTTCGTCGAATTTCAGCAGTTACTCTGTTTATTGAAAAAAATAGTGTTCACCTCAAATCATCTTCACACGATAATTGAACATCTTTACTTCCATCGCCAAATTATGCTTCCTCTTGATTCTTCTTGGGGGGGTTCAAAAGAAATTTCATGCTCTCCACATAAACTGTAAGCATTATATTAAAGCGTCATCCACAAATTCCTTTCGTTTTGCTTCTAATACACGTAAAGCACGTATTTTTTTAGCACATTGATGGATATTTAGTCCCTCTGTTTGCAAATAATTTTGATCATCATTGACTTCACACAATGCCGGTTGCCAGAAACCTGAGTAACATAAAAACGAATGCGATTGCACAGTGACTAATAAACTTCCTGCATCTGTGCGTGTATTAAAGCTTTCACTCGTTTCCGTCAGTTTCGTCGTGAGGGCGCGATTTGGAGTTTGAAATATTTTTTGAATTTAAATATCGTGGTGCTTGCCGCCTCCCCTTTTCGTATGCCACCCGGGGCCATGGTCCCCTCTATACCCCCTACACCCACGCTCCCCCACTGTGGTACCCCATCCAATTGGAGAATGAAACTGTCAATGTTGTCTTGCAAATGTGACATCAAGAGTTCAGATATCCAAAAAAGTGGATTCTGTGACATTTTGCTAAATTCAAGAACGCAAAAACCTTTTTCACTGCAGACGATGCCATTTTGACTGATTAATCACATGACACATGTTATTGCCTGCCCCACTTCCGTTAGGGACGAGACAAAAAATTTAAGAGTACATCTACTTTAAGGTTTGCTGAGGTGGTACTAGTCTTTGATTTGGAACTGTTTTATAGTATCCGGAAAGTGTATACCAACTTCTTTATAAATCATCCTTTCATTTAAAATACAGTAGCGAATCCTTAGTGAAAAAATAAATCATACACCAATGAAAGTGCTACGAAAGCTTAGAACAAGCGTCAACAACCTATGATACGCGTGCCATAAATCTGACACGCGGCATAATTCTCAGTCGAATTGTACAATACCAGGGATGTCTTATGGCATAAACCAACTGGGCCCGGGAACAGGGCCTCGTTTCGTTCTTGACTCGATCGTAATAAGATCGTGATCTGGATAATTTTGATAGTTAAATATAATTTCCGCACATATTCGTCGAAAAACAGGGAATTTCAAACTGCATATCAACTGGCAAAAGTGGTAAGACAGTATTATTATGCGATGACCGTTGTCCATATCTAGTAGTAGTCTAGGCCTAACACCATAAACAATCATTCAACTCCTTTAGTCGAAATGCGGCCATCGGTTGAGCCGGTTTGTGTCAAGGATTTTGTGGTAGTGAGTCGTGCATATTTATTTGTTTCAAATTACTATTTGAAAGAGTATTTGACAATGCATGCTATATACTTTATACTTTTAAAGATCTCGAGTTGCTCCTTTTGCATAGGGGCACAGGGCCTCAAAAAATCTTAAGATTTCTCTGGGCCCAGGGCCTCAAAGTGCCTTAAGGTGTCCCTGTACAACACACTTCAAATTTGTCGAATTTTAAGTAGATGGCGTAGTATTTCTGCAGAGAGGATGACAAAACGAGTATAGAAGTGAAAACGAGATTTTAAAAACTGAACGAGATCCGAGGAGGGGGAGAAATAGAGGTTTGACGCAGAGCAAGAATCAAGATTCGTTAAAACGAATTTCCAGTTTGTAAAAATTCGTAAATCGTGTGATATTAAATAGTTATTTAAAGATTCAGAAGAAGCTGTCTTTCTTGAATCTTTTGCATCGAATGTACCAGAGGTTACAAAGGCAGCTGGTAATTTTGAAATGGAGTTTATTTAAATAACATCTTAAAAATTATGAGAAGCAAAATTAAAGGAATTACTAGGGAATCAGGAAGATAATTATTACAAAAAATTGAAAGCTATTTCAAATTTTTGGATGTCATTGCTGGAGAGATTTAATTGTTTGAAAAGACAGACAATTGCATGTATTCTACTTTCCATTTATGCATAACTATTTTGACCGAAGGAAGCCCAGTGGCTGAGTGGTTATTGCATCGCGCTTCCACGCCCTAGGTCCGAGGTTCAAACCCCAGGCTGGGCAAGGTTGACTCAGTCTTTCATCCCTTCAGTGGGTCGGGTCGATAAATGGTTACCAAGCTTGCTTGGGAGCTTAGCACTGGGGGTTTCTCGTCAGACTCACACGACCTGACCTGAACATCTGCTCATGCACCTCAGGGCCCAAGGTCACGTACACTGAGTTGGGCACAGTAGACATTGGTCCTCATAGGCTGTCGCTCCACTGAGTTAAGTTATTGTAACCGAATCTTTTCTCATAAGAAAATATTTCGAGTTTGCAAAGAAGTTGTTTAACAACTGGACGTGTTCAGAGTCATGTCAAATGGATAGTCACAGAATATATTCCTGATATTGCAATAAAAAATAGAACGATGTAGGGATAAGGTTCGTATTAGAATATTTATTTATATTGATGAAATACTTATATATTTTATGTCTTTTATTTCTTATCTTAATAAATGTGATTAAAAGGGTACTTACGTATTATCGCAACAATCGCCAACGTTCAAGATAACTCGCCAAGTAGGCAACCCAATTTCATATGTGTCGTATGTGCTGAATTGGCATTTAAGTGCTACTTTTCATATAATGTCACCAATATGTTGCGATAATACGTAACTACTTTTAAAAATACATAATATAAGTACAAACTTTTATTTATGTTGAAGGAATAATTATATTTCAAGTTTATTTTATTTATTTTTTTGTTGATAAATGTCTTTAAATGATGCAAAATTAAAAGATTATAAAATCCTAAATCTGGGTACTTACGTATTGTCGCAACCTATTGGCGACATTATATGAAACGAAGTGCCTGGTTTCCAATTCAGCGCGTACGACTGATAGGAAATCGGAGTTACCAACTTGTCAAGTTATTAATAGAGTTGGCGATTGTTGCGATAATACGAAAGTACCTAAATCTGTATTTTTGATTTCTATTCCCTGACTTTGCATGCATGTCCGCAGGAGAGTTTATCGTTTCAAATATTTCGTTCTGTATTGCACACGGTAGATTGGCTTGGCACACCACATCTACAAAATTGCCACACAATCTCTGGTTTAAAACATACACTATAAAATCAAAATTATATGAACACTTGTATTCTTTGATTTTCCCGCAGATAAGTCGATAACAGTATGATGGTAGGTCATCTTTTGTTGCAACAGCAGTTGCCACTCTGTAAGAATGGTTATCCGTCAATTTTTCGAATGCCATAGCAGGAATTGCACGCCATTATTACTAAAGAACACTAGTCTGGTCTCTGTCATCAATTAATGGCGTTATTTTGCAGTTTGTAGTAGGCCTTCTAATTCATGCCATGAGCTTTCATGAAATTCATTTATACTGTATAGAATTCGGAACTTTTGAGCAAGTCTGTATGTCGCCAATACGGTTGCGATAGTACTTAAGTACAAACATGGCCGTTTTTAACCTCTCTGACGCCCTATACATGTCAAATTGTTACTCCCCCTCCACTACTTCCAGAGCACCCTCCTCCATCAGTTTTTACCTTGCCAGTTTTGGTTGAGGAGGGATTTTCCCTCAACTCTCTTACTCTTTTCATTTAGTTTTCCTGTCTGGAGAGTCCATTATCCACCACCTATGGACCCACCGTGTCCTGGACTGCCAACCGTAAGAAAAGGATAGTGGCATAGTTTGGCCACTCTTGATCATTTCTTACCTTACGGCATCACGGACCACACACATACCCTTTTGTAAATTAGAACAGGAAATTAATGAAATCATTTGCAATTATAGTATAGAGTATACATTATTGTGTATGAACTACTTACTACTTCTTAATTATCATCTTTCGTCGCTTATCGCTTTACTATCTTTGATACTTTTCGACATCCTTATTCTTTGTTAAGTCAACTGCAATTATACTTTAACAACAAATGTTTTCTTTGAGCTTTGATCATTACAAAATCACTAAGGACATTGTATTCAATTTCCATGGTAATATCATTTTGAGTGCGTAGCAACATCAAAGTGTTAAACTTTTATTTTTTCATAGCAGATCTCATTTCAGTCTTTACTCTCGTAAGGGCAGAAAGATTTCTCTCATGACTCGCTAGGTGGTGGTACGTTCGCTATAATTTTTTTTTTTAATTTTTTTCCCCTCAAACCTTTTGCTCCCTAGGCACATGGCTTGTTAAGTAACTAAACATTAAACAGAAATTAAGTAAAGAAATTAAAACGACAGCCAGCGCCATTGACTCGTTCCATTCGTTTATTTATTCTTTAGTAAACAAAACAAAGCTGTTGCCACTCACAAAATACTTAATAATTTTTATCAGAATAAGAATTAATATTTATTATCAGAAATAAATAACCACAAGACGACGTCATTGTTTTGGGATTTTCAAAAGCGCAACATGTCTAGTGTGCCTGAAAAGCGGCCCTGAGTACCGAATGATCTCTCTCGGCAGATCCAGAACCGTCGTCCCATGTGCGAGAAGATCTTCCGCAAAGACGAGGAGCGGCACTTCGACTCTCTCTCCAACCATCCGTCCAACATCATAGACATCCTCTACCACACGGGGGACGGACTCAACAACAAGACCTTCTCCGGATATCCAGGATTCACCTTCACCTTCACTGCATTCGCCAAAGGTACGCAGCCGATCTCTTCAAAACGTTTCTCTTCGGGACCAGGAAAGCGCTGCGGTAGCCCAGTGGTCAGGATATCGGATCATGGCAGGCATGTCATGAGTTCGAGCCCAGTACCACTAAAGACCCGCCGTGTAGGGCAGCGATGCACGTTAAATCTGTCGAGAGCTGAAACGTCCTCCCGTTGGTGGGGTGTGGTAATTAGGAGAGGGGGTGCCAGCTCAGGTGTCGTACACGTCACTTGACTATGGTTCAAAATTACGTGTTCTGTCGCCAAAAGCCCTCATGTAGCTGAACACTGCGACGTTAGTATTCACTCACTCGGGACCAGGAAAAGCCCTCGTGTAGCTTAACAGTGTGGCGTTAATATTCATTCACTCACTCGGGACCAGTAATTTTTTTTCACTTTGCCTGATTTATTTGAATTTGCTCCACACTGTGAAGTAACATTAGCTTTTGGGGCTCAAAGCCCAAGAGGACTAATCTTACCTCAAGGGCTTAGAGCAGGGGTGGCCAATCTTTTTGGAAAGAGTGCCCCTTTCTGATTAATAAACCACTGACCGTACCAATTCCAACTTTTCCAGCAAACAAAAAAATATGGAAAGGTGGAATAGGCTAGTTATGGGATTTCTACGTAAATAGCCCATTTTTTATACAATTCTGAGTAAATTTAAAAATAACATAATAATTAAGACCCAAAAAGTACGCACTTGGGTTTTATTATTAAACTTTTTACAGATTTTTAAATAAATTCAGTTTGAGTATCATGTAGGTAGCCATAAACATCTCGCAGATAAATTGAAAAAAAATTTGTAAAAAGGTCAGCGCTTTTTTTTCATCATCTTGAAAAATCATCAATTCCTAGCCCTGAACGAATCCTACAAAAATGGATATTAAATTTTTAAATCTTGCGTAGTTTGGAGCATTACTAACTTTGGTAGATAGTTCCTGCACTAATGTAAAAGATGTTAAACCTTTTTTTCTCAAAATTGAGGCATAAAAAGCAAAAGTTTGTTCACAAAAGATATATGATCCAACTAGGGTTGGGAGAAAATACAATATTTTCCTTATATTCTTAAATTTAAATTATTTAAATGTCCTATAATACCACTAAGAAAAGCTAAATTTCCTAGCCAGTCGTCTTCATTCTTGAGTAGCAAGCACTCACACTGGGCAGTTTATTGTTTTCTTCCAGATATTTTAAAACACGCTTCCTCAAATTCCAAAACCTCGTGAGTGGACTTCCTTTAGAAAGCACACAACAATGAAGGAATATTCTGTACAGGATAATTTTCCATTGTAATTCATTTAAGTCTATTTAAAATAAATTTTGATTTTGTCTAAAACAACGCATTTCCATAAAGTAAAAAAAAATATATATTATTATTTTATTATTTTAATTTTTCGATAAGTTTTCGCGTGCCACTGCCACAAACCCGTCGTGCCGTGGCAACCCTGGTTTAGAGCCATAAACCCCCCAGCCTCCTACGGGAAAAACCATTCCCACACTCAACCTATATTGTAGAAAAATCTTTTTTTTAAACAGAAGTCTAGACAAATTTAAACAGAACTTGTTTCATTTCATAGCTATTAGATTGTTTCTTCATACAGATGTGAACGTTAAACGTGTCGAGTATCTAAGTGTTCTCCCGTAGGTGTGGTAGTTAAGAGAGGGAGTGCCATCTCAGATTCCGTCCTCGTCACTTGACCGAGGTTCAAATTGACGAGATCCATAATCTCTCACTCACTCTCATACAGATAAGTTTATTCAAAACACTTGTACAATAGTGAGGGTCTATCCACTGGGCGCATGGGACGGACGCCCAGAGGCCCTGGGCCCGGATAAGCTGGACTTAACTAGATTTTTGGTTATAAATTTCGATCAGCTAGTGCCAAGGGGGCCTGTAGATGTTCCGCGCCCGGGGCCCGGAATGAACTTAAACCGGCACTGTTGTATAGCATGAGATTTACATAGTTTCTCCTTATTACATTTCATGTCTACAGTATATACATATCGAGCAGAAAACTTTTTGAGAGGAAAAAATGTAAATACAACATATGATATAAAATATAGTGAAAGCGAGCCAAACCAGCCTATCAAGGAACAGAAGCTACAGATTGACCCATATCGTCAGTTAACTGTTATTGGAGACAGACCTTGTAATTTTGAACATCAGTTAAGTGACGAGAATGACACCTGATTTGGCACCCCCTCTCCAAACTGCCATGTGGTATGGCATAACTTCAGGCTGTGGAAGTCTAATAGCTATGGTCACGAACTCGCAGCCGGAATATCGCAGGTTCGAGTGTTGGTGTTACTGACGACTTGCCGCGTGACGCACACAAAATTTTTCAGGGGGTGGGTCCAGGGTCGAAAATCCACTATTCTCGTATCATACGCCAATGCGCTGCCAAACGTATTTTGATTTTGTCGATTGTCCAGGAAAAAAACAGTGAACAATAAATTATTGAATAAATAATTAGCATAAATTAAACGAATTATAAATAACAAATTCCAAATTAAATTTTACGTAATATATATGTTACCGTTAAAATGTATAGTTCAGTTATTTCATAGAATAACTAGGTATTTCATGAAATAACTAGACGTCAGTTATAAAGTATATAAGAAATGAAAAATTTTCAATACTTTACCTAGTTATTCATGAAATAAATAGGTATGAAATAGCTAACGATAGACCTTTAGAGTGAAAAAGAAACAATTTCAAAGATATTTTATAAATTAATGGATTATAAATAACTAAAATCTCTCGAAAAAACATTTCATCCCTTTTACGGATGAATAATTGATAAATAATAAGGGAAAGCAGATGATATAATTTATTATTACACATATTGCTAACATTAGTTCAACAGAAAGGGGAAAAAAGATTATGTTTCAAAAATGCATGCTGGGAAGAAAAACTGTTGCTTCATAAAAACATTGTGTAAACTTTTAAAAACAAAAATATAAGAGAATATTAATTTAAATTTTATGAGATACCTTTATTTTACGTTTCATTATTTATTAAAGCAAGGATTGTGCTGTGACGACACTTTGGATTGCACTGCTTTTATTATTTTTTAAACAAACATACTTTTTACTATTACACATTTTTTTTACACGAGCACTTTTTTAAATCCTTGTCCAGTACCGCAACTTTGAGCTGTTGCAACAGATCGAAGCGTTGTGTCAATATTTGGAACGTCTTCAACGGAAATTAATTCACGCTTACATATATACTGAACTGATATCTAGAATACAATTGTTTTTTGTATTCGGCCATCTCTAGTTCCTAATCGGAAAAATGCTTCCCAAAGCAGCTAGAACGATACTTTCATACTTTAACGATCAAGTAATCGTTATTCTATAGAATAACCAAGTAAACTCATAGAATTCCCTAATTTTATATACTTTAACTGACTTGTCTAGTTATTTCATGAAATGCCTAGTTATTCTATGAAATAACGGATTTCACTCTTTAACGGCAACATATACACAGGATTATAGTTAATCGAAGAAAAATCGAGGGCTATGGGGGCTGAACCCATCCCCCTTGAGTGCACCACTGGTGATATGCATACATTAAGGCAGGGGTGGGCAGACACACATGGCACAGTGTACTTTTAATTTTTTCAAGGTGCTGCGGTCCACCTTGTGACGTAGGTGTGATGAGCAAAAAAAAAAGTTTAACAATATTTGTATTATAACAATGATAAATACAGGATATGTGTACTTACCCACATAACTACAATAGAAAAACTTAATCTTTTAAAACTACGTTTGAAGTAAAACGCAAATACAAACATACTAATTATACCCATAAATTTAATAATATCAACTGATGCACATTTCTTCAAACAATTCATAATACATCAGAAAATAAATAATTTTTACTTAAAATTAATTCTCGTTGCTATAGTCTCATTAGAAGACTTCATCTTCATATTATCCACCCTACAATCTTGAACACCTCGATATATGATTACTAACTGCTCATCTTGCACTAGATTCTAAGTGGTCGTCTGTGAAACGGAAAGGATATGTTGTCTTAATTATATTCGTTCAGAATGTAGATTCATACAGATAGGTAGAGCGGAAGAATGATGTTAAATGAATTGCAGCTTTTTTAAAATTGGGATACTTTTTTTTTTTAACTTTTTTTGTCTATTAGATTCCAAAAGTCATTCTTTACAAATTACATCCTTTTGAAGGAGAAAAAGAGCTTCGTTTTCCTCGAGAGATAAGGAGAACATGTAACATATTTTTAGTTATATTTTTCATATCAACATTGCCAAATGGGTTAACCCATGAATGCAATTTTTGTTTCTAGTTTAGAAAATTCTTGAAAACGTCTGTCAAATTTGGGTTGCAATTTTATTCACAGTGTCTCTTATTCACAGGTGTTTCCATTATCTTGATAAACCACGGGTGTTTCTTTTAGTATGCGCGTCTAATATTTTATATGAAGATGGTCACACCAAAGTGTCTTAACGGTCCACCGGTCGATCGCGATCGACTTAATGCCCACCCTGGCATTAAGGGAACGCTTTAATTCTCAATGTAGAACGAATATAAATTCATAATGTTGCGAAGAATCGGATGATTTAAGGGCAGCAGGTGCTTTCCTAAATGAATTTGTAACATCATTACCAAGATAAATAATTTTTTTTTAAAAAAAAAGTGCTTACCAAAACTCTATTGGATTGGTTTTTTGGCCTACGAGTTCTAATCTGTTCATTCTTCTCTAGGCCCTAGAGTGAACCAGAGCGCATTCGAATGCATCAACGAGAACCTGATCTGGCCGGGACTCACGTGCGACGGTCACAACAACTGCGGAGATCTCAGTGACGAAGACCCCTACGGAGATGCCAACTGCGGTGAGGTCCTTTTCCCTTTAAAACAGACATTTATAAACACCAGATATTTTGCTAAAGGTTCCAAGGGATCTAAACTTTTTAATTCTTTGATTAACACATTCTTAATAAAATTAGTACTTGATTGCAAAATCAAAAAATTTTATAACATACAAGGTCTGTTCAAAAACTAGTGGCCGCAGTAGTCCAGTGGTCAAAATAACCGACTCTTGGCCGGCGTGTCATGAGTTCGAGCCCAATACCGCTGAAGACCCGCCGTGTATGGGGCGATGCCCGTTAAATCTGTCGAAGCTCAAACGTTCTCCCGTTGGTGCGTGTGGAAGTTAGGAGAGGTGGTGCCAGCTCAGGTGTAATCCTCGTCACTTGACCATAGCTCAAAATTACAAGGTTTGTTACCAAAAGCGCTCGAGTAGCTGAGTGAGTGAGTGAATATTAACGTCGCACTGTTCGGCTACACGAGGGCTTTTGTCGACGGACCTCGTAATTTTGAATCATGGTCAAGTGACGAGGACGACACCCGAGCTGCCCCCCTCTCCTACCACACCACACCAACGGGAGGACGTTTGAAATTTCGACAGATTTAACTTGCATCGCTGCCCTACACGGCAGGTTTTTAGTGGTACTGGGCTTGAACTCGAGACAAGCCAGCCACGATCCGATACCTTGACCACTAGGCTACCGCGGCCACCTCGAGTAGCTGAATATTGCGACGTTGATATTTCCTCACTTACTGTTTAATAACTATCCGATCTTGAATTTTTCTGAGTACAGTAAAGATTACAATGCTACACCATTGTGCACAGCGAGGGTTGACAGCTTAATACGAACTGCTTGAATTTTTTTCGCTTCATTCCAATGTACCAATGGTTTACAGCAAGCAGTCGAGTAAGATGCTGCTGAGGGGCGTAGCTACCGCCGTATCGGGGATAGGGACCCCCAAGCAACAGGAGCCCCAACATGTGTGACTACAGTACCACTAACAGGGCATTTTTCTACAAAAAAGGGCTCCGTAGGAGTTTTGGTACGGGGCCCACTCAGAACTAGCTACGCCAGTGGTGCCGCTAGATGTGTTTGTCAGATTATTATTTCTCGAAAGATGGCTGAACGACTTGAGCAAAGGTAGTGCATGAAATTTTGTCAAAATCAACAATTCGTAAAATTCAACAAGTATTTGGAGACGGTACTATGGGAATCACAAATTAAGGAGCGATTCAAAAGTGGCCGCGCACGTTGGTAGAGAGTGACCAGCGTTCTGGGAGGCCACAAATCACTCGAAATGCGAATGGTGTTGCGTGGAAAATCTGATGGTGAAAGTTCGTTGTTTGACCATACGACAGAGCGCTGAATAAGTTGAGATCAGTACGGGTTCTGAACATGCAGTTTTATGTGTGATCCTGCGTTGAGTGGCTACGAAATTTGTTCCCAAGCCTCTATCGGCGGAACAAAAGAAACTCCGTCTCGCAGTTGC